>PVKU01001297.1:27878-318761 GCA_004027475.1 Anoura caudifer
TTTAAAAAAAAAAAAAAACAACCCCCCCCCCACACACACATCTCGAAAAAAAGTCAGTGATGAGACTGGAATCTTGAGTTCTCCCTTCAATGACAACAATGTCCAGTGAATTTCCAGGAGGGACAAGTGGAGCTGAAACTGGGACTTTTGTAGATGGATAACTATTTAAAGAAAACTGCTAAATGAGGGCTGTTTATCATAAAATTCTAAACATTATGAATTGTTTAACAACATAATACAGTAGCAGTACATTCTGTATCCTGATTACAAGTTTCAAAAGTAATTTTTAGAACAGTCTCCGATTATATTGGCCTCATACTTTCAATTTTAGTTCAAATATTCTAAACAGGGAAAATTTCAATTCAAATATTCTAAACAGGGACTTCTGTGTAAGACCACAGAAAGCAAGCTACGATGACAAACACAATTGTGTATGGTCACATGGAGATCAACAAAGTTTTTAATGTCTGTCCCAGTCCAAAAAACTAGGCCACAACCAAAGGGGACAAAGTGTTTAGTTAAATTGATGTACTGCTAGTTTGTCTGGAAAACTATACCACCAAAGCAGTAGCTTCCATCTAAAAATGAAACATAAATATTAATCTACACATAGTGCAAATTAATTTGAAAGATGTAATA
This sequence comes from Anoura caudifer, assembly GCA_004027475.1. Taxonomy (NCBI): domain Eukaryota; kingdom Metazoa; phylum Chordata; class Mammalia; order Chiroptera; family Phyllostomidae; genus Anoura; species Anoura caudifer. Next base: position 28,518 of record PVKU01001297.1, read on the forward strand.
TCTGTGTGCATTCTTCTCAAAGAATGAATTAAGTGCTTAGGAAAGCTGGTCTATTTTATTGCACATTTAACTGAAGTTTAATGTTTTAAATTTTAATTTTAGGAATGAATTAATTACTATGGGGATTGGAATATTTTAACTCTCTGGGATTGGTAACATTAGTCTTTCTATGAACTAAATGTGACCAAATGCCCTCAACACCTCAAAAGCGAATACATATCAACTGTATGATTTGTAGTTTTAAATTAAATCAGGCACAGAGAATCGGCCATTTAAATATTAACTGAAGTTAAGTTGACAGCTAAGGCTTAATTTTTGCATGCGGAAGTCATCGCCCAGCCATTGCTTATTTATAATAGTTAAAAGAAAAAAAGGCACTTCAATTCTTTAAGGTATATTAACTTTTTATAAATCTCAAAACGATATCAAGAACTCCTTCACTAGAGTTTGGTAATTCACAGTTAAAGTAAAACTTTAAACTCATAAAACTCAATTTCAGTTAAGAAGTGGGCATTATAATAATATATTGTTTATAAGTAAAATGTGTATCTCAAGCCCTGACCAGTGTGGCTCAGTTGGTTGGGCATTGTCCCTCAAAGCAAAAGGTCACCAGTTCGATTCCTGCTTGGGCATGCCTGGGTTGCAGGTTCAGTCCCTTGTCTGGGAGCATATGAGAGGTAACTGGTCCATGTTTCTCTCTCTCACTGGATGTTTCTCTCCTTCTCTTTCACCCTCCCTTGCCCTCACTCTAAAAATAAAAAAATAAAATCTTTAAAAAAAAGTACATCTCAAAAGTTGCTTATACCATTCTATATAACATATAGCTGAAAAAAAAATGTTTTTATTCAGCCTATCTCAAATAAAAACCAATATAGCTCAAGAAAATTTGTATCTTGTTTTTAATGAAATCAATTTCATCAACTATTTAGCTAAGCTCACTGCAAAATAAAAATTTCCAACCACTTTCTGAAGTCATCAAATATGTTGGTACTTTAAATTATATAACAACTTGTACCTGTATATAAAATTTTAACATTTTATATTTACCATTAATTCTCAAGGAGAGAAATTATTTTTACTTCTAAGTCCTTGAAAAAATATGTATATTTGAAACTATCAATGTTCAGTAATATAATTTAAGGCATCAAAATGACTTTCATATAGTATGTAAAATGTAAAGCATGAACTAGCATTTGAAATCTTCATAAATAATTCTTTCAATTTGAAAATTAATTGAAGAAATTTAAATGTATAAATTAAACAAACCAGGTAAAAGCTCATATTTTTTAAGAATGTAAAGATTTTCTCCTGTTTTTAAAAAGTTACAAGGTCAATGTAGAAGTACTTAAAACATGCTAGGAGAGGAGAAAAACAGGGTTTTGGTCCTCTATTAATTTAGCAGAAGCAAAGTTTGATTGTAACTTATTTCTAAAATCAGCTTGAAAGAATCTACTTTGTAAGTGTGCACATCCCGAACACCAATGCCAGAATATATGATTTTGTTTCCAGCAATGCAGAGAGAGAATTGGAAGCCAATGATTAAAAAGAAGAGACTACTACCCACCACCAAAATATTCAGTATTAAGACCTGAGTGGCTAAAATACCAGTGAGAAACAGTTATTCCAAAATGGCTTTTCACTAATTTTTATTACTATGAAATTTAAATTATGTTTTAAAGAATCAATTATTTACCATATTTTCTCAGATTTAATATTTATTTTTTGGTAACATATTTCAAGATCATACAGACATAAGAGATTATTTATCCTTGTGTATACTTTAAACTACTGGCACTAACACAGAACACTGGTTTCATATGCCAAAATTTGTAGGTAATTTTTAAAGATAAAGTATAGTTGAAATATATTTAATACCCAACTGTGGCTAGTTGCTAAACTCTTAACTGGCACTTAATGATTTTATTCCTGAGAATACAGCTTATTGCCACATACACTCATTTTCAAATGTCAGTCACCAAACTTTAAGAACAACTGAAAATACGTATTAGGAACAAAAGTGTACAAGTTTGTAGATGTAAATTTTTAAAAATCAAGATATTTGATGATATTTTCAGCTCAGCTATTATCTGAAAACATACTTGTGAGACTAAGGTAATAGAGCATTCCATACTAGAGAAAGAACTGTTAACAGCACCATTCCATAGCCTGGTGGCTACAGTGCTTTCACTAATAGATTTCTTTTTAAACAAGTACTGGTATTTGTTCCTATTGAATGGCTTATTACCTGCAAAAATTCTCCCAAATTCTTTCAAGGAAATAACACTTTAAACATCATAATTATAGACAGATGCAAGAATACTAACTTTCTTGGGGGAGAGGAATGGGAAGAACAAGGTGTATTTTGAAAAGCAAATTTGCACTGCCAAATTTCTCAAGAAACCTTTCAAACTATAGCCCATCTTAGGTACTGAAATGCAGCAATGCCCCTAATTGGGAGGCTTGGTATGGTACACAGCAGGTGCTCAGTAACTGTTCCATTTTTAACTCATAAAAAGCTAAAGTCCAAAATACTGATCTCATGTACACAAATTCAACTACTATTAAACAAAAATATGGCACATAACATCTTCCATTTGGTTTGTTAAAATGATTTGGTCAAAAGTTTTCTTTAATTGAGGCCTTTAACAACTAATTTTAGGTATTTAGAAATTAAGAACAAAAACCAGGATGCAATCATTCAAAAATTTTAAGTTCATAAAACTAATTTTCACATAATGCTCAAGTTGAGACCTCCAGAAAGCAAAAAAGCTGAATCAGGAATAGCAGATACGTTGAGAATTCTGCTTCTGTCACCCACTTTACTGAACCTCCCCACTTCTGATCTTAGCTGACTGGAAAACACACAGCCGACTACCATGGTGCCAATGTTCTGGTTTCAACAACCTTTGCCCACAATGCCATGCACTACCCAAGGAAGCCAGGAAAAACTGGCAATTTCTAACTGCCTAGATAAACATACGTTAGGCAGCAGTCTTTACAAAGTAGGGACACAGGGACCACATACAGCATACTAGCAAAAAATAAAAATTACTTTAGCCATTCAGATATGGACTAAAATGATTGTAAATAAATATAATTCATTATATCCTAGCCATGTACAGGTCTTTTTAAAGTTGGTAAAATATATATTCGGCAACCTTTATCTTAAAAAGGTACTAGAAGAAAATTTCCCTTTTTTCCCCTATTTCCCTTTCACAGAACAGAAGGTTTTACTATAAATTTTTACAGGTTTATATTAGTAATTTTAAGTTGAGAAGTCTGCCCTAACTTCTAGCGTTGAATCAAACAATACAGTTCCCCAGAGAACTGGCTATCAATACACTACAACCAGAAAGCCAAATGTAGCCACAGTCTATCTTTTTGTGCTGCCCAAAGACTAAGAATGACTTTTGCATGTATAAAGGGTTATAAGGAAAAAATGCAATGGATACTCTTTATGGCTCAAAATACTTTAAGTATTTATTATCTGGCCCTTAACAGAGAAAGTGTGCCACCCCTGACTTACATCTATGAGAAGCTCTAAATGAATGTCCTGTTCCTACTAACTTGAAACTAATTCTCTTCGGTGTTTGTGTTTTAGGTTCATGCTCAAGACCAAAACTTGGGGCAGGAAATAAGTAGCTGTTAATAAAATACAACAAGGATATGTATATTTATTTTGTTCAAATAACAAATAAAAATTAGCAAATAAGTAACAAAATATTCTGCAGAAAATAGGGCTTAAAATTTTTACAAAACACTGAAGACGTAAAATTTATAAAACTTAAATGTTTCATTTTATAATCTCCACAATTAGTGCTTGAATAAATCTTTATAAAGTCTTCCAAAAGCATGCAAATATCAAATTAATTTCAACAGAAGATGAAAAAATATCTGAAAGGCAAATCAACAAGTCTATGTAATAAAAAAATCAAAGATTAGAAACTAAATATCAAGTTCTAGTTTAGCAACATAAATTACATAAATATATCAATAAAACAGGATTTAAATACAAGAAAAGTTGAGCACTTAGGTTAAGAAATAAAGAGGTCCTTTACATCACTCAATATTTTAATTAGATGATCCAAATAAAATTGTACTGTCCAATGCATTGCACTGTCTACAATGCAAATTTATTTCACTTCTGTATCATACACATTATATACATCTCTCCCAACCATCCCCACAAAAAAAGTATAAAACCTAAAACTCTATTTTAAAAGGAAACCAGGTAGCTTTCTGATTATGAATGCTGCGGTATATTAAAGCATTAATGTCAAACACTAAGAATTAACATTTAGTACTTCTGAGACAGTAACCATAGAACAAGGAAAGATGACACAGCTATTTTAGGCTCATCAAATGAGAAGTGGAAGGCAACACCATGGGAATATCAAGACTTCCTTTTATTGTTTTCTATTGCCTCTCTACTCCAACTACGGTCCATTTACCAAAATCAGCATCACCTGAGAGCCTGTTAAGACACTCAGAATCACAGGTCCCAACCTAGACCCAGTGAATTATAATTTAGATTTAAATGAGCCCAGTTCATTCATGGGCATATTAAAGTATGAGAATCACTGCTCTATTTGCAATTCCTTACATCACGCAAAGCCCCTTAGGTTTTTTTCTTTTTAAAGTTTAAAATAAAATGTTAAGTAGTTTCAAAAGTATTTTTTAAAAGTTACAAATAGTAAATATGCAAGTTAAAATGTTAATAGTATAATCTAAGTAGTAGGTTTGCAGATGCTTTCAATAAAATTCTTTTAATTCTATATTAGCAAATTTTTCATAAGAAAATGCTGGGAGAGAAAGTTATAATTATTACAATTATTTTTTTGAGTACCTCCTCTCTTAACGGAAAACGAGGAATCTGGTCAGAGAAGACCAGTCAAAAGAAAAAGAAAAAATGAAACCTCCTCCCAGCCTCTGGACCTGGGAATGAATGTGAATAAAATCGTAGTTCTAAAGTGCTATATGTCAAGTCTTTCTTTAACCTATAAAACAGGCTTGAAAATGAGGTATTTGTACTATGGTCAAACTACAGAAATTCAGCTTTTAATCCGAAAACAAAGACTTAATAATAGAATTCACTGTTTTTTCACAGTGTACCAAATTTGTACAACTAGGAGGCAGTACATTTCCACTGGGGAAATAAGACATATATCCTAGCTGAATAATGGCTTACTTTTAAATTTTTATCCCTTTACAAAATTCAATGAAAGCTCTAGTTTTTGTAGGTTTAACATGTAATGAGTTCATCCATTTTCTTAACTCGTAGCATTAGTTTTCTGGACTCACAGGTACACGTAACTAGACAAAACCCAAAACAAATGCTCACCTTGTATGGAACATAAACTAACCAATTTCTTAGTATATGAAAATTGTATTCTGTAATATCTTTATTTATTATTTCTTTCTATATTTTCCCTAGACATTAAAATTTTATTTCATACATAAGTAATAAACTGAAATTATTTTATTTTATAGAAAAAAGTTACTTTTAAAATATGGGTATTTTTTGAAACAAAAGCCAAGATCAACCTGGCATTAATTTTTGTCAGAACAACATAGTGAATGGATAACTGAGAATTTCTATTTATTTTCTAAACATTCTCTTGCTTTAATGAAAACTTTCTCCAAGAATAAACATATCCTTAAAAAAGTTCTACCTAAGTAAAATACTTCAAATATGACAAAATTGAGTCTAGAAACATGACATAAGACTCTTAACGGCCCTTCTAAAACAGGAACTCAGTATTTGTTCCCTGTTCTTTCACTTTATAAATGTAACAGCCAAAAAACAATTCCCACATTTCTCGAGTCCTGCATGTAATATGTGCTGAGTTGAAGAGAATGTTCAATGTGGAACGAAACCAAAGCCAAAAGTAATACCATGGACTGGATTAAGCCAGCACTGCCCTGTCATATCCTTAAGGGAACATTTACCAAATAAACAGTGTTTTACTTCCTATGTTAATATAATGGAAAGAAAAACTGATAAATTACATTAAACAATATAACAGTTTTGTTCTCAGGTATATACATTTATTTATGTTCTTGCCCTCCTGCTCCCAAAATGACATTAGGAGATATATTAGTAAACTATGATTAATAATTAAAATCACTTGATATAGTTTGCAGAGAATAGATTTATATTTGACAATTTTACTTACCTGTCTTGTCTTTGCTGATGTTTCAATAAAAGGAATTCCATAACTTCTTGCTAAATCCTGAGCCTGTTTTGTGTCTACTGTTCTAGAAGGCAAGTCACATTTATTTCCTACTAGGACCATAGGTACATCTTCAGAGTCTTTAACTCTTTTTATTTGTTCTCTGTGGAGGAAAAAGTTACATGAGAGGTATTAAAAATACAAAACTCTTTCAAAAATTGAACATACCTTTTCTTATAAAATATGTCTGGAAGAAAACTTTTAATGTAATTCCTGGTTCATACCACACCAAATTTTCCTTGTTTCTCCTTACTATTATTGTTTTTCTCCATCTTAAACAGAGAACTGTGTCTCTTAAAAGATCAACTACCTAGAAATATACTAAAACTACAATATAACACGTTCATATGCAGGTATGTCACGTGATAAAACAAATAAATATTGAAAATTTTAGACCAAGAAAGATACTATGCCTAATTTTTAAAATTATAATATTTGAAACATATATATTCTTAAATGTTTATGTACAGAATTAAGTATTTTTATAAAAGCATTAATTACAACATTAACACAATTTTCATATTTCTTTCTCACAAAAGAGAGTGCCAAGTGTAAAAGATTTTAATTTCTATGTGGACAACACTGATGTTGCTGCACTGTTTATTCTGTAAAAGTCCTTTTTGATAAGATGTGCATAAACTGTAAATGTGAAGTAAAGTTTATATTCCTTCAAATTTTTAAGTGAATTTCAAAAATGCAGCATAAAATAAAAAGCCAGTTAATCAACAAAAATATTATCACCCATCCAAATTTCTTTTTCTTGATTACTAGACTATAGAGAAAAATGTATAAGAAATGTTAAGTAATGTGGTAAAGCTCTTAACTAGGCTAACTCACTGTTAATTGAATATAGCCAATGAATGGGATACTTAATATGAAGTTTTATGAAAACTGTAAACCCTCAAAAAACAGAATATAAACTATACTGAATATAATAGTGATTATTTTAACAAAAGTAGTCAGTTTTAGGCTGATTTGTCAGTTTCTTTAAAAACTAATTGTTCTAATACTTCAATCTATTACAACTTTGGGGGGGTTTCTTAAATATCTAACATGCAATTTCAAGAAATTGTACACTAACTATACTTGATTATCTTTAAGGATATTTGAGTGGCACTGCCTCAATTCTATTTTCTTATTTTCGTTGATGGTTTTCATGTTTATGATGGCTCTAGCATAAAGCTTTGTTTCCTTAGTGTAGAGTGGCTAAGAACATAGGTGTTGGAGTCAAACAGGCCTCCGTTTCAATCCCAGCACCACCACTAACTACGCGATCTGGAACAAGTTAGGTAACTTCTCTAATCCTCAAGAAGTTCATTTGTAAAATAGGGATATTATCTACCTCATAATTATTCTAAAACTTAAATTAGATAATTTATCCATGGTGATTAGCAAAGACTCAATAAATGGAAGATACAACTTCCCCTACATGTCAAGTTATTATAGTCAATTTAAACCCACCTATAATGGTGAATATCTTCAAATGATTTAGTATTATTTATGGCAAATACGCAAAGAAAGCCCTCCCCAGTCCTCATGTACTGGTCCCTCATTGCACTGTACTCCTCTTGACCTGCTGTGTCGAGAATATCCAAGAGACAGGTTTCTCCATCAATTACTACTTGTTTCCTGTAGGAATCCTGAGAAGGGAGAAACACAGTCTAGATTATTATGGTGTACTTTTACTTTTATAAAGGTGTTAGACACAAGAAAAAGCACCCAATTCAAAACTGGGCGAATGACTTGGATAGATATGTCTCTAAAGACAGATAAATGGTCAATACACACTTGAAAATATGTTCAACATTATCAGGGAAATGCAAATCAAAACCATAGTGAGCTACTACTTCACAGCCATTAGGATGCCTTTTTTTTTTCAAAGGGAAAATAACAAGTCTTAGCAAGGATATGGAGAAATTAGATTCCTGTCCATTGCTGGTGGGAATGTAAAATGGTGCAGCTACTGTGGAAAACAATTTGTAGTTCCTCAAGAAAGTACAACAGAATTAACACATAATCCAGCAATTCCAATCCTTGGTATATAACCAAAAAACTGAAAGCAGGGACTCAAACAGATATTTGCATGCTAATGTTTACAGCAGCATTATTTACAATAGTCAAGATGTAGAAAGAATTCAAGTGTTTATTAACAGATATATGGATAAGCAAAATGTGGTATATAAATACAGTGAAATATTATTGAGTCATAAAAAGAAGTAAAAGTCCTGCCCTGGCTGGTATGGCTCAGTGGATTGAGTGCCGGACTGCGAGCCAGAGTTGCTGGTTCAATTCCTAGTCAGGGCACATGCCTGTGTTGTAGGCCAGGTCCCCGATTGCAGGTACACAAGAGGCAACCACACAATGATGTGTCTCTCCCTCTCTTCCCCTCTCTCTAGAAATAAATAAAATCTTTAAAAAAATAAATAAAATTCTCATATGTAGTACAATATGGATGAACCTTAAAAACATTATGCTAAGTGAAATAAGCCAGACACAAAAAGACAAGTATCTATTATTCCACTTAAATGAGGTACCTAAAATAGGTAAAGTCACAGAGACAAAAAGTAGAATAGAGGTTACCTGAGACTATGGTGTGGTTGGACAGTTACTGTTCAGAGGGAGCAGAGTTTTAGTTTGGGATGATGAAGTTATGAAAACAGAACTAATGTTACCCAATATTTTGAATTTACTTAATATCACTGAACTGTATACTTAAAAATGGATGCAATGGTAAATTCTGTTATATACATATATACACATACGTATGTGTGTGCGTATATATGTATATATATCTCCCCACAATTCTTAAAAAGCTATTACACAGAGATTCAACAATAGAAGTGTATATATTAATAACAGAAAGACTGAAATTCTTATAAAAACTGTTATTACAAAAATGGGATAGCTCTATGAACTCTGTTATTCAGGATGATTTAGATGGCAAGAAAAAAATCAATCACTGTAAAAAAATCAAATTTTACAAATAAAATTGTATATTTTATTAGTTTACAAATAAAGTCATGCATCTATTTTACTTTTAGTTAAGGGAATACAAAAAGAATGGTCAATAACGAGGATTTTAATACCCTTATCCGTTTCTGAAATCCTGGGAACAATATCTCACAGCCAGATGGATACTATGATAAATGTAACAAGCATGATTATTCTATCTGTAAATTTTTTTGCACCTCTGTTAAAGGCAGGGTGGAGAGGGGAAAGACATGGATGTCTTAAGCAACTCTAAGACTGAGTAAAGAAAAAGGGAGCAGGTAACATTAACAGAATCTTAAAATGAAACACTAATTTTCCTTGACTTTTGATTAATACTCATGGTTAAAGATTTCACATACTGTCTGCCAAAACAGACTTCCAAAAAGATAAAGAAAAAGAAATGATGCAATGTGAAGTCACAGAATAAGAGGCAGGGCTGCTGATGGGTATAAAGTATAGACCAAGGGCACTGTTTCTTACTGTTCCACATGTGGGCTTAGCACTAAAGTGTCTTCATTTCATAAATCACTTTATGGACCATTCCATCACTAAAAAAGAGAATGGTCATTAAAAATTATGTTTTTGATATATTTTTTAAATGTTTACAGTCGGAGAATACAAAAATATGTATCTCTACGGGTGGCCAAAAGCGGGTTTACAGTTGTGAGTATGCAAACCAAGTTTATTCTTAAATTATTATTTATTTTTATTGTATTATTTTCCATACATACACAACTGTAAACCTACTTTTGTTCATCCATATACATGTAGCAGGATCACAATCAAATATATGTACACATCAGCATAAATGTACCTGTACATGTATTTAAAAACTGATGATATTACATAAAAATGTTAATAAAGGCTATCTTTGATGGAGATAATTTAAAAAATAATTTATCTCTTGCTTCTCTCTTTTTTCTGGTACTAGATGCTATGTTAAATACTTTCCCTTTTTGGCTTTTAATTTTTAAAAGTGTGAAAGACTACCATATTAGACTATGATCTCATGCTTACCTTTTAAAGGAAACTATATTTTTCCATACTATCTACAATAAACTCGTCAGAAATAAAGGATGGGTATTTATTTTCTAAGCAAGAAGCTCTTTACTAAAAATTCAAACGTTTGGTTGACATTTTATTATTTTCACCTATTCCCTTAATTACTTGAAAGAACTCTTGTATATTACAAGTTGAAAACCAATGTTTTGTGTTTTTGGAGTATAATGAAAGAGCAGGAATTGAGAGCAATCCACTCATTACTCAGGTGTGCCTAGCAACCAAAGACTTCTCCTCTTCTTGTTGCTGTCACCTCACATTCTTTAATCATCAATACTAACCTAAGTCAACCTAATAGTTGACAGTTTCCTTATTCTTCACATATTAAGTGTTTTACCAATAGTAAAATTAAAAGCTATAGTTTCTGGAGCCACACAAGTCTATACTTAAGGGGTGGCTGGGGGTATTACTCTCCATCTGCCCATATATAATGCCTCCCAGATGTAGCTCAATAAAGTCCCATTTACAAAATTTTCAAATACTTTGTATTTCAAAAGTATCTAATGTGGAGTATTAGTAGTTTTCACATGTATTTCATAACATGTTTCTATGATGAATACTCCATTAAAGGGACGGAGAGACTGGGAAAGCAGTCCCCCACTATTCACCCATCTTTCTCACTCCTATTATCTTTCCTTTCCAAACCTTAAAAATATTAACGGCTAAGTTCTGTGTCACATTCAGTTACTGAAAAAAGTAATCTACAACCTACTTGTAAACAATGAGTAGAATCTGTGATTAGAAATATTAAATTTAGGTCAAAACTTCAGTATTTCCAAAGTTAATCTTAACTAGAGTCATCTTAGAAGCACAATATCACTGAGTTATACAAAAAGGCAATGCAACCTGGTAAAAACTTAAGAACAAAACCGTTAAAAGTCAAAGCACGATCGGGGGGGGGGGGGGGGGGGGGGGAGAATCTGACAGGTTTAACAACAAAGCAGAAAACAAGCACAACAAAAATCAATATATAAATACTAAAGATTTTGTTCCAACTTTAGGTTAACCATTAGAAAGAAGTATATGGAGTTAGAAAAAAATTTAGTCTTCAGTGTAACTAAGGTCTTTCCCAAGATTAGAATCTAAATAAGGGTTCAGTAAACTATTGTTCACAGGCCCAATCCTGCCCACCTGTTTTTATCTGGCCCATGAACTAAGAATAGTTTTTACATTTTTAAGTGGTTGTTAAAAAAAGATTATGTGACAAAGACTCATACCTTTTCACAAATCTGAAGTATTCTCAACATATATTATTTATTCCTTTTGTACTTAAAAAACAAACAAACACCACTTTGAGAAAGTACAGGTTATCAAAGCCCAACCAGTTTTAAAAAGCATAGATTCTAAAAAGAAACTAGTTAAGAACAGAAAAGAAAAGGATCAAGACCAAACATTCTTCATCAGTATTATTTCCAGCCTTTTAAATAGAACAAACTTTTAGATCAGGTACATAGGTTACTAACATCCTTTGGAACCTTTGATAAAATAAAGCACTTTAGCTCAATGTAATAAAATATTAAATATAATGAAATAATAAAAAATAAAATATTAAATGTATGTTATTTCATATATTTTCCTTCTTTCCTAGCTAAAGTACTATTGTTTTACTTTATTAAGTAGTTAAAAAAAAACCTTTTCTAAATATATTGTGTTAGTAAAAGCTTATCATAGTTCTATAGAACTCAAACATTTCTAGTGATACAATAAACAGGCAAAATCCTTTTGGAAAGCAATTCCAATATTTATCAAGAACCATACAAATGTTCATAGCTCTTGACACAGTAATGCCACTTTTGGTAAACGATGGTAAGGAAATATGGTTTATCTCCTTTTAAATGATCATTATAATAGAGATACACCTAACATGGCAGGCACCCTAAAATGTCTTACAAATAAAAATTGGATAGGTATTTAATACCGACCTACAATCTCACGCCACTGATCTATGTTCAAAATATACCCCAAATCCAAGTACTCACCAGCACCATCACCCTAGGGCCTGGACCATGATACTATTGCATCTTATGCAATATCCTGCAACTGCTTCCTAGCAGGGATCCCTGCTGTTATTCTTATAAGATACATTCTGCTCACAGCAGCTAGTAATTATTTTTAAATGTCATCTGCTTTAAATGTCACTGGCTTGCTTAAAGTCCTCGAATAGTATCCTTTCATTCTTAAAAATAAAATCCAAAGTACTTATCACTCTCCTTCCTTAGAACTTTTATGTTCCTTTATATCACATATTGCAATCTGTAACTAAGTATCATGTAATTTTTAGGTTCCTACCCCTTCCTAGACTTTAAACTCCATGATGGTAGAGTTCACATCTGTTTTGCTCCCCACCAGACCCTGTGTGTAAGTCATGACCACAGAAAGTAATCAGCACTGTCTGCTGAATAAATGAATGAATCCATTCAATGCAAATATATGCAGACACTATAAAACTGTCTTATCAACATAAGTTTAACAGTTTAAATTATAGTAAACAATTAAGTTATAAATTTTTAATTATAATATAGTATTTTAGTAAATGTATTCAAGCAACTTTACATAATATGAAACCTTTAATGTAAAAATATAAACCAAACAATACATACAGAGTTTTAAAAACATTTATGGGAGAGAAGACAGAAAGATTGCAGAGAAGAACACAGGGGCCTTCAACTGTATTTGGTTTTACATATTGACAAAGGATCTAAACCAAAGGTGGCAGAATGCTAAGACATAAAAAAGGTGGTTGGTGCATACATGTTCATTGTATTTTTTCATACAGCATTAAGAGGGTGCCCATTAATAAAAAAGAGTGTACCCATTTTATTACCACTCATCAATAAATTTTATATTTTTATTTTTCTCTAAACTACTGTCAGTTCGTTAGGCTAAAAATTCTTATTGTTTTAATAGTCATTTCTTTGAGGACTAATAATACTATATAGTTTCAGTATTTATTCTTATCACCTATGTCCTATTTCCATTTAGAGTTTTCATCTTTTGCGTTGATTTGTATAATTTTTTTAAAGTGTTTTCCAATTTATTAACACACCTTTAAGGATTGTTTTATGCATAGAAACTTTTCTGTAGACCCATCGGAGGAGTCTGAAAGTTAAGACTAAATGATTCAAAATGAGATTAAATTCACTACCAGGACACTGTTTTGTCATTTTTCTGTTAAAACTAATAATAACCAGTTACTCAGTATGGTATCTTTCAACATGCTCAACTTAGTTTTCTAACTCATGCAGTAACCCTAACAACTGGAAGATACACTATAGTAAACAACAACAAAAGCCATAAGGAAATTAATGTAAACTAAAAGTGTCCATATTATTATTAATAGTAATTATAGTAGCCAACATTTATGGGAGCCCTTACTTATGTGTCAGATATTGTGATAAGCATATTAAAAGCATTATCCCATTTAATCTCCATCTTCATGCTGCTGATTCAATCAGATGCTCTTTTTTTTTAGATGCTCTTGTAAATATGAACAGAACTGCTAAAAATGTCAGCTAGCACATTATATGAGGATTTACAACTTGAAATACTTGTAACTTTTTCTTAATGTGTTAAGTATTACAATACTTGCAATGCTCTTAAGTAACACCTATAGGGAAAAATGAGAAATCTTTACTCTCTTAATGAAGTATTTTGTAACTTTTAAGATTATTTAAATCCATCATAGAATATGTTCCTCACTATTGATTTTAAGCCACCAAAGGTTGTTGGGGATAGCTAATTCTCAAAAACAGTTAGAAACATGTACAACAGCCTTTAGTTAGAACTAAAATAGGGAAAAAACAAGGAAATTGGAATATACGTACAATGGTTTATTAGTTCATCCCCACCTACCTACTCCATCCTCCCTTGCATCATAGAACACTTACTAAAGTCTACTAAGTGTCGTATACTATCACATGCATTGTAAACTTTGACCTTGAAGAGCTAGGTATGATGGGGGAGGTATGAATGTAAATAAATAATTAAAATACAATGAAATACAGCAACACTATAGGCAAGACAAAGTACAGTAGTGACACACAGGAAGAACAGATCAACTTTGCTTGTATAAATTAAGAAAGAGGACAGAGGAGGGCCATTATAGGCAGGGAGGAGCAAAGAAAATGCACAAAAACATGAAACAGTATGCGGAATACATGGCACAACAACTTCAACAGACCTATAGCTTGGAGGGAATTATAGGTAAGTAGAAGTGAAACTGGACAATAAAGCAGAGGGTGGTTTGAATGCCATATTAAAGAGTTTTGAACTTCACCTTATACCAAATAATGAAAGGCTTTTAAGGAGGAAAGGAAGATTAGATTTACCAGGTTCAGTGTTAGCATTATCATGGCAAATTACAGAAAGAAGTCAGACCTGGCTGGTGTGCTTGATGGCTTGGGTGCTGGCTTATAAACTGAAAGGTCACTGGTTTGATTCCTGGTCAGGGCACATGCCTGGGTTTCAGGCCAGGTCCCTGGTTGGAGGCATGAGGCAACCAATCAGTGTTTCTCTCCCTCCCTTCCTTTCTCTCTAAAAGTAAATAAAATCTTTTTTTTTTTTTTTTTAAAGAAAGATAGCAGATCAGAAGCTAGGAGATGAGTTAGGAAAATACTGGGTTAACCAAAAAGTTTGCTTGGTTTTCTCCCTAAAATAGCTCTAGTAGCACTTAGTTGTCTTTAACTTCATTCAAAACAATTTTGTTACATTGTATTATGATAGCTGTCATATCAGTGTGCACTTAAAAAAAATCAAAATTTGTGAACTTTTTGCAGCCATTTTAATATTGAAGAAAATGCACAACACTTTTGGCATATTATGCTTTATTATTTCAAGAAAGGCAAAAATGCAACTGAAAGGCAAAAAAAGATATGTGCAGTGTAGGGAGAAGGTGCTGTGCCTGCTTGAGCATGTCAGAGTGGTTTGTGAAGTTTCGTGCTGGAGATTTCTCGCTGGACGATGCTCCACTGTCGGGTTGACTGGTTGAAGTTGATAGCGATTAAATCAAGACATTAACTGAGAACAATCCATGTTATACCACGTGGGAGATAGCTGACATACTCAAAATATCCAAATCAATACAGTTATCGGTGAAAATGAAAAATGTGTCTTTTATTTTATGGAAAATAACAGACTTTTTGGCCAACCCAATATTACAAGAAATGATAGAATGTGAGCTAAGGCAGCAACAGCAGTACAGGTGGAAAAGATAAAATAGTTTTGAGAAATACTTACTGGGTAAAATTGGCAGAACTACCTTTACACATTACTGGTGGGAATGTAAATGTTGCAGCCATTGTGGAAAACAGTCTGATACATCCTCAAAAAGTTAAAAATAGAGCTACCATATGACCCAGCAATTCCACTTCTAGGTATTCCCAGGAAAACTGAAAATTTACATTCACACAAAAATCTATACACAAATGTTTACAGCAGCATTATTCAAAATAGACCAGAAAAGTAAACCACCCAAATGTCCATCAGTTGATGAATGGATAAACAAAATATGGCATATCCATACAACAGAATATTATTCAGTCAAAAAAGAACTACTGAACTATGCAACAGTACAGATGAACCTTGAAAATACTATCTTTCATAAAAGCCAGACAAAACGACCACATATTATAAGGGGACAATGCCAAAAAAGTGGAATTATCTTCTGGAGGGTCAGGCCCATGTGGTACAGGCTTCCTCCTCTAGGTGAGTGTTCTAGGAACCCAACTGTATCATTGTACCAACTAGAGTTGTTGTAAGAGGCTACACTCAGCTTCAGTGAATTTTTCTGAAGACTCAATGTGTTTGCCCAATTCATGACAGGTGATTTTCGAACCCACAGAGGGCTGTGTGTTCAGCAATTTTTGATCAAAAATGATATGACCCCCATGCCCCATTCTCTCTATTCACCTGATCTCACCAAGTGACTTTTTGTATCCCTGGATGAAAAAGTCCTCAAAAGGAAATGTTTTGCCAATGTGGAAGAGGTGAAAAAGAATGGCAGAAGCACTACAAGGCATCAAAATGGACGAGTTCAAAAACTGTTTTGAGCAATGGAAAAAATTTCTCAAAAGGTGTATTGCATCAAATGGAGAGTACTTTGAAGGTGAGTGAAGTTTAAACATGTAAGAATACAAACAAAATTTTTTTTATAAATTCTGGGGTTTTTTTGGGGGGTACCCCCCTCTTATATGATTCCAATTATATAAAACATTCAGAACAGGAAAATACAGAGACCAAAAGTAGATTACTGGTTGCCAGAGGCTGGCTGGAGAAACTGGGGTTATAAGGCTTCTTTTCTAAAAGAAGAAATGTTATGGATGAAAATGTTATGGGTTGATGAAAATGTAATGGTATTAGATAGTAGTGATAGTTGCATTACTCTGTGAATATACCAAGAACTACTGAACTGTATACTTTAAAAGGATGAATTTTAGGCTTATGTGAATCAATTTTCTTAAATGGCAGAGCTAACTGAATAGGGAGGGAAACAAAACGGGAACTCCGAAAAGAGGAGTTCAATTTGGGGCATGCTGAATTCCCTATATTTGTGGATTGTTCTGTGGCTGTGACCTGTAGGCAGCTTGATATACAGCTATGATGCTTAGACAGGCTAGAGATAACACTCCTGAATCTTCAATCTATGGGCAGCCACAGAAACACCACTTGTGGTATGAGCATGGGTAAAATACTTAATCTCTCATCTATTCTAAGACATTGTTCCATCAGCTGTGAAAGTGGGTAAATAACACACAGGACTTTGTATACATATGAGAATTAAAGACTATGAAAATCCCTTTATAAAATGAAAAGTATTATAAAAACTGTATTATTTTATATATTACACTGTACATGCTATTTATTATAAGGCAAAAAGGAAGAAGGCAGGCCACTGGCTACTAGAACTAACTGTACCTTATAAAATCACTGGATATCTGTACTTGAACTACTTTTTGCAAAATGAATCACTGTTTCAAAATAAATATAATGGAGCAGGACAAGCTTCAGGGAAGGAAAGCTAAACTCAAGAGTTATGAAGGATTTCTGTTGTGACTAGGGAACAAGCGTTTAGTTAGAAGAGCTTCTTCTCCTGAGAGAATTTTTTATTAAGATGTTCATCAAATGGATAAAGACAAAAAGACATCTTCACAATGACAAATACTTGAAATAATGAGAATGTCAAATCTTAGTTTAAGACTAGAGAAATAAAATTTGTACCACTTCCAAGAGATAAAACTGGTTCAATAATCCCAATAAATTCAAGGAAAAGCTGCACAACAGACTTTAAAAGTAAAGACATGATAAGCACACCTCTATAACCTGCTGAAGTCATGTGACATTCTCCCACAAATGATCACTCGGTGCCAAGGTCAGAATGTGAGACCTAATCAATTATGGGTCCAATCCTAAAGATTACAGATGCCAATTTATTTTTCATCTTTTGTGTTATATATTTCTCACTCTTCTTTTCTTAGCCAGATACTAATATCTTTATCCAAGATACATCTCCATTATCCAATCTGTTGAGTCTTTAAAAGGAACTAAAATATGAAATAATCTAATACATGAGGGACTTTTCTCCCTCAAAAATGAACATTTACTTTTACCTTTCAAACAGTAAATGCCTATTTTTAACAAACAAATATTACAACCCTGACCGGTGTGGCTCAGTTGGTTGGGCATCATCAGGCAAAGCAAAAGGTCACTGGATAGATTTCTGGTCAGGGTACATGCCTGGGCTGCAGGTTTGGTCTCTGACTGAGGTGCATACAGGCAACTGATCGATGTTTCTGTCTCATGTGGATGTTTCTCTCCCTCTCTTTTCCCCTCCCTTTCCCTCTCTCTAAAATAAATAAATAAAATAAAAATACTACAGAGAATGGAAGTCTCATGTAAGTCCTACAATATTTTATGTTCATATTTTCTCTTACATAAATGGAATCAGACTCTAAACAATGTGTTATGACACAGCTTAATTTATATATGGACATTTTTCAATGTCAATACCTAGTCCTTTTCAACAACTGCATAATATGATTTATATAGATAACCATAAATTACTTTACCCATTCCCATATCTACATGTCCCTGGTAGACATGTAGATTTCCACTTTTAAAAATCAAACAACACTGCAATAAACATCCCTGTATATTCACCTTAAACACTTACCAAACTAAATCCTTGGGATAAATTCCTAGAGGTTGAACTAACCTAGCAGTAGTCAAAGAACATGCAGCTTACATTTTAACACATATCACCAAAATGACCAGAAAGTTGTAAGATTATATACTCCTATTTATAAAGAGTAGTACACACTTCTCCACAGCCTTCCCAGCACTGTTATTTTAATCTTAGCCAACATGAAAGTAAAAAATGTTATTTGTTTGCACTTGCACTTCTACATTAATGAAGTATCTTTTTATGTCTATATGTCACTTGTTTTTGTTTTTTTTCCGGTGGATAGTTTGGCTATTTATATCCTTACCCCCTTTTCCTTTTTGATATTTGCCTTTTTCTAAAAGTTATACAATAGAGCTTCCTGATGGATATATGATGGAAATAGTTTCCTCAGATTCCCATGTGTCTTGTATTTTTGTTAAAAATGTCTTAATTTTTATGTAGACAAATAGCTCAATCTTTTCCTGAATATTTTCCTATATGGTTTAAGAATATTTTGAAAATGAAAAGGATCCCTACTTTTCTCAATGGAGAAAAATATTTAACCCCAATTACACAAATAAAGAAGCTAATCTAATGTTAATTCATTCAGTCTGTTATTTACATAATATTACAAGAACCAGGATTTAAGATATCATTTTTATTTCAACAGCTGTCTAATATTTAACATTAAAATTTACACAAGGTAGAACCAGGGTTCTCACCATTGGAGAAAGAGGATAGATATGGAGGGAGGTGCAGAAGAATGAACTCATGATTTTAAAATATATTTCTTAGCTCTGTCCATTGAGAAAGGTATAGAAGCAATGACACCCCAGTTGCAATATACACACCTAACATTTAAATATCATTCCCACTAGAAGAAATTAGGGCTCTTGGGACAAATAGCTGAATCCAGGGTGGGGCCATGGAAAGAACAAGGTGAACCCAGAACAACGGTAACACAAGTAAGGAAGAGCTCAAAAACTGATGGGGACATGTCAGAAGGGTACAGAAACCAGCTGAAAAAGAGTCCACTGGCTATACCAAAAACAAATCTGAGAATCAATAATTATAGTATGAGACTTTAACACGCTGACTAAAAAAAGAATCCATGAGTCCATACTAATGCAAATAAGAAAAACCAAACAAAAAAGGGAAGTGATGAGAAAGTAAAGTTATTTATGGTAGATGTCAACCAATAAATGTACCAGTAATGACAGAGTTAGAAGATTAACTACCATTTTGTAATCACTATGGTAGTAATTTATTCTGGTGAGAATATTAGTGGATGGTACATCCCACTGGGTACAAATATGTTGAACAGGATATTTATATTCTCAAAATATCTCCCCACAGAGTACGTATTAATCATAAAAGGGAGAGAAGACAGCTTTACAGAGAGAAAACATATATCACCTTAACCTAAGAACCAATGTTAACACCACCAATAATGGGACAAACCTGTGCCTACTGGTGTGCTGCACAGAGGACACACCACCACTTTGGTACCATTCCAGCCAAAACTGTTTAAACGGAATCTGATCATGAGGAAGCAATCAGACAAAACTGGTCTGAATTCTTAAAAAAGTACCACTGTCATGAATGACTTAAAAAAAACTAATAAACTGTTGTATGTTAAAACAGACTTTGAGATGTGACAACTTATTTTTTGATCCTGGATGGGGGGGTGGGGAGGGGAGGAGAGAAAGAAGGAATTGCTTAAAAAAAAAAAAAAAAAGAAAGAAAAAGAAAAAACATTTTGAAAACTGACAAAATTTGATCATAGACTATATATGAGATAATTTTTTGTATCAATGTCAAATTTCCTAAATTTCACCACCATGCTGTGGTTATACAAGGAAATGTTCTCATTCTTAGAACAGGGTCAGCAAACTTTCTGTAAAAGACCAGATAGTAATTGGTCTCTGGTGAAAACTACTAAACTCATATTGTAGCTGAAAGCAGCCATAAACAGATATATAAAGAAGTATGTCTCATTTAAGAATAAAGGGTATTCACTGTATTATCTTTCACTACTTTTCCATGGATTTGAAAAGTTTTCAAAATAAAAAGTTGAAAAATTATGCAAGGTAAGCACTCTGTCCCTATTTAAACCTCTCAAATATTTTATTTTTACTACCCATTTCTATGAATTTAAGATAACAATAATGTAACTGTTCCATAAACCCAGGCACTATGATAAATAATACAGTTAAGAGATGCAAGAAATCTATTGCCTTCCTAAAGCACTAAGCCTCTAAATTAAGTTATATATAATTATGGTCACTGTCTAGAAATACTGCTCTTAAAAATACATCTTAAGAGACTAATAAAAGCCCCATGAAGGCAGTGACTTGGTCCCTTTTGCTCTTCAGTGTGTCTCCAGCCCCTAGGAAGGCTGTATGGTATAAAGTGGACACTGAATAATATTTGTGGCATTAAGGAATTTGTTGCATTGTTAAAAGCAGAATCTTAAGAAATACCAAAACATAATACTTTTTCCTTTCACTTATTTCCATTACCAGCTTTCATTTGTATATTTTTAAAGCTTTATATTTATAAAAATTCAAGTTTAGAATAAAACATGTGCAAGAATTTTTATCATTCAGGCCTAAATGGTTATTATTAAGTAAATACTTATTCTTAAATTGACCTAAATAAAGCACCTGAATTTTTTGTTAGTTTATTCTAAAATTCAGGTGCTCATAACTATTCTACAATCCTATAAAAATCTACAAAATGTGAACTGTTGCAACTTGCCACTTCTGAATAGGCCCTTCTAACACCCCATTAACACATCACTAAGCATTGAACCTCCTGTGCACTTGTAATGAAATTCAGAGCCACTGTGCCACTTCATTCCCTCAAACAAAATAACCTCCCCTATTTTTTCTTACTGGGCTGCATTGTCTTTCTTAAAAATATTCACTTACGTATTTAGTTAGGCTTAACTTGTCCATATAGTAATCTAAATATTAGCAGGGAATAAGACCATACTTTAGATTTTTAAACAATAATTAAGTAAAATGAAACTTTTAGTTAAATTGTATATATTCATAAAATGATTATACCTACAATTTAAATAGGAAAAATATTCATACTTAGTAGGTATTTCATTGTTATTTATTATAAAAGCAAATAAATTGACCAGTAGAGGGCACTCATTTGAAAGGGGGGAAGAGCTGGCTACAACCTTGGAGAGAACTTCATTTACAAAATTGCTATATGTTATCTTATTTTTAAAAACAGAATGTTTTAACATATTTAATGTATTACTGGTTTAGAAGAGGTAAAGCTTAAATCTACAATATGTTAAAAACTCTAACATAAGCCTCATTTAGGTACTTGGAGTTTAACAATTTAAGGATGTTTAAAGCTACGTGCTGCACACATTAGGGTCTCAACCTCAGCATTACTGACATTTGGGGCCACGTAATTATTTGGTGTGGGGCTATCCTGTGCACTACTCCCCAAAGATGTCAGGAGTCGCCTCCTCAAGTTATGACAACAAAAATATCTCCATATTGCAAAATGTCCCCTAAAGGCAAAGTCACCCACCCACTCACTGATAACTACAGAAAAGCCAGAAAAATAACAGCTTGCAAGTCTACATATTGTTTTAACACCACTCTTAAATACTGTTTAATATTACAAATTTTCTCTTTAATCTAAACACCTTATTTATTTAATCTAAATACCTTATTTACTTGGCATTTATACTAAATGCCAAGTAAAATAAATTCCATAATTAACATGAAAAAGTAAAAAATAGAGAAAATGATAAATCTTGGTGATTAGAGCTCAGAGCACTAAAATGAAACAAATCAATCCAATTATATAAATCAATCCTTCCTTACTGAGAAGGGTATAAAACCTGGACTGAATTGTAAGTGTCACATTAACAAAAACATGCAGATTTCAGCGAATTAGACCCTGGAAAAAAAATACTTCTTTCTACACCTATTTTTACTAGTATGCTCTATCCAGTAGATACAATATATATCTGCTAAATAATCAACTGATCATTCTGATTTCTATATCTACAACTACTTGTATTTTTTAAGACCAGATTTTTCTTCTTCTGACAAATTTTCCTTCAGAGAACATGTCTTCATAATAGCAAAGGATCTCTAAACTATAAGAACATATTATTTCTAGCCTGGTATGTTTGGGGGACTGCTTTGAGTTTTTAATAATCTTGCATCACTAATGAGGATTTCATTATCTCTGGAACTCTCTGATGGACTCCATAAAAGACAAAGGTAAAATCTTTCAGAACAGAAGTAAAGGTGATTATCATGTGCATAGCCTCAAATATAAACATGCTCCACAAATGTCATACCTACCTAATTCCACATCCTATCTCCAGCATAACACGCCATTAGATGTACATAAGATCAAACTTTGGTACACTGATAAATCTGAATCAGCCTCCAATACTACATATTTCTTTGCTTGAAGGCTAATTTTTCATTTTTAAAAAGTTGTACAAGGGTACAGTGGAAATTCCATTTAACTCAGTCTCAGAAATCTTAAAATGCTACCACTTACTAGCCAAGTATCCTTAGGAAGGTTACCACCTCTCAGAGACCATTTTTATCTATAAAATGAAAGAAGCAATGACCACCTTCCTTATCTATCTCATAGTGCATAACTCTTTGCAAATTCTAAACCACTAGAAAATATGGTATTACCTGATTTAAAATTTGTTTCTCAATTTCTTTCCATTTGTTTTAACGCAGAAAAACTGATGAGAATTCCAAATGTCCATGTTTGATTTTCTCTCTGACCTACATTATCCACTAATCAAAACTTAACAGTAGTGATATCCCATTCTCCTTTTTAACTTTTTACAAAAGCATCAAGTCAGCATTTTTGCTCAACTATTTATTAAAATAAACTAACGAATTATATTGTCTTATAGTTGAACTACACACTAAGAATTTAATGTCAGTTGCCTCAGAGACAATCTCTGTATACCTTTTCCCAGGTGGCTGAACTAGTGGGGGAATGTCAGTTTCAAAGTTCATAAGTAATCAATGTTCTCAGAGTCAAGTCTGGTTTGGCAGAAATCATCATCAGAGTCATGAGTTTGAGTTTATAAACATTTTCTACCTTCCCCCCAAACAAAAGGATTAACTTTTAGCTTTAGTTCTCTAAGGTGTATACTGCACTTTAACAACTGTGACCAAATGGTTTCTTAACCCATTTTATCACATTATCATACATATAACATTCATGACCTCATAGGAAACAGTGTAATGAAATTCCTCAGATTTTCAGAGAAAATGGTGGGTACTTCTGCTAAAACCATCTGCTAAATCCCAGGAACACTTCAATGCTTAACCTGAATTCTATTTTAAACTTCCTTTCACTTCTGATTTAAATGGTGAAGTATGCCAAGTAGCCTTAGCTTTAGAAATGAGTTAACTATTTAATCCTCCTAGAAGACAAAAAGAAAACAACATAACCATCATACAGCATGAACTGACTTGTCAAGAGAAAATAGAAACTATTGCATAGGAGGTTCTCTTCAATTAGACTCTTCCCCTTTACTAATGCAAAGTCTTAACTTGGAAGCCAAATAAAAATTGCTTCTATGTTTAAATCAGATCTTTACAAATAAGCATTATTTCTCCACTTTTTTTCCTACAGTACCAAAAAATTTGACATTTCCTTATAAAACTTACCTAATCAATCTGCAAAATTCTAAACTGCATAAACATCTTCCCAAGGCCACCAATGCCCTCAGAATCTAACTCAGCGAAGTCAAAAAGTGTTTCTTCAAGGCATTATACTGCTTGGAACTCAGAGAAAGTTCTGGGAAATTTTTCAGAGCTGATTTGAAAAATTGGTATATCTGATCTAGAATAAAAGCTACAGGGTCAGGATTATTTAACCCAAGAAGTCTAAGAAATAAACCAACCATAGAAGTCTATTTCAAAGATGAGGCAGTACATTTATTTCCATCTCCACTACTGTTAAAGTTAACACGTAGATTCAGATTATGCATAAAATATGGTTAATTTTGGAAATGAGTTAACAAGGACAGTCATGCCATCCCCCCTTCTGTAGCTCTTTGGGATTAAATTAATCCTTATCTGCTTGATACTACCTGACCTCTCAAGGTCTTTTTCAGGCCTTTATTCTATCTGTCATTTTGCTGTTGGCCTTTACTTTGGTGATTTCTTCATTAAAATAAAAAAGTCTGAAAATTATTCATTAATCAATTTGTAATAAAAACAATTCTAATATTTCCTTGAGTAAATTAAAAAAGGGCTGCAAAGCAAAGTTAAGGATTGGAAGTGGTACTCTTATATATATCTATTTACTATAGATATATACTATTTATATCTCTATATACAGGTTTAGATATACAGATAAATATGTAAACAATGAATTTTTAAAATATATCAGGTAGCTGTAGGTTCTCCACTGCTTCAACATGAAGAGAAAAGAAGGAAATCAAAATACCACAATAAGCCCCATGAAAATAGCCACATTTAAAAAAAATTTATTATTAGTACAGATAAGATATAAATTCACATTTCCACCCTCTCACAAAACTCTGAAATGGACTTCCAATCAAAATGCACACATACCAACATAGTATAAATGTTAATGAATCCTGAGTGGAGGGCTGTCCACAGTTACAGTTACATGTAACCTCAGAGTAAAGCCTTGGAGCCTAAGTACATTTCTGATAACTTAATAAAATTATTTTCAAATAACTGTCTTATAATGAGTAGTCACAAAAAATGATCAAAGAAAACTTTTTTGGTTCCCCAAAGATGGACCTGCACAAATCAAGATGCATAATATTAAAACAAGATTTACCTCTATTGTAGGATCATATTCATCCACAAAGTGATTCTGAATTAGCTGTATCGTCAAGGCACTCTTGCCTACGCCACCAGCTCCCACTACCACAAGTTTATATTCAGTCATTTTCAGCAGGCCTTATAATAAAAATAATGAAAATGTGACTAAATTAGAACATGTATCACACATGAGGTTAATATAATCCAAATACTCTATCAATACATTTTAACACAAATTCACATTATGGAAAATTTCAAAATACCTCAGAAAATTCAATGGCAAAAACTTCAGTTGACTACAGATGTGTACTGCAATGAAATGCACTACATTTACAAAGGCCCCCATCAACACTTCAGAAAAATGCATACAGAGTGCAAAGTTCTTTTATCTTATATTCAGGTTGTTCTATCTGAACAGCCAGCCTGCTGTTCTGTAGCATTTAATGGCTCTCAAAGGAACATGCCATGACTTCACTCAGCACAAGTGTCTAGCACAATGCTCTATACCCTGTGTACACACCCACACTAAACTGTTGACAGCTATCTCTGCTAGCTGGCTATGGCCCCCTAAGAGTTACAAGTGGGTATGCTGAGTGTCTCTGTTGGAGCCAAGAGCTACAGAAAACTTTTAAAAAGCATCAACCATAGTTAGTTCTCCTGAAGAATTAGCAAGAATCAGATGTAAACTGGGGGGGAGAGGTGGAAGGATTGTCAAATAAGTTGCACTGTATAATGAGGAAATAAAAATTGAGACCCAAAGCAGGTAAGGACAACATTTGATGAACATTTTAATGTGTAAAATCTCTGTTGGGGAAAATAATGGTATAAAATATAAAAACTGAGAGAACTTTAAGAATTTTGAAATATTCAGTATAGATTTGATCAATCACAATAGCTAATCCTAATTAGTGCTGAAAATATAATTATATAAAATTTAAATATAAGCACTGCTTTAGTGAGAAAATTTTAAAGAGAAGTGAACATTTTTCAGTAATCCATGTAACTTTTACTCTTTGCATCTTGCACATCATCTCCCAACAATTGCAGTAAATACAACTTGTAAGGTTAACAGTACAAGACAGAAAATATTTTTTAGTTGGCTGTTTCAAACTTTTTGAAATGAAGTGAATTTATTCT
Source organism: Anoura caudifer (assembly GCA_004027475.1). Taxonomy (NCBI): domain Eukaryota; kingdom Metazoa; phylum Chordata; class Mammalia; order Chiroptera; family Phyllostomidae; genus Anoura; species Anoura caudifer. The sequence goes on from PVKU01001297.1 coordinate 54,917, forward strand.
TATCCCCTCTTCCTCAATAACTACGTGATGTTATTATAAACAAGGAACTGTGGAAAGAATGGCAGTAAATGCACAATTTATTGTAAGTAGTGCCAAATTAATGAATGTGCAGATACAAGCATATATATATATATATATATATATATATATATATATGCAGCATCCTACTCACTGAAGACCAAGAAGTATAGGCACAAAAAAATAAAGTATGGTTTTCCAAGTGATAACACACTAACCACCTCCTTACCCCATTCCTGAGCCCTCTCACAAAGAGTAGATGGGCTACGTAACTGCTGTTATCACAGACTGTTATATTACAGCTCCCAGGCCTACTCAGTGTCACCTAGCCTTACCTGCTCTTGTCTAGGGCCACCTTTGGAGCCACAACAAACATGTATCTTACTTATTCCAAATACTGGCCATAGCAAATGGCACGGATGAGGAGAATCACACCACAATGTATCCCTGCCCACCAAACCTTACAAAATAACTTAGATAGCCTCGAACAGTAGTAGCTCTCCAAATGCGGTCCAGGAACCCATTAAGTTCCTAAGGCTTTGTGGAGAAGAGGGTCCAAGAGATTAAAAACTTTTCAAAAAACACTACAATGTTGATTACTCTTTCCACACTTGTTCTTTCACAAGTGTAGAATTTTCCAGATGTATGATCACAATATATGGAACGCAGAAGCAGACATGAGGATCCAGATGTCTTCTATTAAGTCATATAATTAAGGAGATTTGCGAAAGTGTTAAACAATGACACCCTTCTCAATAATTTTTGGTTTTGTTTTGAAAAATAGTTATTGTGCATTAAAAGTATATTTATGTTACCAAGTAATGGTCTTATTTCTATTTTTAAATGTATTAACAAATGCTTCAAATTCTCAGTTTTCATTTCTGTGATTGTAAATATTGACATACCCAATGTTGGGATCTTCAATAACTTTGAAGAGTATAAAGGGATCCTTACAACCCGGAAGTGTGCTAGCCTAGATATGGTGGACATATATTGGACTAGAGCTTAGTTTCATATACATGTGTGAACTCTGACAGAAACATACCTTCTAGTCTACTTATTTATGAGTGGTTGTTTCTGAAAAAAAAAAAAAGAAAGAAAAAGAAAAAGAAATCCTTAAATTTGATTATAAAAATCACATGATATGTAGGTCCACTAGAGAACTGGGTTCCCAAGGAGTCTTACTGGAGATCACATGCCAGAAGTAGCCCCCTTACCCAAAGCTAAAAAAAGCTGGCAAGGGGTGGAAATGGGACCAGGACACAACGTCTTGTTAAGGGGAAAATAATAATTTTTATTTGTCATAAAACTGAATTATCATGTCATCTACCATCTCTTAAACCAAGTATGCCTCTATATAGCTACAGTTTCAAAGCAAGAAGTATTGATATCAACCACATTTGATGCCTAGGTCCCAGTCAGCATTTTGGACCTAAGAGTGATATCTCACATACAGTTGATTCTGAAATGATTATTATGAACAGACTTTTTCAAGTTCCAATTTCTTTTTAAATGACCTTTTCCATTACAAATGTAACATATATGTTGCGTAAAAATTAGAAAATACCTTTCTGTTGTTAACACCTTGTTCTGATGGATGTCAAAAATCATGAAGGTCAGGGCCCAGCTGGTGTGGCTCAGAGAACTGAGTGCCTGCCTGTGAACCAAAGGTTCACCGGTTGGATTCCCAGTCAAGACACATGCTTGGGCTGTAGTCCAGGTCCCCAGTTGGGGGCACTAGAGAGGCAACCACACGTTGTTTCCCTCTCTCCCTCCCTTTCCCTCTCTCTAAAAATAAATAAAACCTTTAAAAAAAGATTTAAGAAGGTTAGCTTAGGACTTCAGCTACAGCATGCACATGCCTAAGAGTATTTTAAGCAGTTGGCTGGAAGACTGCTACAATTAACTCCTCTTGTAATCAGTTTTTTTTTTTTTTAAATTGTATGCTGTTTAAGAGGACTGTAGTAACTCTTGGGATGGAGGTCATATTTTAAGGATGAGGGTAACACAAAAGAGATAAAGAGAACAGGAAAATTAAACTTCAAGGCTGATTTTGGCTATTACTGTCTACACTCAACTAGCAAGGGAAAAAAAAACCCTGCTTCTGCTCTACGCATTTTCTGCGTCTGTTTCAACTTGACAAAGCAAAATAGACCTTCTGGGATTAACTTTTTCCTTTTCACTAAGTCACAGACTTTACATTGTAGGGTGTTGGCCACCTGTTCTTTCACCAACATCTCTACCTCCTCCTTTGTGGCTACGGCAATGTCACAGCCCATGCATGGGGGAGGGGAGCAGTCAGAAACTCGGCTGCGGATGCATTTTTCCCCCAAACACAATAACCTCAGAGTGGTCTCTAAGCACTTTCCTATGGTCTTTCAAAACGTGACCTCTCCCCTTACTCATACATTCCCTGACACACTGAAAAGGACCACTATCCGGCCGGTCTGCGCTCGAGGGAGAAGTTTATTCCTCCGTCTTAGAGATGCAAGATGCAGCAGAGCAGACAGTCACCGCGGCCAGCCGAGCGCTGGGAAGGGAGGAAGAGGTGCGGGAGCGACAGGGAAGAGGGAGAAGGACGACGAGGGGGAGGGGAGACTGGAGTGCCGCGGGAGTCACCTCCACCGCACCCCGCCGCCCCAAGGGGCGGCCGCCCTGCCTGCGAGTTTCTCCCCGGCCGCCTCCAGTCGTGGCTCTCGGGAGGAGGAAGGAAGGGGTTCCCCGTCCAGGAAGCCGCACAAGCGGCGACCGCCTCTAGCCTCACCCTCCTCAGCCCCGCAAAGCCTATTCCTCATTCCCCGCGTCGCCGCGTCCCCGCGCCTCCCGCTGCGGACCCCTCCATAGCGACCTCCCACCCGCCCTCCCAGGCTCCGTGCCCGCGCCCCCTCCCCGCCCCTCAGGGGACCCCTAATTCATTCACTCGCCGCTGCCCCGCCCGTCGCGAGCGCGGAGGGTCGGGTCCAGGGCAAGGGCCCTGGAGGAGTGGTCCGTTCCGTACCTCTCCCCCGCACCTGGGAGCCGCAGAGCTTCTGGCCCCCGCCGCCGCCTTCAGTGCCCGCACCGCGCTCGCTCCCGGTCTGAAATGGCGGGGGCCGGGAGTCCTGGCCGAGCAGCCGCCGCCGCCGCCGCCACCGCCGCCGCGCCGCTGTGCCTCCGCCGCCGCGGCCGCCGCCTAGGGAAATCGAGCTCCGATTACACGGATGAGTTCGGGGCCGGGCGGCCGCGGAGGGCAGAGCTATCGACGTGCTCGGCGCTCGATTCCTCTGCGGACGGGCGTGCGGGGAGGGAGCGGCTGAGGGCGGTGTGGGAAGAGGGAAGAGAGTGAGCTGGGGAGGCGGGGCGGGGGCCGGGCCGGCGAAGGAAGGGGGTGACCAAGGCAGCGGTGGGTGGGGATTCAGGCGGAGGGTGCTGGGGTTCGGGGCAGCACCTTGGCTAGATCACTGCTGGACCCACGCGGCCGCCCATCCCCAGGTCTCGCTGCAGAGTCGGACCCTGCCGGCTTGTGGTCGTCTAGTCTCACACCGCAGAGACACCCGGAGCAAGCCTGCCGCGCCCCTATCGGGTCTGCGCGGAGGAGCTGCGAAAATCCCGCCAGGTCTCGGCATTTGCCTGCACTTGTTCACATTCATTTAGTGTCATTCAATGCGTGTAAATAAACAAGCAGTTACCAAACGCGGGAGGCAGAGACCCGGCGGACGGCCCCCTGCCCCGGGCTTTCTGATCTGGGCTGGGTGATAGATAACCAGCCTGAACACTGGGGCTAGCAACCGAGCCCCAGGCCCAAAGGAACCTGGCAAATCCTTTTCATCATTGATCTTAGGCGGGCGGAACGGGGCCGGGGGGAGGGGGCAGGGGGTGACAGAAGTCTGTTGGGGTTTTTGTTGTTTCTGTGGATATTGTGAAGTCATCACAGGTCACTCTAAACAGGGACCTCAAATAATACCTATTACCCTTGATGGCTCAATCAGAAGGCAAATTACTTTGAAGTAGAAATACCCTTGATACTTTGGACCTGAGGAGAATCATTCAAACATTAATTAGAAGATTGAGATTAATCAGTTAACATTCAGGGAGTTAACGCATTGAATGAACAATGTGACAATTAAACCTGCTAGCGTAGCCAGATCTCCGTGGGTAAACTACCTAGAAAGTAAATGGTCCACATCATAAAACACGAATAAAGCAGTCACTGTGTTTTAAATCCCAACTACTTTGTTAATCTAGGCTTTACACAGACTGTCACCCTTTCTTCTTACTCCTTACGTGGCCTGTAATCTGCAAGGCTTGTTGCTGTGTCCCTCTCAGAGTAATTGATACTAGGTAGTAGAGGCAGAAGAGAGGAAGTGAACACACGCCCACTATAAATCCCCAAAGCTTCCTCCGACACCAATTTATAAATCTTTGTTCAAATGTGTTCTAATGAGTTCTTCCAAAAGATCATCTGTGATATAGGATCTCTCCCCCTCCTCCCTCTCCAAATCTCTCTCTCCCTGCTTTATTTATTTCCAGAGCAATTATCACCTTCCAATATACTATATAACTTATTTGTTTTCTTGTTTCTCCCACCAGAATATAAGCTCCATGAGGGTAGGGATGCTAAATTTTATTAACTGCTGTATTTCCAGTGCCTACAATACAATAGGTACTCAATAAATATTTGTGGAATGTTGAACGAAGTTGTGTACCCTCTGGAACTCGGTGACTCTAAATCCTTACTTAGACTGAGTGCCTTAAATTCTCCATAATCTGTTTTCACCTTCTTACAAAACCTGCCCTTACCTTCTGATAAAACACTGTATGAAGTCTAGAGAAAAAAATTCTGCACATAATGGTCACAATGAGTTTTTATTAAGTGAATGAATTTGCACTTATTTGTATGTTGCTTTGTAGTTACTTAAATATGAATCACTGATTTATTTTGTCCAATTTCAAGTACATCATGAGCTCTTGTTTTCTCTGACAGCTGTTAATACAATGTTCTCCCTGTAGTTGGTGCTCCATAAATCTGAAAAGGACAAATACAGAGGAGGAAAAGCTTTATATTATACTTGTATGCCGATTATAAAAATTCTGGCATTAGCAGAAACTTAATCCATTCTTATGGTCCCAGTTGTCATCTAGGTTCATGATTCCCAAAGCAACTCTGAACCTCACTACTTGTTCCATGCACCAGACAGTCCAGCTTCACCTCAGACATTTGATTTCTTCCTTTAACTTCTATGCACCATTCAGTCCTGGGGGCTTTCTCAGAAGCCTGCAGCTTCCCCAACACTTTCTTCAGCCAGGGCTCAGAGCAGTGGGTCTCAAAGGTCAGCACTCCATGAAGAACTTGATATACTTGCTTTGGTCTAGATACTCAAATTCTTCTCTTTTCCTCTTGGAGGCTGCACTTTCTAGCTTTTTGGGGTTTCTCTTCCTCAAGTCTACTAGCTGCATTGAGCAATTTCCCTGGCTCTCTCTTTCTTTGCTCTACCCCAGGACAAGTACACAATCCTGTCCTGTGATCACAATGGGGAAAGAGAGAGGAGGGTAACAGAAAGCAAGAACCCTGGGGTTCCAGGCTTGCTCTAAGATGTAACTGTATTTCTACCATCTCCTGTTAACACACTTCTGGGAAGGCAGCCATATACATGTGTGCACATGCCCACATTCTTTTGATCTTGCTTTACGAAGTTCATACTGACCCTTTCCTTCATAAGACACCTTCTTCTGCAGACATAATCAGAGCAAACAACAGGAATACCCTTGTGTTAGTTGGGCTCTTATAAGATATAGAACGCTAGGACATGTTCAGAGCACTGCCAATGCTGAGGGTTTGTTTTTAGGAAACTTCAAAAAGTCATATCATCAGCCAGAATTACTACTCTTTCCAAGAATCAACTGCATTTTTTGCTGTCCAGCAACAGGCTGGGGTGCTTTGCTCATCCTCTCATTAACAAGCATCTATTATACTCTAATAATTTTGCCATTCTCCTGAATCAGCATCTCTCTGCTTCTTTCTCATATAGGTCTCAGCTTCTACTGCTTCTAGTGACAACCTTCTGTGAGTTACATTTAAGACATTCTAAGAAAGGGAATCTGAAGGCACCTGTCACTCACTATTCAATAAGAAGGGCCCTTAGGGGACACAATTTTCCTGATGGTGGCCAGCCTTGTTTATGCCTGGTTTAAAGATCATTGCCTTTGTTCGGGTGCCAGCCTGAGCCCAGGCAGTGGTGGCCAGAATAGCAAGACACAGTCAGGGGGAGTTAAGCAGGAGGTGCCACCCCCACGTGCTTTCATGGACTCCATGTCAGTTTTCTCAGGCGGGAAATTTGTGCAGCTAAATAGATACTATTTAATTTGCTTACCCAGCACATAATATCCTCTGGACTCTTATTTCATTACTCTTCATATTCTTTTCTTGCATACTTGTTTTCCCCAGTAGGTTGTTAATTCCTCAAAGTTCATGCTGATTTGAACTATATATCCCACAGCTCCCAGACATAACAGGACCTTTATAAGTATTTGTTGAAGTAAATGAAATTATAACAAAGCTTCAGCCCTGTCTCTACATAGCCTCTTCATTCTCATCTAGCCAGTTTCCTGGAGTATTTCTAAATGAATACCCTGTCATCCTCTCAAATGCCTGTCCAAACCAAATTCCCCTATTTAATCGCCCCAAACTAATACCTTCTCCTAAGTTTTCCATCTTGCCTGAGGGTCATCATGGTCCTTCAAAACTTTTTATAGCAAATCTTAAATTAATTTTTAACCCACTCTGCATTCAAATTGATCACAGTTCCCTTTAATTATACTTCCTAAGCATCTTCTCATCTGCTTTCTTTCTTTTTGAATGAAGTCCACATTCTTTTCTTCAAACCTACACTTCTAGAAGAGCTTCCTCCTGACCTTCCTACCTCCTGACTTTCTTCTTTTCAATTCAGGCCATATGCTGTTGCCAGATTAATCTTTCTTACACATGTCTTGCATCATCATCAAACATTTCCTCTGTACCTACTCCACATACTTTGCACTCATACAGATTATGTATTTTAAAAGTACGAAGAATTACAAGCCAAGTACCTAGTGAGTACCTAAAGATGATGATAAATACCTCTGAAATTAGAGTAGGGAATGATCCTCGGTCTCAACTAAGCCTTCACTAAGAGTGAATCTTACTCGCAAATCTTTAATAACTCTTTATATCCAACTGAATCAAGGCACAATTCTCGGTGTCCAGCTTTTGATAGCTCCATCATCTGGCACTGTCCTGTCTGTCACTTTGTCTCCCACCTTCCCAAAGTTTGATGCTTTCCTCTCCTCAAGCAAATCCCCAACTCTATGGCACAAAACTAGAGTATTGTGTCTTTGCTCCTTTTTCACCCAACATCTTTCTGCCTTTCTCTTTGCTAAAATTCCCTCTTTTAAGATCCAGAACAAGTCCGACCTCCTTTATGAAAGCTTTATTCATTATGTGATCTTTTTTATCTCAATTATTTCATATGGGTTACTTATGTCTCCCCAAGTAAATTCTAAAATCCTAGAGGCAAGAGCCATATCTTAAATCTGTGAACCCCACCCACCCATATGAGCCTGGTTCACTGCAATTACACAATAACTACACAAGTACATATAATGTCCTTATCAGCAAGGTAAACATAATGAAAGCAATGCTTGAAGAAGATTAGAGTGGTAACAAATGCAGAGAAGGCTGGAAGGAAAAAAGACCTCAGGTAAGGTTTTTATGAATGGTAAAACAGTACTCAGTGGCAGTGGGAATGGTACACTGGCTGAATTTACTAGTCATATGAGCAGGTACAAATCCGTGAATCTCTGCAAGCTTTATGTTTAAAAATGGAACAATGACCAGTGTGGCTCAACTGGTTGGATGTCATCATGCAAAGCTAAAGTTTGCAGGTTCGATTCCCAGCCAGGGCACATGCCTGGGTTGCAGCTTCCATTTCTGGTTGGGGTGTGATCAGGACATGTGGGAGAGGCAATCCACATCAATGTTTCTCTCTTTCTCTCTCCCTTCCCTGCTCTCCAAAAAGCAGAATAAATGAATAAATGGAACAATGACATAACAGTTACCATTTGTTAAACTGCTCCAATAAGCCAGACAATTTTCATACCCTACTTTAAACAAAGAACAAATCAATTTGTATCTGTCCACTTCCCTTCTTCACTGCTACCACTGCATTCCAAGCCACCATCCATTGTTCCTCTCCACAGGGGACAGTCATCTGCTAATGGATCCCTCACTTCTCTGCTTGCTTCCCTGCAATCCATTTCCCATGGAGCTGCGGGACTGATTTTTCTCAATATGCAAACTGAATCATGTGACCACATCAAGTTCTCCAAAGGCTTTTCATTGAACACAAAAGAAAATTCAAATTCATTCAAGTCATTTCATATCATAGTTTTTACCTACTGCAGAGCACATCATGTATGGCCCCTTTCCTCACTAGGCTCCAGCTACACTAACTACCTTTTTTTCCCCCTTTACATACCAAGATCATTTCCTCCTTGGGGCCTTGAACTAGCAGTTTTTTCAGCTGAGCATGCTCCTGCCAGCAAGCCTCTTCTTGCCTTTCAGATGTCAGATTAATAGCACCATTTCAGTGAGAGATTCCCCAACACCTAGTTTAAATCAGCACTCCCCACCCTATTCCCCAGCCTCCAGTCTCCAACAAATCACTCCTTCACACAGAGGCTTGTTTTATCATGCTTACCATGCTTGAAATTATCTTGGTTGTTTATGTGTTTGCTTGTCTGTCTCCCTCCTGAAATACAAATTTCATGAGCCAGGGAACACCAAATCCTCAACATCCAGAGAGACCTAGGCTCACAGTAGTCACTTAATAAAAGTTGTGGATACGTTGCTATAAAGAAAATAATAGGACTAATAGTCGACTCTAAGTGAGGACTTTGCAGGTCGATTAAAGTCTCTTGCTTTTGTTTCTATTTACCTTATGTGATAATACTTCATTGAATGCTTGTTGTTGGGGTTTTTTTAAGAAATATTAAAAATCAGAAGTATTTTTTAAAATTCCTTCCTTCCAATTCCCAAAGGAGGTACTCATTGGACAACCTATTGATTACAAGACTGATTTTCCTAGTTTTTATCTCTTCTCTTTAAACACATTCATTAAACACATTGTAAGGTGCTTCAGTTCCATGTGGGTAATGTGCCATGGAAGCAGCGCTTTACTTGTACACATCCATTTAACATTCTAGAGCAGGGGTGTCAAACTCATTTTCATTGGGGGCCACATCAGCCTCATGGTGGCCTTCACAGGGCCAAATGTAATTTTAGGACTATATAAATGTAACTACTCCTTAACGAGGGGCAATGACCTTGGCACTGCCAATGGGTAGAAACAAGGTGCCTGGCCAGATAAAACAAGGTGGAGGGTGGGATTCGGCCCAAGGGCCTTGTGTTTGCCACCTGTGTTCGCCACCTGTGTTCTAGAGTCTAGAAGCATTAGGTCCCTTTGGAACCAGGCATCTAATTTAGTATTCATATATCCTCAGTTGAAAGAAGCAAGTCACCTTTTTTTGCTAAATTCTTCTAGTCTTAGTGGAAGATTGTTTGCCTTGTCAAATGTCCAGTGAAAACCAAGATACAGGAGTTTGTGAATGTACCAAAAAGAATAGAAGCCCAGTCATTCACATGCTGAAAACTCAAAGGAACACTTTTGTTTTCACTGATAAAGCAATAATTCTTATATCACGGTTCTGTGAATGTGTGGAGAGCTTGTAAAGGGAAATACAAATGAGTATCTCACTTTATTTATTTATTTCTTTATTTTTAGAGAGAGGGGAAGGGAAGGAGAAAGAGAGGGAGAGAAACATCAACATGTGGTTGCCTCTCGTGCATCCCCTGCCAGGACCTGGCCTGCAACCCAGGCATGTGCCCTGACTGGGAATCGAACCATGACCCTTTGGTTCACAGCCCACACTCAATCCACTGAGCTACACCAGCCAGGGCAGTATCTCACTTTATTATGAATTCCTTTTATGAATAATTCTGGTATCTGTATAAAATAATTCTATCCTAATGTATGCACAAATCTCAACAAATACAAATATTACCATTTGTCTCAGGCCCTTAAGAAGCTCACGTTGGTTCATTTGACATCTTAGTAACCATTCAGCCATTTAACAAGTATTTATTAAGCACATGCTATATGCTAGGCCCTCTTTGGGATATTTGGTGCACAGATGTGCAAAACACAAAAAAGCTCACATTCCAATGGTGTGCTTCTCAGACTTTCTGATTTCAGGATCCTTTCACACTTAAAATTTATTCAGTTCCAAAAAAATAAAATAAAATAAAATAAAATAAAATAAAATAAAATTTACTCAGTTCCTTATTTAATTCATTTAAAATAACAAAAATAAACTCAATACATGCTAACATAGATAACATCTTAATGACAATAACTATAGTTCAAAAAGTAATAGAAAAATAGCATTGTTTTAACATGTGTGCAAATCTCTTTAATCTCTGGCTTAAAAAAAGAAGTTAGATTCTCGCACCAGCTCCTGCATCATCCTGTTTAGATATCACACACAGCCTCTAGAAAATGCCACTGTACACTCATAAGAGAAGTGAAAGTGAAAAAAGAAAATAACATCTTGGTATTACTGTGAATACAGGTCTGACCTCACAGACCTTCTAAACCCCAGGGATGCCTAGGTATACTTTGAGAACTACTATTTTTTTCCTAATAAAACAAGGCTGAATTTAATAGAGACCAATGAAATAATTAGCTTCTCCAAATTTATCATTTACTACTGAGGACCAGCTGTCTGCATCCCTGTAAGACGGCAGTTGATAGTGGTGATCAGGGGAAATTATTGCTGAGATCATGTATAAAGGTAAAACAGATGCCCCAAATGATGCCCTTCTTTGCAATACCTGAAAACCCTTGTTTTTAGGTCAGTTTTGTGTTCTTGATGATCTTCAAGTACATCACAACATTGATTAGTTGAACTTCCTAGGACACCAATGAAATGTTTCCAAATACAAATTCTATGTATTTTGCAGATAGTTTAACTAACAGAGTAGCAGAGTTTGTCCTGGCTTGAAGGAAAGTTGTGAGCACAATCAAAGAATTATCATGTATTTATTGTGACTGTTAACAGATTATGTATTCTGGTTGTTTTATTTATCAGGTTTCCAGGCGCATGGATTGTAATGAAAGTTACTACTCTTAATGTCTCAACATACTTAACGTCTTTCATTTTTCTTTCTTCCTTCCCTCATTCCTCTCTCTCCCCCTCCCTCCCTCCTCCCTTCCTTTCTTTTTTTTTTTTTTCAGGAAAAATACCAAAACTATGAAATTCCTGAGAAACTAAATCTTAGCCCAGCTCCATACAACACCTTGGCTCCCTAGAAGTCAATCTCTTAAGTGACCTCAAATTCATGTTGTACACCATCCACAGATGTTCAAGTCAGTCACTCCTCTGTTCAAAACCTCCAACAGCTTCCCATCTCATGCAAAGGCAACCCCCTTGAAATGACCCACAAAGGAGCTCCTTAGCTTCCTAATCACATGTCTTCCTCTTTCTCTTGCTTGCCCTTTTGTTGCCACACTGGCCTCCTCTTGCTCCGTGGACAGACTGGTAGACACTCACCTTAGGGCTTTTGAACTCCTGCCTGGAAGGCTCAGGTAACTATGTCATTCTCTCCCTCACTTCCTTCAGGCCTTTGCTGAAATGCTGCTTTTTCTCAGTGACATTCCTGTTCACCTTATTTAAACTGTAACTTTCACTCCAGAACTCTGGTTTCCCTTTATCTGCATTCTTATCTCCACCGAACATATCACCAACTGTCACACAATATGTCTCATTTGTTTGCTCACAATCTGTCTTTCCTCACCTAGAAACTTAGCTACACACAAGCTAGGATTTTTCTGTTCTATTCAATACTGTTGTCATCAGTGCAATGCACAGTAGATACTCAAAAAATATTTGTTGAATAAAAAATAAAGAAAAAATAAAGAAATCCTAAAATGCACTTTGACATATGTCAGAATAAGTAGGAATGAGGCCAACCAAGAAAATATGTTAAAATATAAACATGTATTTCTAGCAAATCATCCTGAAACATACTATTACCTGAACAAGCAAGGACAAACGGAGCTTCCACTCAGTTGTTTCTCCTGGATTCAGAATGGTTTGCAGCTTGTACTGTTTTTTTTTTTTTTTTTTTTTTTTTTTTTAAGTCAATGGTACGACTACCCAGATTAGTTCTGCAAATGGAGAAAATTCTGATCAGAGTGCAAAGTCTCAAGATTTTATGTGAGAAAAGGCATTTAACCGCCTTCAAACATATTTTGCATACTTCTTGTTTTCTCTTTGTGGTTTAGAATACTTGTTGGCTTGGAATCGGGGGTCAAGAGGACAAACGCAACAAAGTGAGTCCCCCATAGCGAATCCAATTTTCTAAATCAGTGTTTTTTGTGATTCCATCTACTTATGTATAAGATCAAGGAGCAAATTTTATGGAATTGTACGTAATTGTTGACAGAGTTTGAAAACAGAGGTAAGCACAAAGAAATGAAGAGTCTTTGTCTAGTTAATACTGGGAATGTGCACGTGTGTGGGTGTCGGGGGAACGTGCAGTGTGTGTGCTTCACTGACACTCAGCAATGCTTGATGGGGACAGAGTCATCGTCATCGGTCTAGCAGTTCTCAGCTAAGCCAGGTGTTGTGATGTGTTTAATTGGGAGGATATACCAACTTGTTTGTGACTAATATTAAAGTATTTCATACTTGAGTTGGCTTCCAAAAATTTAATTCACATTCAGTTATCCCTAGCAGGTTTCTCAAGCTGACGTGGATTCTTCTTGTTCTTTTTTTTTTTTTTTAAGATTTTATTGTTTATTTTTAGACAGAGGGGAAGGGAGGTAGAAAGAGGAGAGAATCATCAATGTGTGGTTGTCTCTCACATGCTCCTCACTGGGGACCTGGCCTGCAACCCAGGTTCAGTTGCCGGGAATTGAACCGGCAACTTTTTAGTTCACAGGCTGGTGCTCAATCCACTGAGCCACACCAGCCAGGCCAAATTCTTATACCCTTTCTTGAGTGGAAGTTGTGGCTAGCTCCCATGGGAGGATATGATGAGTATGATTATCTTCAATTGTTTGTGGCTCACAGAGAAAAGACTGAGAATTATCAGGCAGGTTCTCTTTCTAATAAAAATTAGAAGTTCTACCAAATAAAGAAAAAGAAAAAGTAAAAAGAAAAGCTTTGGTGACATTATCAATAGACATTTAGGCCATTTTTTCTTCAAATATTTCTAGAATGGAATACTGAAAAGCATTCATCATGAGATTGGTTTCATGTGGTCCGAGGCAGGCTGCTGCAATGCATGTGAGTTCGCAGTGTAAAGTGTGAATTTATAAAATTCTGAAAGGTACAGTGTTATGCACTGAGACATTGACATATGAAACTGAACGTCCAAAGGTAGATTGCTTTTGGTTTGCTCTCAACTCTAAGAATTTTCAGAGCATCTGAGAGAAAAAGTATTACTTTATAAAAGAATTTGGGGTTGTTTAGATTTCAGTAACATCTCTACCCAAGATAGTAAACAATGCATGAAGTAGTTATTATTTTTCCTTATGTGCTGTTGAAGAAACAGGCTGTTAGGCAATTTTGCATCTTGTATGCAATCTCATTGCTATACATTAAAGAAAGATGTGTGGTATTGCTGTGTTACTAAATTATCATAAGGAGCTATACTATGTCAATAAATAATAAAAAAGTGTAAAAATACAAAACATTAGCACAAATACTGGATAGTAACACTGGAAAATACATGTGGTTTTACAATGACAGTAATTCACATTATCTTTCACCTGGGCTTTTGCGTTGGATTCCTAACTTGGTTTTACCCTCTTCAAATCCATTTCATATCATATTTTCAGATTAATCCTCTTGAAGCACAATGCTGGCATTCCTCCCTTGTTTAGAATTCATAAATGCCTACAGAAAAAATACCTACAGAATAAAGTTCAAACCTGAATCTACATTTCCAACCTCTTTTCCCATTAATATTTCCCTTCAGATGCTTTACTTGAAGCTAAATTTCTTCACTTCCCTATTTGACGCACAGTTATGACTTTGTCCCGCTGCCTGGATTCTTATTTCCGCGTGTGCATCTTCCCTAATCCTCAAGCATTTGCTAGGACAGGTTGTAATGGGAAGCGGGTAGACCCAGGTATGACACTTATTCCTTGGGTTGATGGTGAAGTGAATACCTTCAAAGGTGCAACCTCTAACTACTCTTCTCATAACGTTCTCTCCATTGTATTTTCTTCATAGCATTAAAAATTTTCATGGCAACATAATACTTTAAAAGCAGTTGAAAAAGTCTCATCATTAGAGCATATGTTTGGGGAAGAAGTCCCTCCCATAGTTAGTTAGAAGTCCCTCCTTAGTTACAGGGTGCTAACTAAGCACCCTCTCTCTGACTTCAAGACTCTGCTCAGATGACACTGGCTTCATAAAAATTTATCTCTGATTTCTCTCAGAAACGAATAATTTCTACTCCTCCTAACTCTCATTATATTTTACCCACTTCCCTTGTTCAATATTCATTCAAGTATCTGCGGGCCCTTCTAAGTGTCTGGCGTTGAAACTGCAAGATAAGAAAGATCATGCTGTTAAGCATTTAACCTTGAATCCTCCTACTATAGTGCAGTATTAAGAGGGATCTTCTCAGTATGCAAGGAATAGGTATATTCAGAATAGCCCCTAACCGATAGGAAGCTCCAGAGGGGAGTAAAAGGAAGAACAGTCTCAACAGTGAATTCAGTGGAGAACAGAACCTAAATCCAGGACATAGCAGTGCTTGGGACCCTCCAGCCTCAGAAGTTCTATCCATCTGTTCAGCTGGTTATCCCCATTCTTTCAACTCAAGCAACACATCATTGCTAGCTCCTTATTCTAGTTTTCTGCTATCCCGGTGACTTTGTGAACTTCTCTCTGTGCTTCTTCAACTCCAGCGATGTTACCAACTCTCTGTATGCCTCACATTCCAACTTCTGGAAGGTGAATTTAATCAAGGGAGCCAGTGAAGGACTTCATCAGTTTTGAACTCCCATCTCTAGAAGAGCTTGTGCCTCTGGCCACTTCTGGATTTAGGTGTCGGTCTCAGATTCAAGCTTCAAAGCAATATGAGGCATAATGTATGCACAAAGGAACCATCTTAAGCTGCTTTTCTTTGAGGTAACTATGAATATATCAGGCAATCAAAGCTTCTTAGCACATATACCATTATTGTAGTTGCTTGTAATGTTTCACATCCCTACTGGATTGTAAGCACCCTGAAGACATAATTGTGTTCTGTCCATCGTTGTATCCTCCATAGATAGTAGCTTAGTACCTGGCACACAGTAGATGCTGAATAAATATATGTTGATACATGCCAGGACTATATCCCAAATATAAATCCTATGCCTTCCAAGAAGATGCTATCAAGTACACCTGTCATTGGTTATTCTCTAAGGTGGTAATGGATTACCACGTTCTCAACAGCAGTAACACTAAAATAGAGTTTTACTGTTTTTGTATAAAGTTGTAGCCAGAAGGGTGAAAAGCCAAAGGTGGGAGTGAAGGAATGGGGCGTTTGTCAGTTAGCTTTTTTCTCCACTGTGGAATATGTTATAAACAATTTTATATGATTTCGCTAGAGCCTAGGGCCTCTAAATACATAAAAAAGACTGAACTCATTGCCAACCAATGTTTTAAATGTAGTAGAAAGGAATTTCAGGGGTGGAGCAAGAATGTAAAACATAGTTTATCTTAGATCCCTTAACGATATTTCTCATCCAGCTCTGACTTGACAGCTATCCAGAGGGGCTGTATTAAGATATGGATTGACATTTGGAAACCAAACATTTACTTATGCATTTTATGTTGCAGTTTTTCATCTCTGAGTAATTTGTTACTTCCTTTTCATTATATCTTCTGGATAGTACTTATAAGTTGTGGTTCTATGCTCACATAAAACAAAACTTTTTTTGTATTTAATAATGCTCTCCCACAACTTTTTTATCACTATGTTCTTTCTCGTATGCACTTTGCAAGATTTCTTCATTTCTCTAGCATGAATTATCTATAACTATACTTTGTCATACATATTTTGATATGTACATATTTATTTTAGTAATAACTTTTTCCTGAAAAGAATACCAATAAAGATAATTCCATAAAAAATGTAAAATGTTTATGTAAAATCTCATTTTACTTTCCAATCACTTATCAAATATAAATGCTTTCACCTCAGAAGAGAATGATTTATTTTCCTTTTCTACATGATGACTTCAGTGTGTAAAAATAGAAAAAAAAATAATTTTGTTAGACATTTAGTATGAAACTTTTTCATTACAAGCCTTGCTATTTGAACTGAAAGAGCAAGAGAAATGAACGCTCCATGCATAGTAAGAAAAATTTTATGGACATGTGAAACAGCAGCAACCCTTTTAGAGACTAACTCTAATCTAAAGCATTAACAAAATAAAGAAATGAATATTTTGCCTTTTAACTGGAAAAATAAATGAAGTTGAATTCTTTTAGATGTCTCTATTTGAGTATATGATCCATCAGTTTTAAATTCTTGAGTTGACTTAAGAAATTATATATGTAACTTCTATCTTAAATGTTGTTTTAACCAGGAAATTCAGGGATTTGTAGCATTGCACTTCAACATTATACATAATGTATGACCACCATCAGCCCCAATTCATATTCAGCAAGTCTTTGTTGCAAAGCATCCATTCCATTAACATAGACAAACATATTTACCCAAAACTTTGCACACCACACTGCATTTTCTATGATGAAAACATTAATAGTCCAAATGCCATTGTATTTTATCACTAAATGTTCTTGTTGTCTATTATTTGCAAATTAAGCTATGTTATTCAGTGCATAGCTAATATTATCAACATATGGAGAACCCTTCAAGAATCTCAATATAATACACCATCTGTGCATTGCTTTTGCAGGAATCTGTGGGAGCTAACAATATGTTTAAAGTCAGAAGTATTCTTGTAGTTGAAATTTTCTACTAAAAAAATCCTTTTCTGTGTTTACTTGGGAACAAGAACCTGTAATGTAACATTTAACAGCATTATTGCTTTCATTTTAGGAGATAATTTTCTTTCCTATAAAAATAATTCTTTTAATGCAATAATTGACTTTCCTGTAAAAATAATTTTTAATGCCCAAGCCAAGGGGATGGTCAAGGTAGAGCATAAATTATTTTATGACAGTATAAAATAGAAGCACAACTAGCAACTGAGTCTGATCCTCAACTTCCTCATTCACTTCTTTAGAGTAGAATGATATGGTGAAAGCCTTTGGTAACCTCACTTTTAATTATTAGTTTGTTCTCTAATGGGAAAGTTTTTCTTTAAATATTTAGAGCCATTTTCAGCATTAGGTCCCCTTAGTAACTGAGTAACCCATAGACTCCCTCCCTCTGGTTTTGCCTTTCCTAAGGACCTACACAGTTCTCCCCCTTTTCTCTACCTCACTTTAGTATCTGACCATAAAGAACAAAGCATACATCAATGATATAAAAGGTTATTTAAAATTATTTACAGAGACTAAAATTTGGACTTTAATGATAAATAATAAAATGAAAATAGACATATTAAAGATATGCTCAGCCATGAAGAAAAAATTAAAGTCACAACCACACTAGCAGGAAACTGACATCTATGAAAAGTTTGACTTAATTCAACTCATTTTGTCTCTTTAGCAGGACTATTTGGATAGGAGATATAAATATTTGTTTTAGGACCCTCCTAGCCTTACCAGAGCCTATAGAAAACTGGGGAGATCAAATTTTGTAGTCCCCAACTTTCTTAAACCACCTCAAGACTGGATTTGGTGCCTTCATTCCCACTCGTCTTATTCTTATAGGAGCACTTTTATTGCATACTTTTTATTTCTTTTGTACTAGTGTGTATGCTTCATTAGGACAAGAATCATATCTTGTTCATTCATTCATTCATCCAACAAATATTAATTGAATGTCTACTAAATATCAGTCACTATTTGGGGCACTTAGAGTACATCAGTATAAAAATAAAACAGAACAAAACTCCCTGCCCTCATATAGGTTATAGTCTAAGAGTTTCATTGTTCTGCTGCATTGCCCTTTTTAGACCTACTTGCCTGTGTGTTTTCTATGTTTTCAATGGTTTGGGTTTTTTTATCTGAATGTCTTCACTTCCTGTCCAACCCAGTCTTGGTGTCTGGTGTTCAATAAGTGTTTATTAAATTGAATAATTGTGTCTTTGTGTTCAATGGAGACATTGTCTGCGGCATCCCTAAGGTGGAATTCCAAATCATTCAAAGGTAATGTGGAGCCTGAAAAGAGAGAACGATTTGTGGTGATGACTCAGGTATGCAGAGCATCAGGTGTGGCACAGGGTTGCTGTTCCATGGCCTGTGCCTGTACAAGACAGGCTCAGGATATCGGCTGAGCAAAGATAGGGGTGGTTATGGACATAAAAAGCAATTTGAGAGGTACCAGAAAACTTCCTTTCACCACTCAAGAGTGTAATGATCCTTAAATAGCTGGGGAGAAGCCAATGAGCTGGTTGTAACTGGGTAGGTTGCCCTAAAAGATGCAATTGTTTTCTTGAAGTGATGGAAAATTTTCTATCCTGCTAGGATTACATTTTCTGTCTGGAAATGAAAGTTAAGGGAGGAAGGAAATGGAGATGGACAATAGATAATGAAACTTTCTTAAAATACAAAGGTTAAAGTTCTATTCTAAAGATAAATTTGAAAACACTTGTAAAGATTTTTACATGTACAAATATATACCTTATGTTCATTGCAACATTATTTATAATAGCCAAGATATGGAAACAACTGAAATGTTCTTCAGCAAATTTTTGGATAAAGAAGATGTGGTATATATGAGGTGTGTTGAGAAGATATCCAGCCACAAAATATGAAAAATAGAGACATTATTGAAGAAGATACAAGATACAAGAAACATTGTGCATGGGACAATGACACCTCAGTCCCCTTGGGGGCACCTTGGGACCTCACACAGTTTTCCCAATTGCAGTCAGCTGCCCCATGTATTTTCCTGAATCTCATTGATGGAAATCTCTTCTTTTGAGGGTGATTTTTAAAAAAGATTTTATTTATTTTTAGTTTTTGACAGAGGGGATGGAAAGGAGAAAGAGAGGGCGAGAAACATCATTGTGTGGTTGCCTCTCACATGCCCTATACTGGGGACCTGGCCTGCAACCCAGGCATGTGCCCTGACTGGGAATCGAACTGACAACCCTTTGATTTGCAGGCTGGTGCTCAATCCACTGAGCCACACCAGCCAGGGCTCAAAGGTGATTTTAGTCTGGGGAAAAGCCAGAAGTCACAGGGCACCAAATCTGGGCTGTAGAGGGACTGAGTCACCTGGGTGCTTTGATGTTTCACCAAAAAACTCTGCATGAGATGTGATGCATGAGTGGGCACATTGCCATGATGAAGCTGCCAATCACCCATTACCCATCTCTGTGTCCTTGTGAATCATCTGAATAGTGTCCATGGAGGAATGTTCAAGTTTAATGCAAACTTTGGTGCGGATTCATTGCTCTACTTGCTCAGTCATTTTAAATGCAATGGCCATACAATACACATGCTCACTCAATGGCATCTACTGCCCCCACTGACTAGTACAGCGAAGTTGTCCTTGTTCACATATGACAGTCCCCTCTCCTTGGCTACCAGGTTACAATGATGTCATGCAAACTGTTTTTGTTATATTAATAACGGTTAGACTTTTTCCAGGCAGACCTTGTATATACTATGGAACAGTACTCAGCCATATAAAGATGAAATACTGCTATTTGTGACAATATGGATGGATCTTGAAAGCATGATGTTAAATGAAATAAGGCAGATAAAAAGGACAAGAACCATATGATTTCACTCATATGTGAGATATAGAACAAAAAGCAGCAAAATAACAAACAAAACAAAACACAAGCCAGACTCACAGATACAGACAACAGAATGATGGTTACCAGAAGGGAAGGTGGCTGGGAGTAGGGGGGAAAGAGTAGAGTGCTTCAAATATATGGTGATGAAAGCAGTCTAGCTTTGGGGTAGCGAGTGTATAACAGAGGATAGAGATGTCACTTATACCTCATATTATAAAGTTGTACACCTAAAATTTATATAATCTTATTAGCCAACGTTAGCTCAATAAATTTAATAAAAAATAAATAAATAAGAAAAAGACCGAACTGGGTTTATCATTAGGTGCAGTGATTTTTTCCAAATTCTATGCTTTAGAAATTTACTTTTTAAATTAATTCTATTCTGAGGGTATCCATTCACGAAAGAAATATTTTAGTTTTAAAGTAAAATTTACATTTTAGAAGTTTCTGATCTTCATAAAAATTGTGAAGATAGTACAGTCCAGTGGTTTTAAGTTTGTGAGCTTTTGAGCAAGTGACTTGACCTACTTGAGCTCCAGTTTCCTTGTCTGTAAAGTGGGAAATATAGAGTATCTTTTATAGGCTTGTATAAGGATTAGAAATAATATTTATAAAACATGTCACACTTGGTAGGTGTTCAGTAAATCCCAGGTCTTGATATTGCCCTCCAGTTGTGGCTCTGTTAAAGACAAAGGCCATCCCTGGGCTAATAGGCTAGTAGTCATTCACAGCTTCTCAATCTCTGTTTCATCTGTCCAAGGGATACTTGGGCAGTGGCCACGTCTCCAGAGTAACCCAAGTACACTGTGTTCAGGGTCAGAGTCATGCCAGGGCTGGAAAAAGAAAAATCTTATTCTAGGAATTCTTGACTATGTAACTGTTAAATCATGGCCATTCTCTGAGACAATTGACATACTTATTAGGTGGAAAGAATCCAGAATTACAACCCTTCATATTCTCTGGCGTGCCTGCTCCACAGCCATCTGAATTCAGCCAGAAATGAGTAAGATCAAATGACTCATTGATAGTGAGAATGGCCAACCAGCCAATTGGAG
Source organism: Anoura caudifer (assembly GCA_004027475.1). Lineage (NCBI taxonomy): Eukaryota > Metazoa > Chordata > Mammalia > Chiroptera > Phyllostomidae > Anoura > Anoura caudifer. The sequence continues at coordinate 75,954 of PVKU01001297.1, forward strand.
AAAGACAGAGATATGTCAAGAGAACATTACCAGTAATGCTTCAGACTGTGTAGATAAACTACGAGTGGCTAAATCACAATGGGTGTTTTTCAAAATTTTATTTTTACTTAACTTTTACATAAACTTTATTTCTTGAAGAAAAATGCTTAGATTCATTGCTATGGGGGAAATATTAATGACTCTTTTTATCATGAACATTTTTTGGACACTAACAATATGTCAGGTACCATGTCAAGGGCTGTACATTTACTTCCTCATATAATGCTCACTACAACTCAGGCACTGCCAGTGTATCCACTCTATCGATGTTGAAAATGACACTGAATTTTATTCCAGAGCCTGTGTTTTTACCCCCTAGACATTACTGTGTTATAAAGTTTTATTTAACAAATAACTCTGAGCACCTACTCTGCTAGGTCTTACACTGGTTCAGAGGATAATGGAGTTTAGACAGACATTGACCCTAAACTCATACTGCTTACGGAACAAAGGAAAGAGAGACAATTCCCAAGTGATTTCAATAAAGTTTGATAAATATTATAATGGAACAGGGTATCAAGGAAGTAGAGTCAAAATATAATTTTACACTAGCAGAGCTCTCCAGATTGGTCTGAGATTCCATGCATGCCACAGAGGAATTTGAGTTGCTTATACACGTCATTGAGCTCACAAACTGGTACCCCTTCATCACCTCAGGACTTTTCTCCTCCCCCTTTCTCCACCTCTCCCCCTCCTTCCTTTTTTTTCCTTCTTTTTAATTTTATTTTACACTTAGATCAAGAATCTAGTTGGTTTCTTCGTTGCTCACTACTTTTCTGGAATTTAAATTACTCTTTTTGTTCCTAACTGGAAGGGAGGTTTTGTTTAGAGATTGCTTCTTTAGTGCTATATGAAAATAGAGCAATATTTGGTAAAGTTGGAAGCAGAGCTCTGAAACCTTTTTAAGAAGGCATCTAATTCAACTCTTTTCTAAGGAGACAGTTTCACTGTCTGGAAACACCTTTTAGCTCAAAACTTTTTGAATTTATAAATATCAACTCCTATTAAATAATACTGAGTTACGTAAGAATCTTAGAAATATGTACATTATATTTCCCTTGAGAATGTTTGAATGTTAAAAAGAGAAAATCTTTTTTTTTTTTTTTGCCATGCCTACAATATTGGAAAAATAATTTTGTGAAGCCTCACATCCCAAGAGATTTGTTCATCTCTCTCAGACTGTTAGAACATGTGTTTTATTTCCACACCTAAACTTATCCAATTTGGGCCCTCTCCTAGAACTAAAATAAACCTTGAAAGTAGGAAGGGAAAAAAGCTTCCAAACTACAAATCCAAACCAATTGTGACTCTTGGATTTGAGTGTTAGTCTGCAGTTTTTGCTTTTGCTCACAAGGACCTCTTTTAAAATAATAATAGCCATGATATAAGGAGCTCCTCTTAAGTTCCAAGCACTGTGCAAGCTTTCAGTATTGTGTTAATTAGATCCTCTCAGGGTGCAATAACAGAGAAATGAGGCTCAATTAATGTAGGTTTATTAAAAAGGATGTGATATGGGGAAGCAGAAAAAATAGATAAAGTTCTTATTGGCAGGCTTGTGGAAAACTAAATTTTCATTACAGCCTCTCAGCAACAAGTGAGTAACAGCTCTAGTCTAGTAGTACAAGCTACCCTTTGGTGACTTCATAGGAGCTCTTGGCTTCTTGCCATGCACATGACTCAGCTCTTCTCTCTCTGTTTGTCTCTACCTGCTTATTTTTCCAACTATTGCTACTGACTGCGCTGTACTCTCTTTCTCTCTGCCTCATGGCTTTGCTTACTCATGGCTTCTGTTTCCTGTCTTCCATCTCCCTACTTCTGCATTTAACCAGTCCTCACCCTCCCTGGATGTTTTGTACTCTCACTCTGTAGAGAGAAGAAAGAGCACTCCTCTTGTGCCAGGCTTCATCATAGCCATCCTGTCCAATTAGCAGGGTTACATGGCAAAAACACAATGTTAACACACCTAAAAGGAACTTCTCACAAAGAACTACTCTGGGGATTTTCAGGAGAGAGCAATGAAACCAGCTAGGTGCCCTAGAAGGCCTGTACATGTTATTATTTAACTCTGAAACTAAGCAAATGCAGTTTTTTTAAAACTTTTTTTATGGTTGTTCAAGTACAGTTGTCTCCATTTTCAACTCCCCCACTCTCCCCAACCCTAGCCACCCCCACTTCCCATCCTCAATCCTACCCTGCTTTGGTTTTGTCCATGTGTCCTTTATAGTTGTTCCTGAAAACCCTTGCCCCTTCCCCCCCATTGTCCCCTCCCACCTCCCCTCTGGTTACTGTCATAATGTTTTTAATTTCAATGTCTCTGGTTATATTTTGCTTGTTTCTTTGTTTTGTTGATTAGGTTCCACATATAGGTGAGATCATATGGTAGCAAATGCACAAGTTTTATAGAGAGTAAATTCTAGCATCATCATCGTCATTGTCAACATTCTCATAATCATTATTATCTTATATGTTGTAACTTGTATGGTAATATCTAAAGTTTGACAAGCATTTTCTTATATAAGTGTATTGCTCTGGTTTGTCAAATACTCTTGTTACTATTTAGTTTGGTGCACTAAATGAGGATTGTTGGTTTTAAAAAAACTAGAATGACAAGACATAATGGCATAACCCAATAGTTTCAAACTGAGGATGTCATAGGGCTACAGGCAGGAAGAGCAGCGAAGCAGCAAGAGCAGCAGCTCAACCAGAACATCCATATTTTTCACATGCATAGAAGTTTTTGCCTGAAAAAAAGATTCCATAGCTTAACAAATAGTTGAAAGCTATTTTTAGAGATATATTGGGTTGGCCAAATAGTCTGTTTAGTTTTTTGTGAAATAAAAGACCCATTTTTCATTTTCACCAATAACTTTATTGAACATTGAGTATGTCAGCTATCTCCCACATGGTGTAACATTGATTGTTCTCAATTAATGTCTCAACTTGATCACTGTCAGCTTCAACTTGCCTACCCAACCGTGGAGCATCATCCAGCAAGAAATCTCCAGCATGAACCTTTGAAAACCATTTTTGACACGTTCAGTCAGTCACAGCACCTTCTCCACACACTGCACAAATCTTTTTTCTGCGTTTCAGCTGCATTTTTACCTTTCTTGAAATAATAAAGCACAATATGCTGAAAATGTTGTGTATTATATTCCATCTTCAATATTAAAATAGCCACACAAAAATTCACCAATTTTGGTAATATTTTTTAAATGCACGCTGATATGACAGCTGTCACAATACAATCTAACAAAATCACTTCCAATGATGTTAAAGATAAATAAGCACTACTAGAGCCATCTTATGGAAAAAAACCAAATGAACTTTTTGGTCAACCCAATATGTTCAATTCTCACTTCCTCCTCTCTCTTGCTGTGTCAAAATGCATAAATTCATTACCTTCTTTTGCCTTTCTTTTTTTTTTAAATGGGAACAATGGTAGTTCTTTGATAGGTTCGATGTGTGGATCTAATGAAATATAGCATATAATGCAGGCACTGGCATCTCGTAACTAGACAAGTGCTAGTTACTGTCCACATCAAATCCTGAACAGGAAACCTCTGCTGGTCATGATTTCATCTTTCACTGATGGTTTTGAAAGATTTTTCAGCATCTTCATAAATAAAATGCAGGCTGAGAGTTATATACGGTGTGTGCTATAGAAATATACATGTACCAGTACCATATTATAGATCTAACAGTAGTATTATGAAAACTTAGCATTGTATATTTTGCACTGTATATTCAAAGAATTAGAACATAAGGAAATGGCATTACTTCATTGTATTATTTACTGTATTTTCTAACATGTAACTTAGTTGTAATTTAAATAATAATTTCTTGAAAAATAAAATTTTTCAAATAAAATGTATTATCATTTTTATAATTATGACTCATTCCTGGCTTCTATATGCTTTTTTTCCTTAATAGCATTTCAAAACATTCATTTTACCTACGGATAACATTCCATTTCCAAATCTGTCCAACAGTGAAATCATCATACAAAACAGTGGAATCATCAGGAGGACCAAACACCAGTGTGATGATAAATGTACTACCTTACGCATACAAATGTTGGTGATTTTTGGACTTAACAGTTTATAAGATGGATAATTTACAACTCAATAATCAGAGATTTTCCCAATTTATAGAGTTTTAGGAGGCACTTATTGATAGTTGAGGGAAATCAAGCACAGAGAAAGTATATGAAGTCATATTACAGTTAATGCTTGGACCACAAACAAACATGACTGGGTTGGTTTTCAACCCTCTGCCTCACACTGAGACCAAAAGAAGAGCCACCCACACTATTTGCTGACTTAGCATTTGAGTGAGGAGTTGAACCAGATTCCATTAGAAAAAGTATGTAATAATTATCAAAATTAGAAAACTCAGAGAATAAAGGAAAAAATAGTAAAAAAATGTTATTTAATAAGCCTAAAAACATCACACCAAAAAATAAAAATATATATTGTATTTGGTTATTATTCTACATCAACCTCAATCTCTAATATTCAAATGGAGAAGTCAATTAGAAAATTTAATAGAGTTCTCTTTAGATGATAATATCAGAAGTCCTTGATCACTCATTTCCTAAGAGAAAGTCTTACCCTTAATAAATTAACTACTAGGAAAAATGTGCTTAAATGTCTACAAGTTAATATTCATTTTTCTATGAGTAATAACATGAGATTTATGATGTTTAAGGGTCAATATACAATCTTATTTAAACTAACAGATTATTCTTTTTTCATGAAATGAAATTCAAATGAATTACTTTGCTGTCTTGCTTCTATATTGAGATGTTAGCTTCTGTGATGGTTAGTGACAAAATATGTAACCCAGGTAAGCATGTAAAACAGGCAAGAGATAGGAATACTGAGTATCAATGACTGCCAACTTAGTCCCTCACCATCCCTCCGGGAAAGTGCCATATTATTGTATTAGGCTTCTCACTCACCTTTTCTCCCTTTTCAATGTTCCTGTAAGGCTGTTAGAGTTATCTGTCATTACGAAAATAACATATCTCCTTGGGGTAACACGTTACCCCCAAATCAGTGGCTTGAACAAACAATAAACATTTATATCTCTTATAGTTTCTGTGAGTCCAAGATTTGAGGGTGGCTTGTCAGGTGTTTTTAAATTAGGTCTCTCATGAAGTTGCAGTCACCTGAAGGCTTTTCTGGGGCTGGAGGATCTGCTTCCATGGTGGCTCACTCACATGGTGACAAGTTGGACTGGCTGTTGGCCAGTGGCCTTAGTTCCTCTTCATGGGGGCCTCATCTTCCTACTACTTTAGCATCCTTCAACACGGGAGCTGGCTTCTTCCTCTGCTAGCAACCCAAGAGACCAAGATAGACTTTCTATGACCTACTTAGAGTAATCATAACCCATCACCTCCACTATACTTTATTGATCAAATCTTTACTTCATTCATGAGGATATTATACAAGGGTGTGACCACCAGAGTTAAGAATCATTGGTGGCCATCTCACAGGCTGGACACCAAAAGGATAGCATGTTAGCCATGATTCTTTCAGTTCTCAAGTGACACAACTCATTCACTTAGGCAAAGGGGGATGTACTGGTTCACATACTGAATTGTCATTAACAGTGGACTGTATCTGTGCTTTAGATATTAATGAAGCCAGATTCATAAACCTCCAAGAACTCTCTGTCCATTCTGCGCATCTGTTCCGTGTTGTGTGTCCGTGGTATGTTGTCAAACCTATCAGGTGGTGAGGCGTGCCCCTTTCACCTTAGCCATCTTCAAAGAAGATCTGACTCTTCCCTTAATTCCAATTAGAAAAGTTCTGGGGGAATACTCTCATTGGCCTAACCTGCATCATGTGGTCATTGGTTTGGGTTCTATGGTTGGCTGTTCCCACCAAGAACACCAGTTTGAAATATGAGGCAGACAAGTTTCCAAAATAATTTACCAGAAGAAGGGACAACAAAACAAAGGTCTACTCTACAAAAATTAAATGTCTTAAGTTACCTAAAAACACCCACTGTGGCACTTTAAAGAAAAATAAACTAATCCACCCTGAGTAAGCAACTGCCTCTATTCACTGGTACCATTTCCTCTTTCTCATCTTTATCATTAATACACTTTTTTATTTTTTCCATCAATGACAGTATTTGTTAAACAAGAAAGTCTTTTTAAGCCCTTTCAAAAATTTATTTTAAAAGCTACAGGTTATGCACCATTTTAATTTATATTAGTATAATTTGCAAGTAGTTCAAGCAAACAATTCGAGTATTGAGTAATGTGAAGTTAATAAAAGATAATTCCAATTGTAGCATGGACAAATAGAATATTTGAAACATAGAATGAGATGAAGTTGATGAAAATTCTAAGGACATCAAAATTGGTTCTCTACCATCTCTATATATGTAACAATCAGCGTAAGAAGATATATGTATTTATATAAATGTATATATGCAAATGTATAAATATGTGTGTATATATTTATATATATATAATATGGGGTCTGACAGAAGTAAGGCTTATTTGAGTGTAGTTGGTAGGGCAATAATATGGGTGTAATAATTTATATTTTTAATTTGAACATTTTATCTAATATGTCATATGATGTGCTTGAGTGCAATATTGTTATGTTACAGAATTACATGCTTATGATTTGGTGATAAAAGAGGGGCATTATTTGTGCTGGACCCTGTATATTAAGAATAGAAGAACAAGGAAGAGATATGCTAGCTGTTGACAGTATACAATAAAATATTAATGGACAAAAATTCCAGAACTCCTTAAATTCTCCTTCCTTTTTCTACATGGAGAACACTGAACTTTCAAATGGGAAGTGTAGATCAATCACTGCTAAAGGGAACCTGAAGCTAAAGATAAAGATAGATAAGAGAATAATAAGACAGCACCTAACTACTTTAATGACTTCAACACTTATGAGTCATCTGAAGACTTACTAACTTACTACAGAACTTGCAAATATGCCTGAGGATTCAATTTCAGTAATCTTTGAGAAATCATGAGGTTCTTCAGGCAGGCTACGCTGAGTAGCTGTTACTACAGAATCCAGCCCAGTAGTATTTCCCCGTGTGTATGTAAATGAACCAGAGAGGTTCTTTCAGTAAGTCATCTCAATAAATCACCTCATCCTTCTAGTAAGAACAATAGTCATATGCCTCAGAAGTGTCTGCTAGAGAGGCTAGGTACAATCCAAGGGCTGACATCAACCCACACAAGTTACCCAGGGGACAGTCGATATTATTCACGTTTTATAGAAGCTGGGAGAGAGGCCCCAGAAAAAACCTTGGGTCATTTATTTGAGCCAGATTTGTCACATCCCTCTTGTAAAAATCCTTGAAGATAACTTTTTCACAGATCCTATGAGCATTTTGAAAAACTGTTTCAATGATAGGGCAGCTCTAGGACAACCTTTTGTCTTCTAGACAAATTTATTTCCTATAGAAATATAACAGAATCCACAGTGCAAGTCACAGATGCTATTTTAAATCTAGTAGCTGCATTTAAAAAGTAAGAACATGTGACATTAATTTGATAACATATTGTATGTTATACTCCCAACATGAAATCAATATAAAATTATTGTGATATATTTCATTTTTCACTTATACTAAGTCTTTGAAATTCAGGATGTGTTTTAAACTTACAGGACATCTCAATTCCAGCTAGTCATACCTCAAGTGTTCAGTAGCCACATGCAGCTAGCTAGTGGCTGCTGTACTGGACAGCACAGGTCTGGTCTAGGTTGTGGAGAGGTGGTCCTCAAAGTCTTGTCCTTCCTTTTCAGGAGGACCAGAATACTTAGAAAGATTGTTCTTAACCCATGTCAAGGGAGCTTGAAAGTTCAGCTTATGATTCTTCAGCTTCTTTCCATTCCCTGGCACATGTGTGTTCCTTTCTTTTCATTAAGTTGGTAACGAAAAAAAGTGGGGCCAATTCACCACATTTTTTACATCTTTTTCCATGTAAAGATCTTGTTTAGAAAAAACATGAGGGCAAGACGTACCTGAGTTCAAACTCCACCTTTATCACTATCATTACTGTATAGACTTCCATGCATCCCTAATATCTGCGTTCCTCTTCTGTAGAGATAGAAAAGCTGGCTGGGGACAAAGCCACTTTTTAAAAGAACTGCTACATTTCCAGCTTATTACGCAGCAGATGTCTAAGTTCTGACCCATAGGATATAAACAGAAGTGTTGAGGGGAAGCTTCTGGGAAACTTCTTGAAGAGCGGCGTGCATACCTTCTTTGACCTCTTCTTCCTTCCTCCTGTTTAGAAGACATATGCTTCCATTTTGGACCAGACCATGAAGGCCATGCGCACCCTGAAGCCCCATAACAGTCCACCTCACTGTCTTTTACACAGACAGAAATAAATTTCTATACATGCCATTGCAGTTTTGGATTTTTGGTCACTTGAAACAAAGATCCTAAAATACGGCCTTGGGTAAAGATTTCATCTGTAAGTTCCTAAGAATTAAAGGTGAAAGTATTCTAATGCTTAGTACGAAGTAAATGCTTTATACTGTTATATTTGCTAAAAAAGTATATTAAAATTGCAAACCCACTAAATTTTGTAGGTTTCTAAATAAAATCAGTTGTTTCTCTTCCAGCTTAGCTTCGTGGCTTTTTTCTGAACTACTTACTTTTAGATGATACACAGATCTTCATCGCATTTGCATTTCTCTCCAGGAAATTGCCTGACTGCCAGCGTAGATAGTCATGTTCATGAATGCCTGATGGCTCAGAAAAGCCTCTGTGGGACCCCCTCAGACAAATTTTCAGAAAGGCATCCTTAGAGCACTTGGCAATGCTATTCTAGAATTTCTAAAGCAGTAACACACCACCTCCCAACCAAGCAGATCTATTTAATGTACTATTACTTTTCATAGAAAAATAAAATCAGGAAGTGATTCTTTTAATAGGTTTCTCACTTTAGTGAGCAGCAGAGAGTGGAAATTATAGGGAACACTCAATGTTCTATTAGTTCTTTTCAAGTTCTTTTTCTGTACTGGAACAATATGTGAAAATTTTCAAGGAACCCTGTGTTTCAACAAAATTTCAAATGAAAACAGTGATATCAGGAAGCATCTATGGCAGAATGCCATAATTAAAGTGACTTGCCAGCACAAATTAAAGTTCTAGAGGATGCCAATATGTTTAATTTGTACAGAACACATTTTTGTGTATCTTGTAATTTATTATGCTTCCAAAAACAGTTCAAAACATAAAAGGATATATGTATGTCAGAAAAGCATAGGAAGAATAGAGAGCCCAGATAAACCCACCCCTTTATAGTCAATTAAGATTTCACAGAGAAAGCAAGCACATACCATGGGCTAAAGATAGTTTATTCAATAAATGGTGTTGGGAAAATTGGACAAATATGTGCAGAGAAATGAAACTAGACTACCTTCTTACACCACACACAAGAATAAATTCAAAATGGATGAAAGACTTAAATGTTAGACCCCAAACCATAAAAATCCTAGAAGAAAACATAGGCAGTAAAATCTTGGATAATGCTTGTAACAATATTTTTTCTGATATGTCTCCTTAGGCAAGGGAAACAAAAGAAAAAAATAGACAAATGGGACTATATCAAAGTAAAAAGTTTTGCACAGCAAAGGAAATCATCAACAAAATAAAAAGACAACCCATATAATGAGAGAACATATTCACCAATACATCTGATAAGGGGTTAATATCCAAAATTTATAAAGAACTTACAAAACCCAACACCAAAAAAAAATCCAATTAAAAAATGGACAAAGGATGAATAGATGCTACTCCAAAGAGGATATACAGATGGCCAATAGACATATGAAAAGATGCTCAGTGTCACAAATCATCAGAGAAGTGCAAATTAAAACCACAGTGAGATATTACTTCACACCTGTCACAATGGCTATCATTAATAAAATCAACAAAAATAACTGCAGGTGAGGATATGGAGAAAGGGAAACCCTTTTGCACTGTCGCTGGAAATGCAGATTGGTGCAGCCACTGTGGTAAGCAGTACGGAGTTTTCTCAAAAAATTACAAATGGATCTGCCTTTTGACCCAGCAATCCTTCTGGGAATATAAGAATCCCAAAACACCAATTGGAAAGAACATAAGCATCCCTATGTTCATTGCAGCATTATTTACAATAGCCAAGATATGAAGGCAACCCAAGTGTCCATCAGTAGATGAGTGGATAAATCAATTATGGAACATTTACACAATGGAATACTACTTGGCAAAAAAACCCCAGAAAATTTTACCCTTTGATACAGCATGGACGGACCTGGAGAACATTATGCTAAGTGAAATAAGCCAGTCAGAGGAAGACAAATACCATATGATTTATTCATATGTGGAATCTAATGAACAAAATGAACCAACAGGCAAAACAGAGACAGACTCATAGAGAGCAGGCTGACAGTTCAGGGGTAGGGGAGATAGGGATGGAGGGACTGAGCAAAAAGGAAGAAAGGACTCATGGACATGGGCAACAGCATGGTAACTGAGGGGGGGAAGGGGATATGGAAAAAAATGCAGTTTATAAAAGTTAGAAAAAATGCGTAACATTTAACTTAAAAGAACTCCCAATGACTGAGGCACATGATGACTGAAACAACCTGAGCAACAAAATAAATTATAATATTGGTTTATAATTCAAAGAATAAAATAAATATCCATAGGTCTGTATTAATGTAAATGATTGAATAAATAGATTGTGGATAAGAAACAAATTTTTTGCAAGAAATTGTAAGTCATGTATTTAGATATCCTGCTCCAGGAGGTGGGGTATAATTTCCTGCCTTTTGGGTATGGGCTAGGCTTAGTGACTTGCTTTCAAAGTATGGAAAAGAAAGGGAGTATGGGAAGAAAAAAAAATCGTAACTTTACAATGGAGAAACCTGGAATACACCACCTTAATCATGCAAACAAGGTTAATATCATCAGTGTAAGTCACTGGATATCATGCACACCCTCATATAATGCAATGCCAATGACACTTTACCTCTGTGGAATTCTTCCCCAAATCCATAACCCTAGTCTACTCATGAGAAACCTAAGTTGAGAGACATTCTACAAAATACCTGAATGGTACTCTTCAAAATTGCCAAGATCATAAAAATCAAGGAACGGCTGAGGCACTGCTGCACATTGGCGGAGACTAAGAAGACATGACAACTAAATGTCATGTGGTACCCTGGACTGGATCCTGGAGCAGAGAAAGGATGCGAGTGGGGGGGAATGATAAAATCATATAAAGTCTGTAGTTTAGTTAATAGTTTTGCCAAATGTACCATGGTTACATAAGATGTTAACATTAGGAGTATGTTAAATGAACATTTGTAGGAAGTCTATTGAGGTTATTAAAGAACAAAAATTCATTTGAGTAAATTTGAAAATCTAATTGGCTTTATTGGTCTTGGCCCAGTAGCTCAGTTGGTTAGAGTGTTGTCCCAAAAAGCCAAGGGTGCAGGTTTGATTCAGGGTCAGGGCACATACAAGAATCAGCCAGTGAATGAATAAATAAGTAGAACAACAAATTGATGTTTCTCTCTCTCACTCTCTTTCTCTCCTTCTCTCCCTTCCTCTCTCTCTCTAAAAATCAATCAATAAAAAAACATAATTGAGCTCTGGCTGGTGTAGCTCAGTGGATTGAGCACAGGCCTGCAAACCAAAGTGTTGCTGGTTCCATTCCCAGTCTAGGAGGGCACATGCCTGGGTTGTAGGCCAAGTCCCCAGTAAGGGGGCACGTGAGAGGCAACCACACATTGATGTTTCTCTCCCTCTCTTTCTCCCTGCCTTTCCCTCTCTCTAAAAATAAACAAACAAAATCTTAAAAAAAATAATTGAGTGATTCATAAAGTGGGTAGCATCCAATCTAGTGAGTAGATAGGTACTCCAAGAAGCTGTACAATATGGAATGCTTTTACAGTCAGAAAGGGGTGGCAGGTGGGGAAGGTGGGGGCCGAGGAAGTCATTACCAAAAAAAGAAAGAATTGTTTCAGGCAAGGCTACCTTCCGTTAGGGGAAGGTGGGGTCTTACCAGGCAATTTGCTTCAGCTTCCTCTGTGTGTGTGTGTGTGTGTGTGTGTGTGTGTGTGTGTGTGTGTGTGTGTGTATGGAGAGGGCCACCATGACAGATTACCCCATGGGTACTGACCAGAAAATTCCAGACTGACTGATTAAGATTATTCCTGGAGAAGTATGAAACTGCAACTAGATCAGATATTAAAGCTAGGTTCAGTGTTATGAGCTTTAGCACAAGTTACTCTCTTTTGGGCCTGTGGTTTTCTTTTTAACAGTGTCCAACTCTATACTAAATTATAAATATAAATATAGTATTATACATATATAGTACTATGCAATATTCTTATCATAGATAGTTCTCCCAAGAATGATTTAATAAGAGAAATATAGTTATCCTGAAGGTGTTCAAATGTACGAATGGATCAGCAGATATAACGAGAGTCACCTTTAAACTATAGCTAACATTTGCATGATGCCTAATGCACACCAGCACTACTCTAAGCCCTTTATGTATTCATATCAGATCATTTAATCCTCCTCAGACCCTATGAAGTGGGTACTATTATTAGTCATATTTTTTTAACTTTCACTTTGAAATGTCTATAAGTTAATGGAAAGTTGTAAAGAAATGTACAGAGAAGTCCCATGCGTATGTCTCACCCAATGTTAACAGCTCACACAATGATAATACAATGTCAAAACCAAGAAACTGATATTTGGATAATGCACAGAGTTAATTCATATTGGCCTCTTTTACAGGTACCTATTTGTGTGTGTGTGTGCATCTCATTCTGTGTATTATCCCCATTTTACAGATGAGAAAACTGAGGTTTAGAAAGGCTAAGTAATGTCCCCATGGTCACTTGATTTGTATACAGTGAAGTTATCCTTCAAATCTGGGCAATTTAATTACAGAGTTCATGGTCTTAATCATTAAGCTCCACTGTATCTCAGTGTAGAATATTGTAAAAATTTGAATGATTACACCAGCATGTCTAAAGAGAGAATGTAATCATAAGTATCTGTAAGATTAAAGGTATTACGTTTATAACTGTATAAGGACAAAGATTTGTGGCCAATTGACTTTAAATGTTATGATACAGTCATAAAAAGCAATTCTTATTAAAAAAGAGTACCTCTTGGAAAAAATATAATAAAAAATAGAAAAAAAAATCTAGAGTATGTTTAATCAATCAAGGGGATCAAGCTGTCTTACCTGAAGAACACATCTCAGGAACCACAAGTAACCCTTGTTCTTCTTCATGACCACAGAACAACATTTAAGCCATACACATGCTGACAATGTCTTACAAAAACTGGAGCCCTCGAGCCCCGTGGCTCAGTTGAGTGGGCATTGCCAAGGAGAAAGGCCCCCTGTTTGGGCACATGCCTGAGCTGTAGGCCTAAGGTGCATGCAAGAGGCAACCAATTGATGTTTCTCTCCTCTTTTTCCTTCTCTTTCCCTCTCTGTAAAAATAAATATAAAATCTTTTTAAAAAAATGAAGTCCTCAAAAACTATACTGTAAACTCCACTGAAAGGTCCTGGAGGACAGGGATGGTGTCTGTCCTGGTCATGTTCCCTCTAGTAGAATGAGTGGGTGACTGAACGAATGAATGAATGAACAAGCTGGTTAATGCTGCCAGCGGCACCTCCTTCCCCCCACTCCTCATACACATTCATCTACAGGGCTGGGAAACGGTAAGTGCTTTCTCACACCTCTCCCATTTCCTCCAACGTTTCTTCCAACATTTAATCAATCTTCAAGTCTTAAAGAGTCTCTTACCATTTTTTCACCCCTTATTTATTTTATTTTGTTTTTTCCTCACCAAATCTACCAACCTACCTACAATAGTACCCATGTACTTGGCTTCCCTTCCTCTTATGATCAAATTGATAAATGCCTTTCTCCTGTCCAAGGCCAAGGCCTCCTTTTTAAAAAAATTTCATCTCCTCATTCTAATAAGCACTATATCCCTTTTCTTTTCTTTTTTTGGTTTATATGTCCATAAATCAAATAGAGAATAGTCATTTGTTAATATTTAGTGTATTAAATAGTCTAAAATAATTAAATAAAAAGGAGTTAAATGAATGCAAATTTTTGGAACACTCTTCCTCTCCAGTGTCATGTATGAAGATGGATTTTCTCAATTGATGCCATTGGCATTGAAGTGAATGCCAGCATTTCATGGCATTGAAGTGAATGCCACAGGGAAATTCTGATAGAAAGTGGAGATGGCTGTGATAGGTTTATTAATTAGAGATTATATATTATTAAATACCAGTAATACCATATGGGTTCCAATAATTATGCTTAAGACTGAGGAGTTCAAAATATCAGGAAAAGATCAGCATTATTTTGCTTATGGGATATATATCTAATGGTTTTTCTCCCATCCTTTGTCTTGTGTAAATTAAGTATCTTTCAACTTCTGCTTTATTTTTTTTTTATCCTCACCCAAGAACATTTGTTTTTCATTACTTTTTAGAAAGAGAGGAAGGGGGAGAGAGAGGGAGAGAGCGAGTAAAACACTGACCAGGAATCAAACCCAAACCTTTGGGTCCACAGGACAACGCTCCAACCGAGCTACACTGACCAGCACTTGACTTTATTTTTATAAAAGCTTTTTCTTTAAAAGATAATAGTTATTACATTTCATAAATTTTTTCAGCTTTACTGAGGTATAATTGACAAAATTGTGAGATATTTAAAGTGCACATCATAGTGATTTAATATACATATACATTATGAAAGAATTTCTATCATTGAGTCAAGTAACATATGTATCACCTAACATATTTATTTGATTTCATGTGTATGAGAGAACTTAATGAAGATTTTGGCTCCCAAATAATCTCTCTTTCCTTTTAATTTCTCCCTCATGTCCAGGTTATTTCCATCTGCATACGAATATACCTAATGTTATCAATGTTAAAAAATAAATGATTAAAACAAAGCCCCTGACTTCAAGTTCTCTCTAGAAGTTGTCCATGTGACCTGTCTCCTTTCCACCTCTATAATCACACCTCAATCTACTCTACTGAAATGGAGTTTATTAAAGTCACCAAATAATTTCATTTTGCATAATTCCTACAGGTCCATTTTCTACCTATCATTTGATTTGTTTGCTTACTTAGTTTTTGTTGAAACCTTTCCTTCTCTAAGCTTCCCTGACATCATGGGCTCCTGATATTATCCTATCACAACAGTTCCTCTTTCCCAATCTCCTTTGTTCCTAAGAACTCTTTTTTTTCTCTCTAGTGATCTCATCTAGCCCTATGGTCTTGGATACCTGCCATATGCTTATGACTCCCAAGTACATCCAGTTCTGACCTTTCCTCTGATTTCTAGACTCATCTATCCAGTTACCTACTGCACAGCTCTTCTTGGATAATTATCAGGCATGTCAAACTTAACATTTCCACAATGGAACTCCTGGCTCCTGGCCTTTTCCTTTCCCATTCCCTCTATCCAAATGTGCTTCTCTTCATGTCAGTACGTGGCCCCATGACACACCCAGGCCAGAAAAAGTGGCACTTATCCTTCATTCTGTTCTCCTCATGTCTCATATGCAAACATAGACAAGACTTGTGTCTGTGACACCTGCAGTATAGCCCAAAGGTGACCACTTTTCATCAATTCCACTGAGGAACTCTGGTCCAGATCTCCCTTATCACCCACTCCACCCACTGCAACAGTCTCCCAGCTGTTCTCAGGGCACTCACTTTTTTTTTTTTTTTTTTTTTAAAGAGAGGGAGAGAAACTTCAATGTGTGGTTACCTCTCACACACCCCCAATCAGGGACCTGGCCTGCAACCCAGGCATGTGCCCTCACTAGAAATCCAACTGGCAACCCTTTGATCCACAGGCTGGCACTCAATCCACTGAGCCACACCAGCCAGGGCAGGACTTTTACTCTTGTCCCACCTACCCATGCCTACTTGCCACTTTGGACCCACAGTGGCTTAGACAAAGCATATGCTGTAGTGACTCCTCACTTCAATAATTTTCCTTTACAGTCATAATAAAACCCAAACTTCTTTGTATGGTCCACAGACCTACATTTGTTGGCTTCTGCATACCTCTGTAACCTCATCTCCTTCCACTCTCCCCTGTGCCTGTATATTTCTCCTTGCCATATATATAAGGAGATTTGTCCAGAAAAAGTCCACCCATTGTTAATCTGACAAGAATGGTTTGCTCAACATCAGTGTAACCTGGCAGCCAAGTCAAATGGACTGGAATGCACATGTATAAACAATGATGACTTCGCTGTAGCAGTCAGGGCGGGGTGGTAGTTGCTGCTGAGTGAGCACATGCACTGTGTGGCTGTCACATTCAAAATGATAGCAAGTACAACAACAAATCTGCACTGAATTTGTGTTAAGCTTGAACATTCCTCCACAGAAACAATTCAGATGATTCTGAAGGCCATGGCTATGGGCAACTGGTGATTGTCAGCCTCATCATGGCAATACACTGGCTCATGCATCACATCCCATAAAGAGTTTTTTTGGGAAACATCAAATCACCCAGGTGACTCAGCCTCACTATAGCCCAGATTTGGTGCCCTGTAGCTTCTGGCTTTTCCCAAAACTAAAATCACCTTTGAGAGGGAAGAGATTTCAGATTGTCAGTGAGATTGAGGAGGATACAAAGGGGTAGCTGATGGCAAGTAGGAGAACTGTGTGAGTCCCCAGGTGCCTACTTTGAAGGGGACTGAGGAATCATTGTCTTTTGTACAATGTTTCTTATATCTTGTATCTTCTTCAATAAATGCCTCTATTTTTCATATTGTGTGGCTGGATATCTTCTGGACAGACCTAGTATAATTCCCTCTGCCTAGAATATTTTCCTTGATTTCTCTGACAGGATAATACCTACTCATTTTCTCAAGCTTCATCTCTGTGAAGTTCTCCCAGACACGTTTCATTGCTAGACACACTAAATTGCTCAGTAATTGCCCCTTCCTTGATATAAGCTTGATTTCTACTCAGGGCTTTTGTACTTCCTGTTTCTTCTGCCTCAGATGCTTTTCCCTCCACAAGTCCTTATGAATGTTCCATTTTTATCATTTATGTCTCAGCTCAGATGTCACTTTCTCAAAGTCCTTCTCCGATCATCTGCAGTAAGGTAGTTGCACATGCTCTCCAGGCCCCTTTATCCCTCCCTCAGGTTTTATTGTCTTCATGTCACTTAGCATTATCTGCAGTTATTTGATTCACTTATCTGTGTACATGATTTTTTTCTGGGTCCCCCAGCTCAGATGTAACCTCTGGTATATAGTAGACACACAATAAAGAGTATAATGGGTAAACATTCAAGGATGGTTTACCATGTGCCAGTTACCATCCCAGGAGATGCGGAATAACCCCCAATAAAATATTGAAATAAATATATATAACTAAAACAAAAATAATATAATAGGATAAACTTTATTGAAGTATCTATAACTAGTTTTGGACTCGGAAGAAGGAATAAGCAATTAATTCTACCTGCAGAGAGGGTTGATTGGAAAGACTTAATAACTTAACAGAAGCACTCTTTGAACTGAGTCCTGGAAAATAAATAGCAGTTGCCTTGTAGTGATTTTAGAAAAAGCACACTTCAGGCAGGGGTGTAACATACACAACACCATAGAGGGAAAAAAATGACATGATACAAAATTGACCTATAGATCAATGTCATCTAAATTATATTCTAAGAAGAGTTTTGGTAAAAATAAACAAACTAATTCTAAAATTTATATGAAAACATGAAGAAAGCTTGTATTCCTGAAATATAAAGGAATTTGAAAAACATTGGAGCACTTATACTACATGATTTCAAAAGTTACCATAAAATTACAATAATCAATAAATTATAATATTGGCATAAATATTAACAAAGATCAATAAAACAGACTGAGAGTTCCCAAATAAGCCTGCCCTTAAAGGATCATTAGATCATTGATAAAGCACCAAAACAATCCTATGGGAAAAAGAAATTCTTTTCAATAAATCATTCTGAAATATATACATCAATATAAAAAAAAAACTCAGCTTCTACCTCACACAGTATACAAAAAATAAATCAAGTCAGATTATAGATCTAAATATGAAAGCTAAAGCCATAAAGCTTTCAAGGGAAAATACAGAAGAATATCTTTGTGACTTGGGAATAGGCAAGTTTTAGATAGGATATGAAAAGCAATAGGCATAGAAGAAAAACTTGAGCCCTGGCCAGTGTGGCTCGATTTGTCTGAGTGACGTCCCTTAAAATGAAAGGTTGCCAGTTGAATCCCTGGTCAGGGCATATGCCTGGACTGTGGAGTTGATCCCCAGTCAGGGCACATGCAAGAATGGCTAAAACTAAAAGACTGACAATACTAAGTGTTGATGGGTACATAGAGCAAGCAAAACCCTCATATGCTGGCAGAAAAGTATAACACAGTACGACTTTTTTGGACAGAGATTTGGCTATTACTTTAAAGTATATACCTACCCCATGACCCAACAATTCCACTATTATTTACTGAACAGGAATGAAAACATATATCCAAAGAAAGACTTATACAAGAATGTTCATAGCCAAACACTGGAACTAACCAAGTGTCTGTCAACAGGAGCATGGTTAATCAAACTATGATATATCCATACAAAAGAATACTACTCAGTGATTAAAAAAGAATGAACTATTGATATACTCAGCTATGTTCAAAACCTGTATGCTGGATGAGATCAGAGTATATACTCTATAATTCCATTTATACAAAGTTTAATGACAGGAAAGACAAATCTCATCTCTGGTGGGGAAAAAAATTGAGCAGCCGTTGCCTCTGGAAGGCCGGAGCTAGAACAGACTGGGAAAGGGCATAAGGAAAACTCCCGGACTGGTGGTAAAGTGCCCCATCTCAAGGCGGGCTTACATTACACAGCATTTATCAAAATTCCATAAATGGCTCACTTAAGATTTGCATATTTTGCTCTATGTAAAATTAACTGGAGCAGAAAAATAAAAGGCCTTATAAACAGGTACTGATCTCTAGTTAAGGAATATACATGTAAAATATTTAGGGGGGAAGATTACTGGTGACTGCAATTTACTTTGATGGATGGAGGGATAGGTAGATATATGACAAAGTAAGTATGATAAAGTATTAATAATAAAATCTAGGTAGTGGACAAATGGGTGCTTACTATAATCTTCTTTAAAACTTTAAGTTTCAACATATTCAAAATGACGTGTTGTGGGGAAAGGCAGGGAGATGTGAAGGAGGTGGGGAAATCCCAGACAGTGTTCAACGGGTGGAGCAGGGGGTAGTTTGGCAAAAGATGAAGCAGAAGAGGCAATCAGAAGCGTGATCGTGAAGGAAGGTTCATGTCACACAAAGGAGTTTGTATTTTATCCCATGAAGCACTGTTGTGCAACCATCTATTTTCGTTGCTAGTATCTTTAGTCATGCCCTCATTAACTTTCATCTGGGCTTTTGCAATGTATTTATTTAATCAAGGTGGATTGAATTGAGTCAGATATAAAGGGTGCACTTATATTTCCTGTTAGTTTACATAATTTTTCCCACTTTAATGCCAAGCTTTGAGACTTTTGCATATAAATAGAAATTGCTATTTGAATGCATTTCTAATAGACAGTAGTTTCAAAGTTGTATTTTTGTTTCTACCCTTAGGGCCTTACTTTGCATTTTCCCCCAAAGAAGCAAGAAGAAGATTTCATAAGTGAGTTTTACAAATGGACAATGAAAAAGACTCTATTTTTCTCAATATAAAATATTCAAGCAAATGTTGAATATATATTGTAGTAAACACTAGGGAGTTGCATAAATTATGTAATTATAAAGAACAGTCCCTGCTTCCAAAGTTTTGACACTCAAAAATTCCTATATTTTATGAAGCAAATGCAATTTTTAAAATGTATGCTTTATGCTTCATTAGCTGGACAGACATATATTTGCTATATTCTGTGAGTTTCCTCCTTCAATTTTTCTATACACATTTGATAATAAGATAACTATTTGCACAGGTGTAATGTAGATGATATCATCAGTTTGGGCACATTAAATGTTTACCATTTATGGAGGTTAAGGCAACAGGGACTGAGTGAACCTCATATTTCCCAACAGCTTCCTCCAAAATGCAAACTTGCCTCTGCAAGAAGCTTTTTAAAAAAATAATTCTTAAAACAATATTAATTAAGTACCAGACCATTTTTCCCTCTGAAGAAAATTTGGCTGATTCATTTCTCTTTCTTTCTTTCTTTATTTCCTTACTAGTTCTCACAAGATCTGTTTTCACTTGGATGATTTTTAAAATACGGGCATCAAGAGCTTAAACCTTCTAAGCTCACTGAGTAAAACATCAATTTGTTCACGAAAACTCTCTTGGTTTTTGCCAATCCTTGTATTCTTAGAGTTTTATGTAGTACCTGGCATAAAATATATAGCTAATAAATAAGTAAATAGCAACCATGATATCAGAATACTAGGAAATTAAACTATGCAGTTAAATATTAAACTAAACAACTTAAAATACCTTCTTAGCACCAAATCACAAAACATTGGACACCCATGCATATATCAAATTGACTTTTCATTAAACTATAGGATACACATTTTGCCTATGAAACAATTATTACAAAAATTAATTGTTTTACTTTAACTTTGGTGAGGAAAAGGAAGCATGATATCCTAGTTAATAAGTTCAACAATTCTCTTAACAGACTGTTTCTGTTAACAGGAACTTTGTACATTGAAAATCTCTACTGACAGCTGTTTCTGTGACTGGCATACCATGGTGATGGATATTAATTAAAGATAAGTTTAAAAACAGAGTCGAGCTCCAGGCAAAAGTTTAAACCCATGAACTTTGTATTTGGAGCCTTCCCCTTGTACTTTCCCCTTTCTCTTGCACTTCAGAGAACCATGCATCCTTGGCTTTTCTGTCTTAACACAACTGCCCTGTTTGTTTAGGTATCCCTCCTCCTCCAGGGGCCTGGGTGTCTCAAGGGATATTGTTCCTTCCTCTAGCTCCAGGGGCTAAATTCTGATTGATCTAAGACAATTATAGCATTCTCCTTCCCTGTCCAGAGGCTGATTTACACATAATTTTTGTTTGTGACATAATTCCTGCCAATGTGACATGATGGGGAAGTTCACCTGGGGGCTTCCGGGAAAGGCTGAGCAAGCATACAGTGATGCACAGGAAGAGACAGTGCCATCTTCCTCTGGTTGTTGTGTGATATCTGGAGTTGGCCCCTGGAATTGTTTCACCCTTCTTTCTACTAGACTGAAGATGAAGTGAACATGTAGAGAAAGGCAAAGGCAAGGCATGACAGAAAGCTGGAGCTCAACTCTACCTGCTGGTAGCCTGCCAGACTTCTGCATAAGCTAATTTTAACCGAAGTCGCTTGCTACTTGCTGCTAAAAGTAACTTAACCGATAACCTTTCTTCTAAGTATTGGGTATTCTCACATTTTCCTTTGGTACCAAAAAGTCCCTCACTAGAAACCACGTAATCTACTGTGTACAGCGTTCTTCCCTCTACACCAGCACTTCTTTTAGCTCATTATTCATTAAAGCTCCCAGTACTGACTTCCTTTATTTCAGCTATATTCTAGGGGGAAATCTATCTGACACTGATTTTTACTAATATGTTTTAGGGGAAAAAACTAATCTGATACTGAATGATCCTAAGGTGAGCGTGACTGGACCCTCAGAGCATCCCTAATTTCAATGAAGAACTTGTTAAGGGAAATAAAACTTGGTTAAAATTTAAGAAATGTGACAAAATGAAGAGAAGTTCAGGTAATGTGGGGAAAATCTGAAGTTAGCTGTGAACTCAGTCTTTCTGAGTCTAGCCTAAATTATATCAACATATTTATTCTGTTAGGTGGTTTTTGTCCACTCTAAGTCTTAGAAAGCTGATTATGTCTGAGTGATAGTCATAGGAATATAACCAAGATGCTTGACATTCATTTTCAACCTGGTCTGGGAGATGAGAATTTAATGTGTGTGTGTTTAATAATTAACATAAAACCTTAAAGTCTTTTTGTTAGAGCTAAACATAGATGGAATTGTTCACGTTAGAAAGGAAAAAAAATTAAATAAAGAAATATCTTAGCATCATATGTTGTATAGACCACCCTGAGAACTGACTGTGAAAAGTAAGGCTTTCCTGATGGTCTGTAATTATTTACTTTCTACAAGGCCGGTAAATGGGAAGGATTTCATTCAGACGGGGCTAGCTAGCACCGGGTCACATGATGGGCTCCCAAACACAATTGGCGCCACTTAATAGGTTGGTGGTTAATGTTGCTGTCTGAGTAAGGAGAGCATGTGACTGGGGATCAATTTCACATCATCACAACTGACGATTTCTTTTTTCAAATCAGATTCTTCAGGGGATACTTTGAAAAGCTCAGGTCAAGTGACAGAGAAGCTGAGAAATGCTTTTGTGAGCATTTATGATGAAAGGGGCTATTTTATAGCTAAGATTTAAAAAGAAAGAAAGAAAGAAAAGCCAATCCTTTTTGCATGGGATATTCCAGGCATCTCTTAAGAGTGAGGCAAATGGGAAAATATTTTCAGACCCAGTCCTAGTAGCTCAATTATTCCGCCAGGTATAGAGAACAATGAAAATGGGATTATGGTTCATTGGGACCCAGTACCCCGCACAGTATCTGGTACGGAGGAAACGTCCAGTTGCTATTTACTGAACCTCTGTGCGGTTGGAAGACTGAAATGAAAGGGTCAGTTTTCTTTTAGCAGCAACCATTGCCAGGTCCCTTAAGGAGTTTCCTCATTCATTTGCCACAGTTCCTTTTATGGTTCATAAAGATTAGAAAAATAATATAAAGAGTTGCCTTTTATTGAGTACTGATACAGGGTAGGCACGACTCGGATACAAAGATCAATAAAACAGGGCTGCTGTTGTTGAAGAATAAAGAGTTACAAAACAATAATCAAGATATGAACAAGTTGCTTTGAGAGCCCAAAGCAGAAAGTAATCAAGTGTGTGGGGGAAGCAGATATATCTGCATGAGGGTCTCACAGCTTTACTGTCAATGAACACCTACTGAGATGCTTACTGTGTGCTCGTGGAAAGGAAAGGGAAGCTTACACACACACAGGAAAGCTGAAGTGGAAGCATGCTTGAAGATTCCATGTATTTGTAGCATGAGGTGCCTCTGGTGTCCACAGAGACATGGCGGAGAGGGACGGGTAGCAGGAGAAAAAAATGAAAGCTGAATAAGCCATCAAAATTTCAAGGAGAGGACCTGACCCGATCCAATCATGTGTTTTGGAAAGTGTTTCATGTGAAGAATGAAATAGTGGAGAGAGATTAGAAGCAGAAGACCCTGTTAGGAGGTCAATAGCTATTACAAGGGAATAGTGACTCTCTGTACTAAAACCGTTTCCCATGAGAAGGAAGAATATACATAACTTCCCATGAGAAGGAAGAATTTTCACAATCAGGAGGGAGAGAGGGGGAAGTTAAGGATTAGTCCTAGGGTTATAGTATAAAACTCCAAGCAGATATACAAGTGATTTCTGTCATAAAAATTCCCATCTTTATGTACTGGAGAGACAAGAGCAGTATGAAAGTAATTTATTAATAATTTACTAATAGTAATAGGTAGCAGATTCTAGACTTGTAACAATACAGAGAACTAAAGAAAAGATCCTTACAGAGCTCACAGAGTCAATAATAGTAAATAAAACATTCTCTGAAGCTCAGCATATATAGTTATTATTTATTATTATTAATCTTATAGGTGTTATGAATAATAATAAATAGTAACTGTTTAAAATAAACATCAGCTATACCCAAGAAGCAGGAAGAAATATAATACTTTAAATTATGCTTTTAGGTCTTCAATAAGAATTTTCCTTTTGGTTTTCAATTCTTAAGTTTTTTAATCCTCTCATATTTAACCCCAAACTCATATCTATGAGTATTACCAGTTATGTTTAAAAAGAAAAGGAAATTGTTAAGTCATCTGTTTTCACTTTTGATGCTGAGTGGGTCTAGACAGGATGAATTTATCTGAACAGAGCGTTCAGCTGGTAGCCCTTACGCTCTGAGAAATGAGCTTTCTCAATTGAGGATATAGTACTCTACGATTGTCATTGTTAAGAACAGTTCTTTGGTTTTATTTGTCTAGTATTATTAATGGAAATAGCACTAGCATAAACATACGGCACATTATATCCTTATTTGATTCATAGTGGACATTTGATATAGATAGGGCTGATGGAATTAAGTCCTTACAATTTAACCTCTTTATTAAAAAATGTAACGCTTGTGTAGTAAAGTACACAAAACACACACTGCTCATAGAATTAACATAGTCATCTGTGTAAACACCTTCAAGCCAAGAGCCAGTGTCAGATGTCAAAGCCCCTCATGTCCTCCCCGACTGTACTGCAGCTGCTCCCCCAGAGGTACCCACTTTAACGACCATCACTTCTTCGTTTTTCTCCACACTTTCCCACGCCCATATGCACCACTGAACACTGTAATTTCGGTTTGTTTGTTTAACACGATTTGAATAGAAATGTACTCTGTCTATCCTTTTTGCCTGCCTTCTTTCACTCAAGACAGTGTTTTTAAGACTTACAAACGTTTCCACTACAGTTCTTTAATTTTCATTGCAATGGACTATTTACATTGAATGAATACGCCAGAATTTATTTATCCATTAATCATTGATGGAAATTTGGATTGTTTCCAGGGTTTGGTTAATGCAAATAATGCCCTTATGACCTTTCTCCCACGTGTCCTGGAGCGCACATGTGCACAAGTTAGGGTGAATATACCTGGCAGTGAAATTACTGAGTCACAGAATATGCACTAACTACATGCTAGCAAATTGTTTTCATTCAGTTGTGTCAGTTTATACCTCCATCCACAGCCTATGAGAGTTCTTGTTCTGGCTGCTCACCGGCACATTGCTATTGTTGGTCTTTAATTTTAGCCTTTCTGGTGGCTGTGGAGTATGCTCTCCCTTTAATTTCCATTTTCTTGATTACTACCAATGGGATTAAGAACCTTTTTGTGTGTTTATTGGCCATTTGGATATCTTTTTTTGGAAGTATCTGTTGAAATCCCTTGCCTATTTTTCTGTTGGATTATCTGTCTTTTTCTCATCAATTGCTAAGAGTTCTTTAGATATTTTAGTTATGTCTTTTGTTGATTATTTACCATATATTACAGAGATTTTTTTCTGGCGTATGCCTTGATTTTTCACCTACTTCATGTTGCCTTCTGATGAACAATTCTTAATCTAATATGCTTCAATTTATCAATTTTTTCCTTTATGTTTATTTTTTGTTTGTTTTGTCATATAAAAACTCTTGGCCTACCTTCAAAAACATAAAGCTATGTACTTTTATAAATGCAGCAATGGATTCACAGATGGGGTAGTTTGACAAACTTGAATCCAGGTATTTTGACACCAAATTATGTGTCATTTGCATTACACAATGCTAATGTCTATTTTCATGCAAAAATTTTTTAATGTATTTTAGCCACTGTTCTTTCCTTATTGCTTAAGGTGGTACAAAGATTTAAATGTCTGAAGGAACAGGGGATGGTACTTAGGGATAAGAAAAGTCCATAAAACACTCAGTTGTCACTTTATGCCCTCAGCTGGGGGTGGAGAGGGTGGTATTTTGCAGATATTTACAGCTTTGACACCCATACGGCCTTTTCACAGTTCATCAATGTTCCCACACTTCCTGTGGTCTCAGTTCGGTCCTACTTTGCCTGTAAGGCCAGGCAAAATACCACACAATAAGCAATTTAAGTTTGTGGGGAGTGAATATGCTGAGCCAATACATCCACTTTTTAAAGGTTTTTTTTCTAAATAGCAAAGGATGTGGAAAGTTATGGAGAATGATATATACATAAAGCAGTAGTCCAACATATTCCCAGTTGAATACAGGCCTCCCCAGCTTTCCATAGGGATGTACAGCTACATATGATACCACTTACACTGAATAAAGATTTGGCCAGATTTGAGGAGCATCCAGAGTTCTTGTAAATACTCCGGCAACTTCCCCTAAACAGTTCTAAAAACTCTAGTAGCACCTCTGCTTGCTCACTAGGAGCGGTTGACTGGTACAAATCAACTCTAGCACAACCCAAACACTGTATTTTATAACTTCTTATTTTTACACATAATTTAAAAGTTGCAAAAGTTGCACTAGCACATGAATCTCCCACATATCCTTTACTCAGACTTACCAATTTTTTACATATTGCCCTATTTGCTTTAACATTCTATTTATGCTGCATATATTTTCTCTAAAAGATGTAAGTGTAAATTGGAGGCATCATGCCCCATTCCTCCTAGATACTTCATTGTGTATTTCCTATTCTCCAACATGAATTATTCCCCATTTAATTAAATTTTTCCCATTTAATTAGTTGGCTTTCTAGTGTAAGGTAAAGCTTTCATGTATGCACAAGGGGGGACCCAAAAACCCCTGAAATTTATTTAGAAAACATTGTGCATTTGTTCTTACATAAACTTCAGTCACTTTCAAAGTACTCTCCATTTGATGCAATACACCTATTGAAACATTTTTCCACTACTCAAAACAGTTTTTGAATCCGTCAATTTTGATGCCTTCTAGTACTTTCACTGTTTTTTGTTTCACCTCTTCCACATCGGCAAAATATTTCCCTTAGAGGACTTTTTTCATCCAGGGAAATAAAAAGTCACTTGTGGTGAGATCGGGTAAATAGGGAGGGTGGGGCATGGGGATCATGCTGGTTTGGGTCAACAACTGCTAAATAGTGAGGTATGGGCAGATGTGCACATAAATCACCACTCTTGAAATGGGCAAACACATTGAAAGAGTCCTAAGAAAAATTCACTGAAGCTGAATGCAGCCTCTCACAACACCACCAGCTAGTACACTGATACAGATGGGTTCCCAGAACACTCATTTAGCAGGGGAAGCCTATACTACATAAGAGACCCCAACCCCCAGAATATAATTCTGTTTTTTGTAGAGTCCCCCCCTCATATGTATGTATGTTAGTCAGTACAGGCTCATGGATGGGTTATAACTCATTGTTATTATTATTGGTTTTTAATTATTTTAATTATTGATGCAACTTCAATCAATCCATGCTGAGAAGATAATTCCCAGAGCAAATCATAAAACGGCTACAACAAATACTTTGAGCGAAAGTTTTTTTATATTGTTTCTCCTACTAGGATGGGTATTAAATTTAATATGACATCCTTTCAAAAGTGAGGTGTAGATTCCAAATTAATTTCCACTCATTTGGTTTAACTCTGACTTCACATCCCTGGTTTGCACTAAGTGTAACAATGGCATCTAGAGCTTCTAAAAAAGGCTGAAGATTCTGGAGGACAGGCTTTAATCACAGGGTTCTATCTGCTGTAACGAGTAATCCTCAGGATGTATCTTTCCTTTGCACAATACCTGTCACTGAAATCACATACTTTAGCTGTGTCAGTATTCTCTGTACCTGGGATGAAAAGATGCTTTCTTATCAAGGGCCTGGAGTACTGCACTGTGAGGAATGGTAAGGTTGCGTTCATTATGAGTAGCAAAGAGCTTCTGAGACTGATCAGACATTTCCTCAGTTGGGTATGCATGGTTTTATGTTGCCCAAGAGCTATGCACAGGCTGTGCCCACCCTAAAACTATTATCTAGTTGGTGGATTCTGATATCATCCCAGGTCCTTTGACCAACAGCCCATCTAGGCCAAATCTGAATGATGCCCAATTCCAAGGATCTATTGGTGAGCAAGTCTTTCTGCACTCCCTCTCCAGACCATGGAAAGTCAACAAAAACAAACAGGAAAAACTAAAGGATTCTCACTTATATCCCTTTTGGTGAATTTTAATTTTAAATGGAAAAGATTAAAATTACACAGCTAAACTTAAAAACTTAAAAGAATTTATGAAGTTGCTACAAATATCCAACAACATAAACAAGTACAAAACAAATCATTTTTGAAAAGAGGCTCCAGAGGACAATAGTTTCTATTAAAGGAAGGGGAAAAAAAAAACCCTGACATGATTTTATAAAACACCACACCAAATATTTTAGGCATTCATGAGAACTAGTTCTGGAAGCTTGTGTAAAGAAAAGACATATTCTTTTCCAGCACCCACATAGCTGTTAGCTACCCTCCGAATGGTCTCCAGAGTTCACATAATTGGCCCCAAGATTTTCAAGTGCTTTAGCCAAGTCCCTGGAGTGAAATATTTGCCATTTAAATGTTCTTTGCTTCTTTCAATGATGTCTCTTTTTAAATATCTTACTTACTTCTTTGTCTAATAATTAATCTTAGTGATTCATGAATCATGGGGTTTTTTTTTGTCTCTTTAGAATGAATATATAGTTTTAGAGCAAAGATGAGTTTGTGAGATTTAGGATATGCTAGATTACTAAATTTGGGTCTGATTTGTTGCTAAATTAAGGATCTTTATGCTGGTAAATGTGGATGACAGGAAGGAAAATATTTTTCTATACACTTCAAGATGAGAAGGAGTTAATAGTAATTAGTGGCACATCAAGTCTCCCTTTAGGTAACCAGCTAACATTTAAAGTATAAATAATTCAGTCAGGCAACTTTTGAATCCCATAAATAGTTGCTAAGTACCCATGCTGCATATTGTGCAGGTTACGGAGGCTATAGAGATCAATAAGGCAGAATCCCTGCCCTGAAGAACTTACAACCTCACAAAGAAGGTAGGCACACAAGTACAATTTCCTATCTTTCTGTGATAATTGAGTAATATTGAATGATGGCTAAATGGACATGCTCCCATCCCAAAAGAAACATGGTTTTTGACCTTAATGTAAGATAAACCAGTCTCATCCATAGAGCTGAAGTAGAAACGAAAAAAGACTTCAGGGTTTACACTGGGGACACCAACAATCATGCTTCACGCACAGTATTTCAGTGTGTGGAATGTCACTCTGTTGGGTTATCTTGATCCCATTTTACACGTAAAGAAATTTAATCTCATAAAGACAATATTATATTCCTTTAAATCCACATAGCTAGTGACAGTTAGAACTGGGACTCAATCTTAAATATTTGTATTCCAAGTTCCATTACACCCTATATACAATTAATTTTTTTCTATATTTGTGCAAGCACCTTAACATGCGGGGTATGCCTCACATGCAGGGGTATGCAATTCAGTAACTCCATTTCCTAATTTTTTATGTGCCTTCTTGAAAAAGAGAAATGACTTCATGAAGTAATTACACAGTTACCAGCCAGTCATTCTCAAGGCCCACTCCAGAGAGGAAGAGAAAGAAATGAGAAGAGAAGGTTAGGTTAGACATCAGACTCTAGCTACTAAACACTGCAAACAACAGGCTACTGGTGATAGTTGTGCAACCCGCTCTAAGGACATCTAAAAACAGGACAAACTGTCATCTGTTCAGGGAAAAGTTTTTAAACATCATTCCACCTGAAGGTCAGAGAGTAGATCCAGTCATTGCAAAATCCCTGTAATTACATGATGTAGGGAAAATGGCAATAAAACCTCTTTTTTTTTTTATCCCAAGTGGAAGCAAAACATTGAGTGTCCAGGTTAACAGTTAATAATGAACAGAGTGATTTTTACTTTGTGAGCTTCTAAAATATAGACTCTTATCTCAAAATTTTTATGTGTTTTGCTGTTAAGTTCTAGAGTTGGAGACTTGTGACATTTAGCCCAGACTCTTCTATGTTTTAACAGCCAACATTCCCCCTGAGGAAGACAACTTTAAACTTCAAAGACAAAAGGAGAAAGAGTTTGGATATGAAAATTTCACTAGTATTCCTTATCATCAAGCATACACAGCAAGCCTGCTGTATTTAGAGTCTATGCAAGACACCATGGAGAATACAGAGAATGAAGGCACAACACTTGTCATCAAGCCAAGTGCAGCAATTTTACTTATTGGGATCAAGTTTGATTCGTCAAATGGCAAGGAATCTCTGTCATGCATTTGCAGTTCTAACTAAAACTCCCTAGAGTCATTTCTTTGAATCTCAGCCCTAATTCACTTCCAGACATCCCTGTGGTTTTCAGGTGATTTGTATAGCTTCTGCAGGCAGTGGAGAAAATGCCTGGCGTTCAGACGTCTTGAACAAATACAATTTACAGATCAGCTCAGGGAAGAAGCACTACTAAAGCAACTCCGAGAGAAAGGACTATATTAGATGCCCCTAACCCCTACACTCCCTGCTACATATGGGCACTTGATAAATATTTGTTGACTAAACGAGGTACTATGTTAGTTAGATATGGAGGCTGCAAAGGTGAGGAACACATGATTTCTCCTCTATGGAGGCTCATCTCTCATGAGGGACAGGAACAAGGGACAAGATAGACTTGCCTGTGTTGGATCCCTGAATGGCTTCCAACTTGACCAGAAGTCACAGGCACTGCAATAAAAGTGGTCATGAGCCTCTGAACTTTGTTCATGTAATTCTTGTCCATTCTTGTTGTAGTTCTCAGCCTTGGACCTCTTCACACATCAATGCATCTCATTCTCGACCCCTATGGCTTTACATCCTGATCCTGCCTATCAGTGTCTAGCTTGACTGGGACTGGTAACCTCAGCTAGAACTGCTTACCTTGGCACTGCCCCTGCAAATCTTTAGGAGAAAGCACAGACTCTTTTTAATTATTGATTTTTAGAGAGAAAGAGGAAGGGAGGGGGAGAGAGAGGAAAATAATTATATTAATTTATTGTTCCACTTATTTATGCGTCCATTGGTTGATTCTTGTGTGTGCCCTGATGAGAGATTGAACCCGCAACCCTGGCATAAGGGACACCACTCTAACCAACTCTACCAGCCAGGGTGAAAGTACAGACTCTAAATTATCTAGGCCATCTGTATTTGAAGTGTGGTTTTGCTATTTATTAGCTCTTTGTGATGATCTTGGGCATATGCCACAACTTTTTTGTACATGCCTCAGTTTCCTAAACTTTTCACAAAGCTACTGGAGACTTTCAGGAGAACTGTTTTAGGAAAGTTGATGGAGCAGAACTGGGTTTAAGAGTGACAGCTTGGTAATAAAGGAAGAAAATAGATGGGCTATTAAGATGGGGATGGTGACAAACTTTATGGAAGGATGACTGATGGAGAACCTAGAGAAGACTGGGAAAGATGGGATCATGCATGGACTTGGAGTCTTATCTGGATGAGAGAGAAGTCAGTCCCTTTCTCTTCAGAGATCCGAGGACATTCGTGGAGAAGGGCAGCATAGTGAAGGAAGCCCACGTGTCCTCCTCTCTGTTTTCTCAATAAAGTAGGTGGGTACAAGTACTGATCTGGTTGAAGGGGTCCAGGGGCCTCTAAGGGGCACAAGAATAGTGAATAACCCAGGCCCTCCTCTTTCACTCTTTCCTGCCATATTGTTGAACAATCCACGGCAGACACTGCGTTTCCCTTGCCTTCTCTTTATTGGCTTGTGGTTGGTTGTTTTTGCTGGATTCATGCATGAGATACAGAAGGTTTCTCAGTCTTTAAAGTGTTTTCATTTCCTCCTGGCTATTATGAAGTGTATTTAACATTTCATGAAAAAAAGTAAAAATTCCAAAAGAGGATACAACTGGAGCAAAATGATAAATGAATAAATAAATAAATAAACAAGATATATAACAACTCATCATAAAAATACTGGAATAAAGAACCTAAAATGAAGTGTTTGGTGCCTCCTTTTCTTAGATGACTGTTACATTTTCTAAGCATTATCCTAGAAAAATGAGGGGCATATTTTTACTGTTAATAATTGTTCCTCAGTCTTCATTTACCCTATTTCAAGACAAAAAAGAACATCTTTGTATAGTGTAAGTAACAATAGCATGGCTGTTGATGATAACAATAACAGAAGCATCCCCAGTTCTCCCAAACCCTGAGTCAGGGACTGAACTTTAAAGGGATAATACTGAAATTTGTGTGGAATGTGATGAATTCCAGCCCACCACCTGGAAAGTGTTCCCCCACTCCTCCATATTTCTGGAGAAATGAGTGGTCTCAGGGATTTTCCTGGCCATAGAGAAAGGGTTGGTACGTAGATGCTCTGGTTTAATCCTCCCAGCTCTGTAAGGAAAAGAGCTGAGTAAAACAGCCATCTCAGCTGGAAACTCAGGAGAAAGGTGCCAGAGGGACGGTGCAAGGGAGGCTTCCAGGGTGGCACATTCACAACGTGACTGAAAGAACTGATCAGAATATCACCTCCCCCTGTAACACTTTTCATCCAAGGATCTCAGACATTTTTGGCCCTCAGAGAATGCCGTTATGTGGATGAGCATAGGACACGCACAAGGCAGAAGCAGCACCACTTACTCAGTTTGCTTCGTGAAGGCAGAGGTTTAACTATATTTTCAATTTTATATCTTCACAATTTTTTCCCCTAGGCAAGAGGCAGTGCATTTGTTTTTACTATTTCCTAGGTGATAGGCCCTATGTTATACATTTACAAAAATTAACTTGATTAATATTATCAACAATCTTCAAAGGTAGTGGCTATTGCCTCAGTTTTATAAATGAAGACATCAACTGGATGGGAAATAACTCTCCCGAGATCATTCAGCTAGAAGCAAGTAGAGCTGAAATTTGAGTATAGACATAGGGATGCAGTGCCTACGTTCTCTATAAGACGCTCTTAGCGATGGACTGCTACTCTCACCCACACATATTCTGTCCCCCTCTCCCAGACATGGGCTCATCTTTTCCCTCGGTTTAAAAACAAAACTGCTTTTCAATAAATTTATGCTTTAAAAGTCCCATAATTTGGGACTCTCTTCCCAAATTACACTGTTCTTCCCAAATTCCCACTGTTATAAATGCTCATTCTGTATTAAATTTTATAGGTCCAAACTACTGCAAAATATATATGGAATAATGCTCTTTGAGAACAATTTGAAAATACATATAGATATATAATTTAGGATCCACTGAAGTCTAACTTCAACCTCAGTATTTAGCCAAAATTTATTACTTGGCTTCAGTTTCAGACTTAACCGTGGCTTTTGAAGGGCAAAATAGCTGAACGTCTCCTCAGTAACATACATTAATAACACAGACATGGTGCACTACCGAGATTACTATATTAATATCTGAATGCTCACATTCAAATATAAGTGATTATAATGGTTATGTGTTATATATTTGTATATTACTTATATCACATTGTACACTACATAAATATATTTCAATGTTTATTTTTTAAGCATTCTAGAAAGTATGTAGAACAATGTTTACTTGTGTGCTTTGTTCAGATTTTGTCAGTTGAGGCATAAATGCATTTTGATGATTTGAGGATAAAATGCTTCAATAATTAATTTGTAACCTTACTAATTTTATGTACAAAAATGCCCTCAATTATTTAGAACTTTCAAATAAAGATTGACAATTACCATGAATATAGGTCCATAATCCCTTGTCTCATATGTCACTTGGAATTCCAAAATATTCAGAAATTAGGAAGGTAACACATCATGTGTACCATATTTTTCAACTCCTACCAGGTAGGGTAGTGAGGGACAAAGAAACAAAATAATGAAACACAGTACTGTGTAGTGAAATGTATGAATATTTCCAGTAAACCTCATGTTAGATCAGACAGATTTTGCAGCCAAATTAGTTATGGAAATATTTTTGTTTCTCTGAGCCTTTGGATTTTTAATTGCAGATAAAAGGAAACATTAGCTAGATAACTTTAGAAAGACTAATAAATGTTTCACAAATAAATGATCAAAAACATAAAAGTAATAATAAAAGAAAAGCAAAGATAGGTATTGTTCACATCACATCATAATGTTAATCTTAGTAGAGTCATTTTGTGAATTGGGATTTATAACATTAAACAAAAATAACCCTTAGTTCTTTAATTCTATATAGGCCATTTTTCAAGAAATGGGATTTCTTTCTATTTGAGGTTTCTTTATACCTTATAAGGTTGTATTAAAATATTTCAGTGTTACCATCTATAAATCCCACAGGGATAAGGAGCTTTTAAAATACTTACAATAACATTTATGATGAAGATAAAGTGTATAAGAAGTACAATAAAGAAGATATTCTTAGAGAAAGATAAGGTACTCAAAACATACCTTGTATTCACCACTCAAATTTCAAAACAACAGACTTTGTAAGAATGCTTTAATAAAATACTTCCTTATGGTTTTGAGCCCATAGGTTCAAAAAATATACAAATAAAAATATTAACATATATTAAAATAATTGTTATAGCTTGATAATCATGTAAAGATAAAGGATTTTTCAGACTTAACCCAAGCTATTGACTCCTAGGTACAAAATTTTCTCCCAGAAAACATGTTCTGAAGAACATTTTCTGCTTTGCACGCACAAATGTTATTTTGTGTGCCACCTGAAGGAGAATCTCCCTGATAACACAGATGTAGGCTCCAGAACAATGGAACAACGGACTGGGCTAAGAAATAATTGCTCTTGAACTATAATATCATATTTTGAAAATGTATCTTAATTTTAATAATAAAATTGTAATCATAAAAGAGTTTTTAAAAACAACACCACACTTCAGATTATTTTTGCATCCCAGAAATTCCTTCTATAATGGTGATATAAGCTTCGGCCTCTCCAACTATTGATTTTAACACTTGACTGCTTGATCAAAATGTATATTTGGTGATATATAAGTATCAAATTATATACAATATTATTACTATTTTATAAATGGAATAATAATGTGCAGACAGGCTAAATTATTCTTTTATTATTGGATTGATAACCTTTGCCGCCCAATTCAAATATCTTAAATAGTCTAGTAGAAAATATAACTTTCAAACTTGGATTATAAAGAACGGTATTATGACAAATTTTGACAGATTGTTACTGAAAAAACAACTATTATTTACTGAATGCCTTTTATGTGTCACACCCTGCGCTAGGTACCTTCAACCAGCAGCTCTGTGAAAAAGGTAGAGTGTGACCCCAGTTTCACAAATGAGGAAATTGAAGTTTAGAGAGATTTAAATGTTGAGTCTGAACTCAACTCTATTTTACCTCAATTTAAGGTTCTTTGCATTATACCTATTTTTTTTTTTCAAAACTGAGTAAAGGAAAAGAGGAATCTTGAAGGCCACAAGTGTTGGCTTAAGTTACTTTTATTATAATATTACTTTAAAATATATAAAATATAAGATTAGGGTAAAACTCCTAAGTATTATGGCTCTCAAGTGACAATAAAGCCAAAACAAATTTACAAATCAAAGCCAAATTAAACTAAAATAATATAAATCCACAATATTAATGTGATGTTAATGTTTTGCTGAAATTAAATTTTCAATGTTGAATTAAGTAGTGGAAAGATGTGTTTGCGGGTTTTATTCTACTTGTTTGCAAGATTCGTTTGCTTTCCCACCATGAACCTTTGACACACTGCTATTAACATTATAGTTAGCTTTTCTTCTTAATGTTTTATTATCACTTATTTGTGTAATCTTAATAACGCCCTGCAAAATATAACCACTGGAACAATTTTGTAAAGTTTTACAGTTTTAACTACGCTAACGTTAACAAACTGTCATAGGTTGGAATATGTAGAGGAACAACGTAAACACTACAGACTCCTGCTCTGGATCATGCGCTCTCAACTGGAGCAGCTTCTCTGGAGTTCAAGTCTATGCACCATGCTTAATATAATGATTCAATTTTCCTACTGTTTTTCTCTACTCAAATTACTTGGGAATCTTTGTGCACCTTAGCACAATATCATTTGGCTTATGATTAACCCAATCATAAAGGGAAATGCAAATTAGAACCCTGAAATCTCATGACAGTATATATAAAGTAATCATTCTGATAATTCAAGATACTTCAATTATTTTAAGTGATAAACAGAAAACATACACACACATTCGCACACACACAATTTTCTTTGAACTTCCAGTCTCCTGAGACAACAAATATGGACATAAATATAGGAGTCATTAGATGTAAGTAACTGTGATACAAACAGTCCCCCACAAAACCTAGTGTTGAGTATGTTGGGGGAATCACTACCATATTAAAGGCCCTGAGAAAGCCTGTTACCTTCGCTTTACTCAGTTCAAACTAGAATGTATTTTGGTGAATGCCACTCTAAATAACAATACATGTTGTTAAGTAGAATCTTAAAATTTAGAACCTTAAATTTTCAAAGACTGATCATCTCAAAATATTGATTGAAAAATTGTTTGCAGCTCAGATTAAAAAATTTTTTTTCAAAGGTCTATAGAAATCAGTTATCTGTTTGTACCATATTAAGCACATAGTAATAATACCTGCATTCAATTTAACTGTTATTTTTAACAGAACAATATCTTTTACTTTTAATATGGTCACCGTGCATAGCACAATGTCTTGCATGCTCACTCATTAATACTCATTAATATTTGATATTTGACTGATGACACAATTTCTCTGAGCCCCAACTCTAATTCACAAGCAGGATTTTTGTTGACAATAACCAAGTCCACAGGGACTGAATCTTATGAGCACAAGTGACAAAGCCACAGTACTATCACAAACCTCTAACCCTGTTGCTTTGGAATAAAGGTGAATAAATATTTATGGTATAGGAATGAATAAGTGATTCAGGACATTTTAATTTATCAATACAATAAAAAGAATTGGAAAGAACGTGGGATATATTTTTAGCCCCTGTTTTCCCTTCTGATGAGACTGATGGTTCGATGCTTCATGTTTTTAAAAAGATGTTTTCATCTCCTTTGAGATTTTTATGAGTTCTTTTCAGTTGGGAAAAACGGCTGCCTCTGGTGGCACATAGGCCTGTGGAAGCTGCCTGTGGATTTTGGCCTCAGGGATGTAGGCGGTATTGTGTATTTCTATGATAATTTTTCAAAGGTATGTAACTTGCCTACAAAAATATGCCTGTGGGCTGAACCTTGGCAGTTAGCATTTTAGTAAGAGAATATATTTAGTAATATCTAAGTGTCTAAACAAGTAACACATAGGAAAGCTATTTTTAAAAACTGGGCGACAAACACATTGGCTGTTATTGCCACCTTTTAAATGTGTTTGGCTATAACTAAATATCAGCTTTCAAATTTATTTTTTAAAAACATTTGAGAAGCATGAATTTGAGTTAGCCCTGCACTGGCTCACCTCATCATGAAAAACAAATAACTCAAGCCCTTCATTTGGAAAATTGGTGACACTGAGCTAAACTTGTTGGGTCAATATTAATGCATATTGACTTAGGTTCTTGGATTCAAATTTTGAGGGATAGTAGTGATTTGGGGTTTCTCATCATGGTCTCCCTTTTTTTCATGAATTCACTTTGTTTAATAAATGTGTACAGAGAGTATTTAGCATTCCTACCTTTGTCCTGAAAGGATGCAATGACAGCCTCGAAGAATTGGAGAGCATTAGCTTTGTTTAGTAGGTAACTGACTGTAGCTTAAAAGTGAAGAAGAAACAAATGCAACTAAACAGCACTGTAATATAAGTCCTTCGTTCAGAGGCATGGCCTCTAAACTAAGGAAGGGGACACACAAATTACTTAACCCACAAATTTAAAAAAAAACAAAATGAATAAATAGTAAGCATATTTGGAAGATAGATTGGGGTAGTGGAAACCTCATGCTTTGAATCCAAGCCCTACCATTGTCACCTAATCTCTTTTAGCCTATCACCTTCCTTTGTAAAATCAGGATAATTATAGCTACCTTGCAGGACTGCTGTAAGAATTAGACAAACACAAAGTGTCCTATAAGTGGGGATTTAGATGATGAATACTATTTTTATGGTGAAGCCTCTGTTGGAGTTTCACAGCTAGTAAGTACTAATGGTTGTACTCAATAATGGAAAGGTAAGGTAGTCCAGAGCAGTCAAGAAAGACCTTGCCCCTGCAGAGGTAAGACCTGAGTGAGCAGTAAATTGAAAGTTAAAGACAAAGGGAATCTTAAAAGCAGGAAGAGAAAAGTAGTTAGTTACCTACAAGGGGGGTTCCCATAGGACTGTCAGCTGATTTCTCAAAAAAAAAAAACAAAAAACAAAAAACATAAAACCCAACTTTGCAGGCTAGGAGGGACTAGCAAGAAATATTCAAAGCCATGAAAAGCAGGGACCTACAACCTAGATTGTTCTACCCAGCAAAGCTATCATTTAGAGTCGAAAAGCAGATAAAGAGCTTCCCAGACAAGAAAAAAACTAATGGAGTTAATCATCACCAAATCATTATCATGTGAAATGTTAAAGGGCCTTATTTAAGAAAAAGAAGATCAAAACTGGGAACAATAAAATGGCAAAAAAAAAAAAATACATATCTACCAAGAATTGAATCTAAAGAACTAAGCCAGCAAGAAGAACAGAGACAGAATCATAGATACAAGGAGCATTTTGATGGTTGCCAGGTGGAAGGGGGATGTGGGAGAATGGGTGAAGCGATGGGGGGATTAAGAAGTACAAATAAGTTAGTTACAGAATAGCCTTGGGGAGGTAAAGTACAGCATAGGAAACGGAGTAGCCAAAGCACTTATACACATGACCCATGGACAGGAACAATGGTGGGGGGAATGGGGGGGCTGCTGGGTGGAGGGGCAAAGGGGGTAAAACTGGGACAAATCTAATAGCAAATTAATAAAATTTAATTATATAAAAAATAAATAAAATACAAAAAAAGGACCATTGATAAGGGTGGAAGGGAAAAGCCCTGATTTAGGAAGAACACTTTCTCTAATCCTAAATAGGACCCAAAGCCCTGTGGGCAAAATCAGTTCTATAAAAATAACCTCATAAAGTGATCTGACCATAAATTCCTAATTGGACAGATCATGCTGGGTAGTCACTCCTCAGGCCTATAACTTCTTCTTCTTTTTGCCTTTTTTAAAAAAACTTATTTATTTATTTTTAGAGAGAGTACAAGAGAAGGAGAAAAAGATGGGGAGAAACATTGATGTGAGAGAGAAACGTTGACCATCTGCTTCTTGTACATGCCCCAAAACCACAACCTAGGCATGTGCCCTGACTGGGAATCAAATCAGCAATCTTTTGCTTTGCGAGATGATGCCAAACCAACTGAGCCATGGAGGCCAGGGACAGGCCTATAACTTCTTTAGTAAAAGGTTTTAAGCAAACACTGTCCATTGTTCTTGTGCATCTTGGTTAACACACCTTTGAAATGCCAGTATTTCTAAGTAGGTATTCAAAGGCGAGTATTAACCAGTAAGGGAGCATTTAATGAAATCCCTGCATTGCTTTCTCCAACCTTTCTCTCCTTAATTTTAACTGCATAAAAGAAGCTGAAAAACTGTTATTTCTTGGAGCATTTGAGATCTTGCTCACCAGCATATATAATTAATTTGACTCAAATAAACTCATCAAAATTCTGTATAGGTTTGGACATTTCTTATGTCAACAGCTCCTACATGCTAAAGCCACAGGGGAGGATCATAAATCTAAAATCTCTTTAGTTTCATGGTCAATAGTAGAGTACATTTTTCTTAACACTGTGTTTAATTGAACATGGTTATCATGATTAAAATTTCTCCCATCCAGAACTGAAAAAGAGCTGAGGGGAGACCTGTTGCAACACTAAAGTAGGAAAATAATCAAACTACAACAAAATTCATTTGTTATTGGACACATTTTCATGTTTTGAAAAACATACTGGTGTATCTTTCAATCACACATTTAGCTGAGAACTAGGCTTGGTCCTTTCCCAGACATGATCTCATTTCACTCTGACAGCATTGTTAGGAAGTGTGCAGTATTATTTTTTTAACTGTGCTGCAATAGGCTCAGAGAGCCTCACAGAGCCAGAATTAAAACATGGGTGTCATTTGCCTTTTCTACGGCTATTCTTAAATTTCAAATGGAAAATTGAGGGAGAGGCACAGAGGATGTACGGTGCGGGGAGACTGGAAGCTCTTGGGGTACAGATGGAGGTGTAGCCTGTAAACGGTGGGACTGACATGGGGGCTGGGTTGGGAGACCATCACACAACCATATTCTAAGACGATTGTCCAAGGTGCTGTTAATTCACCTATGTTGATGTTCCTAGTGAAATACCAGAAATTTATTTCTTGTTTTCTCATTTACTTACAAAATACCACAATTTTTTTTTTTGGGGGGGAGGAGGTGGTATAATTTGGTATTGTGTCAATCTCCATGATGTGTGTGTTTCAGACAAGCAGCAGCTGAAACCATATCTCCTCCAGCAAGCCTGCCAGGACCACCTCCAAGGATTAACGACTCCCAGCGGTGTCACCCACCGTAGACAGTGGTCAAGTCCCGTGACTCCTCCCCCTTGCCTCTCTTCCTCCTCTGGCCTGCTGACCTTTCCGTCCTTTTCTTTTATTCACAAGAAATCTTACCACTTTATTCATTGTTGACAACAACATGATCTACACCCACTTACAGTCCACCTTGTTTTCTGGTTACCTATCTGCCTCACCTTGGAAAGCAGAGCTTCCTATTTACTTGAGGACTTGGATGAGATACTGAATTTGCAAGCCTGTGAGCACTTCTATTTCAGGTGAGGGACCAGAGCTCCCAGGAGCCTGACCAGCCTGCATTTGAAGCTCTGGGATATTTTCTGGACTCCCCTTTCCAGTCTCTGAGTCACCAGGTTCACTCGGAGCGCGGTGAAAGTAACGTGTCCAATGACAACGACGGCCACACTCTGCCCAGAGGGGCCCCATCCTCTAACACAACTGCAGTAGTGTCCGTGCCCCGAGCACTGACCAACCGGAGCTTTTGGATGATTGGTGGAAGAAAGTTAAGAGTAGATTACAGTATTTTCTAAGCATAATTTGAAAGTTTATTTTACTTTATTACAAAAAAAAACTGTACATTTATTGCACAATCTTTGGAAAATGTAAACATTTTGATATGATTAATTGGTAACGAAGCAGACGCATCTCGCATCTGGTTACCACTCTCTTTCCCACATCCTCTGTTCCCATTAAAGAACAAATGTGACAAAAGTATCAAAAACTTTATTTTACTTTTTCTCTTTTAAAACTGCATCTTACAGAGGAGTGGCAGATCTGGAATTTTATGTAAGATGGTGTTAGGGACCATGTCCCGTCGTTATAAAGAGAGGAGTAGAGTTGTGAGTGTGTATGGTATTTGACCTAAGGCCTAGAAAACAAAAATTATTCATTTTAAGGAATGGCTCATGGAGATGTTTGGGAATACAAGTCCCCCCAAACCTCACTCCCAGTGACACAACTGCTGCAGAGAAGTGTTCAAGAGACTGTTTAGTTTTCTATTTAGTTAACAAGCATTTATTAAACCCTTCTATGTGCAAAGGCGTGAGGTCTCTCTCTAAATGAAAATAGAGACACTAAATGAACAAACTTTGGTTCCTGCCCTGAAGGAATTTTTAAAAAGCAAAAAAAGACTTTGTGTGACATTCAGGTCAGTTTCTATTGAAAATAATACTGTGATGAAATCCTTGTGGCTGAATTCTTTTGCCCACCCACAAATATTTTCTTGGGGTACATTTTAGAAGGGGATTGGTAAGGTGTCACTTTGATAATCTCAGAACTTACGATGAAATAACCAGACAAATCCATGAGATATAGATAGAATTCAATGGATTATTAGTTTAATATCTGTATAAGTTAGGTGATTCTAAGACATTAAAAGAATGTCTTTTAATGTCTAAGACATTAAAGAATGTCTATATGAAAAGAATGCAAGAGTTTGACAAAAAAGACATTTAAATATCTCAAAAGCCAAAAAAATACAAAGTCCAATCATATAAGAAAATTTCAAGGGTGGCTGTTACAGGTCCTAACATGACTTGAAAATTACATAATAAAATGACTCACCTCTAAGATCTGTGGCTATATGACCACCATTTGTTTTAAATGATGAACTCTCTGACAGAGGCTATAAATAGGTCTCTGTGCCAAAGACTTGACGCCTGTTGGCGTCACCAACGAGGATCCAGTTATCCAGCCTGTACCATGTGGTCTTCATGAAGCTTCAGCATGCTGAAAAGGAAATACAAAAAATCATGGGGGAAGGTAATCCCCCAAACTGTGACACATGACAGAATGACTTCCTTAGTGGCTAAGTATCTTTCAACTCCATGATTTAGAAAGTTTTTCATGATATTAACATATTTGTGTTAGGAAATCTGTGTATCCTTAATAATTTGGGTACTTTCAGTGCCTGGAATTTGACTGATTAGAGTTAACAGATCAGTTTTTTAGTTGCAATTAAAACATGAAATATGTAATTAATTTAGAATTGTGATTTAATTTGAAATCTTATCGAGTTGATATACATATTAGAATAGTTAAGAGACCTTAAAGTTCATTGTACTTAGAAGTTTCTTTTATTAGATTTATGGTCTACATCTACATCTATCCTAAATTTATAAAGAACTTACAAAACTCAACACCAAAAAGCCCAATTAAAAAATGGTCAAAGGATCTGAATAGACATTTCTCTAAAGAGGACATACAGATGCTCAATAGACATGTGAAAAGATACTCAACATCACTAATCATCAGACAAATGCAAATTAAAACCACAATGAGATATTCCTCATATCTGTCAGAATGGCTATCATCAATAAATCAACAAGCAAGTGCTGGAAAAGATGTGGAAAAAAAGAATCCTTGTGTACTTTTGGTGGGAATACAGGTTGGTGTACTCACTGTGGAAAGTAGTATGGAGTTCTTTCAAAAAATTAAAAATGGAACTGCCTTATGACCCAGCAATTCCACTTCTGGGAATATATCCAAAGAAACTCAAAACACTAATTTGAAAGAATATATGCATCTTCATGTTCATTGCCACATTATTTACAATAGCTGAAATTTGGAAGCAGCCCAAGTGTCCATCAGTAGATGAGGATAAAAAGGTTGTGGTACATAATCATAATGGAATACTACTCAGCCATAAAAAGAAGGAAATTTTACCCTTTGCAACAGCATGGATGGACCTGGAGAACATTATGCTATGTTAGAAATAAGCCAGTCAGAGAATAACAAATACCATATGATCTCACTCTTACGTGGAATCTAATGACCAAAATAAATTAATGAGCAAAATAGAGATAGACTCATAAATAGATAGGAAGCTGCCAGCTGCCTGGGGGTGGGGGGGTGGGGGTTGGGGCACTGGGTGGAGGTATGTGGCAATGAGCAAAAAAGAAAAAAATACTCATAGACATGGACAACAGTGTGGTGACTGCCAGGGGGAAGGTGGGTGGAGGAAGGTGGAAGAAGGTATAGGGGCCATAAATGGTGATGGAAGGAGACTTGACTTGGGTGGTGAGCACACAATACAGTGTACAAATGATGCGCTGTGGAACTGTACACCTGAAACCTGTATCATTTTGTTAACCAGTGTCACCCCAATAAATTCAATAAAAAGAAAAAAGATTTATAGTCTATTTGGTACCAGGACTGTTTTCTTTGTTAAATCAGAAAATTATAGTATTAAAGGAAAATGAATATTTTAAATTTATAAATATAGTTTCAGATGTTCAAAGGAGTTCCTTTAACTGTAAATGAGAGAAAATATTAATTGATGGCCCTTAAATATGATTGAAAATATTTACCAAACATAGAATATTATTTGTAAATGGAATCTAACACCTTTATATAAAACTACTGTTTACAATTTGTAACTTTAATTTTGAAAGTTCTGAATAGTCTTTTCTACACACAAAATCTTCCCTCAAAGATAATTGTTTTAACACAGGATTAATATAAATGTACAAGCCTAGACTTTTGGTAACTATTGGGGTTGTTTATGTTTTAATTTTTTTTAATTTTCTTTCATATGGGTTGTTTATGTTCAAAGTTTCAAATTCTTTATCCCTAATTAACCATATACAGTTATTCCTATTATTCATTTAAAACATTTCTTTCTGTTTTCACTTCATTTTTCTTGTTTAACTGAGTTTTGAAGATTCTTGGTCTAGGGCACACATTTTGACATCAGCTGATTGACATAACAGATTATAGGTAAAAATCATAAATTATTTAAAGATATATAATTTTCTACTGCAAGGATGTAGCTGCATTTTAGAATTCAGAGACTGAAAAGAAATCTACTGGTTGGAAAGTTTTCAGATTATTAGGGAGAAAAAAAGAAATGAGATGACTTTATGAAAGAACCACAAAGCTAATTAAAGGTTTGTGAAATGGGCCCCATAGGAAAAAACTTAAAGATCTGAAATATTGTAACTGAAGAGAACTGAGGTGAAGTGTCTAAACAAAGTGGTTTGACTAAATTTGGCTCGTAAGTGCTGGTTGAAGTCCTTGCAATGAACTCTCTCTCACCCTAAGCAAATAAAGCTGAACTTTTTTTTTATTCTCAGCTGGCCTGAGGAGCACAGAATTTGAGGGTCTCTGAAAATAGAAAGAGATATTCCATGAATTAAGTGCTAAACAGACATTTTATTTGCATTAGAGAGAGTACAAAGAATGAATTAGCTTAAGCTTAAACTATAAAAAGAAGATTATAGGTGGAGATTAGAAAAATGTTTTAGATCTCAGATGGTATTATATAATTAATGTATTATCTTTTTTTCTGGAAAAAGAAACTAAACTGTATAGAGACCATCACTTCTTGGATGGTAGAGATGGCTATGAAAGTGTGCTGAGAAAACAAAGATGAACGGAAGGGAAGTGAGGACACACAGCCCTCAGACACAGGCAAGTCTGAGGCGAAAACTTAAAAAC
This sequence comes from Anoura caudifer, assembly GCA_004027475.1. NCBI lineage: Eukaryota > Metazoa > Chordata > Mammalia > Chiroptera > Phyllostomidae > Anoura > Anoura caudifer. The sequence continues at coordinate 120,734 of PVKU01001297.1, forward strand.
ACCCAAGTCAGCCATTCAGTTCTTCCCACATCCTCACCTCACATCCAGGTCTCAGGAAACTAGCTCCTCGGGACCCTGGCTTTCACGTCCCTGATGAGCCACAATGGCTTACTCCAGCTTGTCCCCATACCTCACAGCTTTGTTTTCTTGCTTTCTTTTTTTTTTAGCTTTGTTTTCAATTAGATAAAAACCTGCTCGTCTGACGTCAGACAATTAGTACTTATTAAAATGTTAATGGTACCCCTTGGCTAGTGTTATCTTTGCCCAAAAGCACATTTAGTTTATAATCAGATTCCCCTGAGTATATATAACTTACTTTACTCAAAGCAATGCCTTTAACAGCAGAACTCTCTGGAACCTTTTTAGGTCTGGGTAAGGTAAGCAGATTTTACAGGATCTAAATGCTTTGTGTATATTCATTCATTCAACAAATAATTATTAAGCACTTCCTATATTCTAGACACTGTTCTGGGTATGATAACACCTGAGAAGAACAAGATATGCAATGTCCCTTTCTAATAGCATTGTATCCCAGCAGGATTTGTGGTGGGCAAACTATAATGCTGTCCGATGATACGTGCTATGAAGAAAAGACAACAGGGTGATGAGTTAGTGACTGGGCAGGGTTCTGCGTGATGGAGGATAGGAGTGTGGGAATGGTGGGGAGAGCTGGGGGTACCTCGGCATTTTCCTATGACCCAAACAGGGCAGCTTGGCCCCAGAGATAACTGACAACCTATTTTCCACTAGCAACCTCACCCAGAAGACTAAAGATTTCCTAGTGCCATCCCAATTAATTTAAAAGACCCTGCGGGAATAGACTCAACAATACTGTATTTGTTTACCACAGTGGATGCTAGGACATGTGGTTACTCCTTGGGGAGCAGTGTTTTGATATACTTCATCTGCTCCAGAGGTCTTCAAGTACAGCCACATTTCAGGTTTGAGCACCAGTTGGGCTCCAGACGGCACCCAGTCCAGATTATGTTCTGTTCCTTGAGAGGCTATAAATAATGATTTCCTTACTGATAAACAACTTTCCTTTCCCCTAAAATAGAGATATAATAGCTACTTCACAAGATTATTTTGATGAAATAAAGCATCTAGTACAGCATTTGGGGCAGAGTGTAACATTCATAAACGTGTATTTCTTTGTTTCTTTTTTCAGATATAATCTTGAAGATATTTTTTAAAATTTCCTTAGATGAGAGTATAAAGATATGTCCCAGAAAAATCACTCACTTGCACCTACAGTTATATCTTTTTTTAAAAAACAATGTGTGAGGTTATTCCAAGGCTATCTTGGAATCACATGAAAAGGTTAAATGCACAACCTTGGAAATGTATAGGGAGGTACTCTAATGTTCTGAATCATTGAAACCAATTTTGTGTATGGCTTAAATTGTATCAACAATAATATCAGCTACTCATGTTAATTTTGCAGGCTGGTAATAAAAACCTAGGCTTCTAGAAGAAAAAAAGCTTTTCCAACTTGATGTTACATCACATGTGTAACACAGCACTTCTTATCCACTGGTCACTACACATCACACACTAAAGGATGCCCATGTATTCCTTTGACAGCTATTTTTTTTTTAGGGACTAAACACATACTGGGTGGTTTGTTAGCTCCTGGAAATCTGTTCATGAATATGGCACCACGTGTGCCCTCAAAGCAATCAATGTACGCTAAGATGGAAGAGTAAGGTGAAGTTTTGCAAATAGCATAACAGGAGTACATTCAGTGCTTACTATGGGGGGACAAGAGCACCGTGGTTTCCCCCCAAATCTCAATAACTTATTGGAGATTTCATTGATTGGGGGTCTACCTTCTGAGGTCACAATTCCACTTGACTAGTAGTTGGGATTTTAAATATAGGTTTGAAATGGAATACCTCATTATTGTAATTAAAGATTCCTTTTCCCTTTCAACAACCAGAAGTGGGAATATGAATGCCTAGTTCTAATCCAAGTGTGGCCAGCCACAATAAGAATTGGTATTAATACATTTGTTTTGTGTATCAAGCCTGAATTACAGTTTCAATAATAATCTTTCAGCAAAAATTTTTGTAAAGGTGCAAAAGTATAAATGCTGAAGAACACTAATACTATTTTTCTCCAGGGAAATCCTATCTCATAAAGGAATTTTGATTTTCTCCCTGGACCATATGCATTCTATGGTCCCTGGAAGCAAAATCTCCAGCTGTACACATCTTGTGAGTGGTAACCTCTTAAACTATTCCTGTGGTTATTTTTCCCTTGATTTCCTAGGAAGATTACAAGCCTCCCTTAATACTTATGGCATGCCTACATTTCTGGTTTTTCAGGGGTGAAAGATTTGTTAATATTTACTTTGCACCTTTCTTTCCAGACATTATGAATTCTCTCTGATCAATTTTCAATTAGGGGCCTCTATGATCTTTGTGGAGGTTTACCATTTGATGTTCACTAATACAAAAGAAAAAAACATTTTTAAAATTCAGAAATACCCCCGAACCACCTGGAAATGATCCATATCTAGTGGAAAGTAACATTATTCAAAATTCCTTGCCTACTTACTAACAAGTAACCTCAGAAAATATCCCTGAAAAAGCCAACAGTTTCCACTTTTGAAAACATTAGATAATTCAAAAGGTTAAATTATGGTAAAAATTTTGAGGAAATATTCAAGAATTTTTTCTTGTTCTCTTTTATTTAGATGTATTCTCTTCATTTTAGTGAGAAATGATTATTACAGTATTTACTTAAAATAAAGAAATTCTCTTTTAAAGTTAAGCATATACCAAGAGTAATAATTTATGTTGTATATGTCCCAATAGAAAATACTACTCTAACACTCAAATTCCCCATCTTTTTTTTTGCCTCTTTATACACATCCGTGTGTGAGCACTTATGCATTTTCAAGTGAATTTGTGTTTTGTAGAGAAGTGCATATGCTTACAATTTTGTTAATAAAGATGAAGCACATACTAATTAGGTCAATTAGTGAAGGCTACAGATAAGTAAGAATTGGAATAAAAATTTAAAAATAAACTAAAAACTCTGATCATGTATTTCTTTAAGATATTGACATGCCCTAGCACTAGATGAGTATATAGGATCACTAAGGACTGGTGGGTAAAATGGAATGCAGACCTCCAAAGCAGTAACACATTTTATGAGCAAACTAGTCTGAGAGGAGGATTTTTTTTTTCTGTTTTGGTTGGTTGTTATTTCTAGCACCTGCAATTAAGGAACTGAACTGCCACATCCAGTAATTTTTCAGTGCTAATTGTCTATATAGAGCCAAATATAGCAAGATTCTCAGAGCCGTGGATTTTTATAATTGTTTCACTTCTTGACTCTTTCAACAGCTGTGTATCTGCATGTATGTGTGTGCGCTTTTCATATCATTACTTATCTATTTAAAAATTTTAAATTTATTGATTGATTTTAGAGAGAGACGCAGGGAGAGAGAAAGAGAAACATTGATTTGTTGTTCCACTTATTTATGCATTGATTGATTGATTGATTCTTGCATGTGCCCTGATCAGGGATCAAATCTGTAACCTCGGCGAATGGGGACTTACCTATTTAAAGGTGAAAAATTGAGAATAATCACTGGAGGGATGAATTAGCCTTACCTGACAAACTAAAAACGTGAAAACAGAAATGAACCAGTTTTGACAAATCTCTTATCTCACTTTTAAGACATTAGTTCCATTTGGAAAATTTAAAAAACTTTAATTTAAAAGTTTTTTCCCCTAAAACATATAACATGAGAAGGAAGTATAATAAAGTCATACAATTAATGCAAGCCCTTTTGTTTGTACCAGATCCACATTAATGTACACAAGCTATCATCATTCAGAATCTCTCTCTTTAAAATGTTGGGCTTATTCTATCCTTTTTGCCCAAAGAATAAAACTGGTGTGAACGAAAGTCTTTTTAAAACAGCTCCTTTTCCAATCGCCTTCCTTTCGTTAATCAATCAAGTCCACAATTATTTATTGAGTGTTTACTATGTATTCCCTGCACTAGGGGACACGAAGATGAACAACAGTGGGTCCATCTTCTTAGCCAACAATAGAAGAGTTACTACTGCCATATGCACCAAAAGCTCACTGGATGGAGGAGCCTTGCCACCTGCCAGGAGGAACTGGGGAAGGCTTCCCAGAATCGTCTTTCCAGCTGGATCTGGGAGGTAGAGTTGGTGTGTGGGGGAAGCAGGAGAGAGGGCTGTTGGAAGGAAGGCCCTTCATTTCAGGCACGGTGGAACCACAGGAAAAAAGGCACAGGCAGCGAAGGACCTTATCTGTTTGGGAAGTGTTAGGAAGGGGCAGAGGTTAGAGAAGTAAACAGAGCTTGGATTCGAAGGCCTTGGGAAGGAATGTGTGCTTTGTTCTTTAGACTTTAGATGGCTGCTTCTCAAACTGCTGTGTACGTGCTCACCCACTGGTACTGGAGGCTTTAGGAGAAACGTAGTGCAGCTTCCTAAAGTGCCAATTTAAGGTGAGGATTTGAGGAGGGGAAACCATTGTTTTTATGTAAAAATAAATGTGTGTATGTTGCGGAAAGCAAAATTTGCTGTTTGACACAACTGCTTAGAGCTTTGCCTTAATTCCTCAGGTTTCTTTTCCCTCCATCTCTTCAACCCTTAGGTGTCCTTCAGTAATGTCTGGGAAGTCATCGCTTAGTTGGCAGGGAGCCTGGACCTGGGTATGGACACCCAATCCTGATTAAGAGACCAGCACCATCAGCCTGGCTCCCCTACCCCTCCAAAAGAAAACCACTTCTCAATGTTAGATGCATTCCAACCTTCCTGCCTTCTCAGGTTTGTATTTGAGTAGGTGTTCAAAGTTTAGGGGCAAGAGTAATAAATTATAACACCATTTATTAATACTACTATGTGCCATGCACTTTATATACATTATGACATTTAATCCTTACTCTCCTTTTAGGAATTGTGCTTGTTTTGCGTATGAGAAAATTGAGATCTAAGGTCACATAGTTGGAATGGTGGGGTCAGAATTTGAAGTCAGGTTTATCTGACCCCAAAGTCCATTTTCTAAGTCCTTTCGTTTATGCAACTCTGCTTGAGAAAATAAAAATTGGACATAGTCCACCATTTGGGGTGGGAGGGGCGTGAAGTGAGCCCTCATAGTGCCCTAAATCCAGGGAGATAAAGCCAATCCTACAGATATAAGCCTGTGCACTGTGGACTCTCCTTCCTAGTTGCCACACTTCTCTCAAAAACACAGGACCCAAAACAAACACTGGGGCTGGGGAGGCAAAATGCAGATGCCTGCAGCTGGGGTGGAGTGTGGACTCTGCCACAGCTCCGCAAACACGGGAGTGTACACATGGGAACTGAAACCAAAACAAAAGAGCTAATGCAAGCAACTTCACTGAGCACCCCTCTGGGCTTTAAAACCTCTGCTTCTCTCTATAAAGAAGGTGGGGATTATTTGCAGATGCATGTAAATTGCACCTAATATCCTAGTCGATCCATGTGATCCATGTTTGTTTTGCACTTTGTACTCACCCTACTGTAGAAAGTTTTTTATCTGGCAAAGTGTTAATTCACTAGAAACTTGCACATTGTTTTACAGAAACTTACAAATTGTGTTACAAAACAGACATTTTCAGCATCTTACCTGCTTTTCTATTTTTGGATGAAAAAATTACCAGTTGAAGGGCAAGGAAAAGTAAATATATGGTCACAACCTCAATTATGGGATTTTAGTCTGGTTGAAGAGTTGCATGTGAAGTTAGTTAAATGTCATTTCTGAGTCCCACCCTCACGATTCTGAGTTAATACTTCTGGAGAGCCCATGAACTAGCATAGTTAACAAGCAACCAAGAGATTCTGAAGCAGAAATAGTGTTTTGAAATATGGTTCTGGAATACCATATAATCAATCACTTTACTTGTTTTCTGTGGAAGAAAAGGGGGGGGGTTCTATGGAAAGTAACCTCACAAGCTGTTCTGATCATAAATTCCTAACTGGGCAGGTAATTGTGGGTAGCCTGCCCCAGGCATATAACTTCTTTACTGAAAGACTTCTAAGCCAGCCCTGTCCATTGTCCTTGTGCATCTAGGTTAATGCACCTTCAAAATGCCAGAAGTAATCAGGACCCCTTGAAGTGGTATTAACCCACAGGAGAGTACACAGTCTTGTTAACTACCACATAATCCAATTTCTGCCTTGCTTTCTCCCACCTTCACCTGCAGTCCCTCCTTAATTTTAGATGCATAAAAGAAGCTGCAAAACTGTTATTCTCTGGAGCATTCCAGATATCGCTTCCCAGCACATGTCATCAGTTTGGCTCAAAAACACTCACAAAAATTCTCTATAGGTTTGGATGTTTCTTACTTTGACATTTCTAACTTTACCAGTTTTGAGAATATGTTATTTTTATAATCAGAACCAATCATCTAGTTTCAGCAGCAACAACAAAATCATTCCAGCTACTGCCTCAGGCTACCATAAATACTTTGCAAAATTCCCACTGTATCCCATGATGTCTTATAAAATTTTAGTCACTAAAAGGTATGCAACATGCAGGTATGCAACTGGGAACTAAGAGTTATGATGAAATCACTGAATTCTAACTTATCAGGAATGAAATGGCCAAGCTGTACAAATACTTCATCAGGAAACTAGGAGCAGAACTCCGAGGGAGCAGACTTAGAAGGGACAAGAATGTCTTCTGTGTCAGCCAGCACACAGATCACACGAATCGGAATGGACAGAGCTTGCTTTTCATGCCTCCACACCTCTCAGTTTTCTCTAGGTGCCCCTGCCCCCACTGGAAGGTTCCTATGTTTTAGGGTCTATGGTTCCCAGGTTAAAAGTCCTGGACCAGCCTGTTGAGGTAGTTTTGGAAACTACCTCATCAGCCAGGTATTTGCTGTCTTCCCAGGATTGAAAAAACAAAACAAAACCAACCAACCAACAAACAAAAAAAACCCTTCTGTCCTGAAAAGAGTTGGCCCAGTTTCAGGGACTCCGTGGAGAGACTCAGCAGCTCTGCACGGGTTCCCAGAGATACTCGTGGAGAGGAGCACTTCATATTTGATGAGCACCTGGACTCCAGGCAAGATACTGAGGGGGAGCATTGTTTCCCACCCCCAAATATGTCTTTATTGGGATTAGTGACTCTTTTAAACTGATTGTTTTTAAGAAACAAAAAGACTCAAAAAGAACCTTTGATCTTCCGCTAACTGCCTGAAAGAATTTAGATAGAGGATCTGCTCCAGGAAAGGAGCTATCCCGAAAGGTAACCGTAGTTTAATACAAGCTGTGTGTGACACACAGGGAGGACCTAGCAAAGTCTGCTTGTTCTCCCCTGGGGTGCCCCATCCTTTCTGGGTGGCCAGGCAAGAATTTGTTTACCAAATACTTGTTCTTTCTCACGTACCTGTGGATTGCCTCCTTCCCTCTCAAGTCCAAACCACTACTCCCTTTCCCCTTGGCTCAAGATGGCATTTGAGCCTCAACTGCTTTGAGGTTCCATATTTGATTTGTCCTTGGGTCCCATATTCTTATGGAACTACCATACGCATACACATAATTAAATTTGGTTATTTTATGTTGTTAATCTGCCTCTGTCAATTTATTAGACCAGCTATAATAACTAAGAGGGAAAAGAGGGGAGATTCCCCCTCTTACAGAATACCATGTTAGGCCTTCACACACATAATCTCACTTAATTTCATCTAAACCTCACAGTTACCCTACATTTTAGAGATGAGGTTTATTTAGGTTAACAACCCTCCCAAATTCACACAGCTGATAAGCGGTATGTCCTAAGTTTCATATGACGACTGTCTGACTTTCAAGCCCAGAATGCCTCACGTCCACAGGGCTCACAGGAAAAACCCCGAGTAAGATCTCACAAGGCACAAAAAATAATCTGGGGATGTTACGATCTTTGAGGCCCACAGAACACTGGGGGGGGCAAATGAGAGACTGGAGAATTTAAGGAATGATGAGGTATGCTACAAGGAGAGTTTCGACTTTTTACTTTTGGACACTATGAAGCCTATTTGAAAGGATAACTTGCATCCATGAAAGCTAGGATGGAAAACATAATGAGGGAAGGAAGAAGGATTTATGCAACTAGTTTCTAAGTAAAACTACATAGTCAACACCATCAGCAGCTGAATTAAGAAGACAAGGAGATTAAGGGGCAGATTTTCAATTAAGAAGAGCATTATTCAAAGATTAAAAAAAAAGAAGAGCATTATTCAAAATCAGCTTAACTGATACATATTCTGCAATACTGAAAACATACAACTGTGGTACTGTCTTGTTTATAGAGAGCTTACATAACAGAGAAAGATTTGTTCCACTTCAAATCATAAGTCTATAAAAATCTGTGCTAGATAAGCAATGAAGGGATATTAAATGTGTGTCACCAAAAGCCTTTTCCTGACCAAGTCATCCCTATGGCTGTACCAGTTTCTTTCTATTGTATGGGCCTGTTTTGTTTTCTTTGGAGCACTTGGTACTACTGGAAATTATCTTATATGCTAATTGGATCTCATCTTCATCCTAGAATATAATCTCCTGAGAGCTGTCTGCTTCATCACTGTATACCCCGTACCCCATCTGTGCTTGGCACATTGTAGGAGCTTGTGGCAAAGTCAAAGTGCTTGCGTTAGGGATTTTAAAAAATGATACTGGCTATGTTTATTTTGGACCTGGTAGTAGAAGAATAGTTGTTGTACCTAAAACTGTTTTCTCTTGGATTTTTACTTACTCTCCTGTATTTTTGAAAAGAGTACCCTGAAAAAAACTACATACTATGTATAAAATATACGTTACATATAAAAGCCTACATTTATTGTGTGATTGCTATACCAGACACCTGTTATCAACTCATTTAATCCTGCAGCAATACCATAAGCTGGGGCTATGTCTTTATTCTGTAAATTTCAGAGATGATGAAATTGAAGCACAGGGAGCAAGGTAACATACCAACACCTTCCATCAGGAAAATGGTGGAGCAGGGGTTCAAACCTAAGGCATCTAACTACAGAGTCTACAGTCTCAATCATTACATTCTACTGGCTTTCTACTATGAATCAATGTTGTATCTGGATATATTATACTTCACAACAAATATGGCAGAAGTTATTACATACTTAGGGGAAAAATTAATTCTATGATGGTCTTGCATGTGATGCAAACACCGGTTTAAAAAGTAGATGTGCCCTGGCTGGTGTAGCTCAGTGGATTGAGCTCGGGCCTGTGAACCAAAGGATTATGGTTCAATTCCCAGTCAGGGCACGTGCCTGGGTTGCAGGCCTGTTCCCAGCAAGGGACGCACGAGAGGCAACCACACATTGATATTTCTCTCCCTCTTTCTTTCTCCCCTTCCCCTCCCCTCTAAAGATAAATAAATAAAATGTTTAAAAAATTTTTTAAAAAAGTAGATGTGACCCCATAGATTGTGTATTAGTCACGAGGGGAGAACCACTACTACGCAGGGGAGAAAAAGGATTACACTTTAACCATATACCCAAAACCGAATTGTCGGTGAGAAGAAGCTGGACATCATGGGCCCATCATGGATGGAATTCCTTGAGAAGGACGTGACATCACTTATGTAATGATGTATAACCTGAATCTAATCATGAGGAAACATCCAACAAGACCGAGCAGAGGAATATCCCATACAAACGGACGTCAGTACAACAATATCAACACAGCAACAGACGAAGGAAGGCTGCAGGCCTGTTTCAGATTAGAGGAGAAAGAAGTGGTCACTCAACGCAGTGCATGATCCTGGATGAAATCCTCTACAGACTAGAGAAGAGCTATGAAGTTCAGTATTGAGTAAACTGACAAAATCTGAACCGGGTCTATAAAATATTCTAGCAATATTGATTTCCTCAATTTGATAACTGTACTGTAATTCTTGTTCATAGGAAATACACATTGAAGTATAAATACACATGATATATGCCACATACTATTAAGTTGTTCAAAAAATAATGGAGTTAGGGAAGACTTGGTGCCCTCTGTGAGACAGGGGTGCTTCATCGCCTCACCTGGGCTGGGTGAAATATCCCCTTAGACTGGCTTCCGCCCCTGTTGCATTTCTTTTCCTCACTAAGCTCCCTTCTGTGTGTGGTTGCTCAGAGGGAGGGAATGCACCGAGCAATGAGCTGGAAATTCTGTTCCATGTGTCAGCTACATTTCTCCTTTAAATGAAAGATTTGTGATGATGTTTAACACAGCAATCTCTCGCCAGTTTAGTTAGCAATATTAGACTCCTTGTTCCCATGGTGCCTTGGCTGGCTCTTCAAAGCTGGAGAACAGTATCTGAAAAGCCATGACCATGCCAACCTGCTGTTGGATTAAAGGAGCTGCACCCCACAAACTCCCCTAAAGTGATGGTTCTTTCTCATAACTCCCAAACTGTAATCACTGGGAAATGCATCATCCTTCTCATTAACCATGATGAATGTTATCACCCTAGTTCCACATCCTGTTGGTTTTAATGTTATTCAAAATACAAACATGCAGCAACTGAAGCATTACACCAACAAAGCACACAGTAGCATACCCTAATGCCACCACCCCATAGCTTCTCACAGCTGACGGAGACTAGAGGTCTGGGGTGAGCAGTGGGGAGGTCAGGACAGGCTTTATCCAGATTAAGCACTGGCTTTCTAGGTTGCCAGTCAAAGGACCTCAGAAATGTTCAGAAGACCATCCGGTAGCACAGAATGAGCAAGCCAAGTAGACTGCAGGGAGTCTGAACTCCTCTTTTCCCACCCACGGGAAGCAGGGTTATCGTGACTGCCCCAAACCTATCCTCCAGCAGTGCTCTGCCAACTATTAACTGTCCCCATCTCACCATCTTTACAATCCTACTGTTTGCTATTAAAACTGTATTATCCTCAGTGAGGTTAGGCTATCTCATGACAGAATAACAAAAATACAATCCAATTAATATCCACTGAGTGCCTAATAAATGCCAGGCATTGTATTTCACATAATCAAGACTGCAAATTAATTGTTATGGAGTATTGGGTTAGCAAAAAAGTTTTCTTGTTTTTCTCTGTAAGCTGGCTGTAGTAGCACTTAATTGTCTTTAACTTCATTAGAAACAATTTTATTGGATTGTATTGTGATAGCTGTTATATCAACGTGCATTTTAAAAAACTTACCAAAATTGATGAATTTCTGTCTAGCCATTTTAATATTGAAGATGGGAGAAAATAATCTCCCATCTTCAATAATTCAATAATAATTTTGGCATACCATGCTTTATTATTTCAAGAAAGATAAAAACACAACTGAAACACAAAAAAGATCTGTGCAGTGTATGGAGAATGAGTTGTGAAGGTTCATGCTGGAAATTTCTTGCTGGATGGTGCTCCATAGCCAGGAAGACCAGTTGAAGTGGCTAGCAATCAAATCAAGACATTAATTGAGACCAATCAACATTGTACCATGCAGGAGATAGTGGACATACTCAAGATACCCAAATCAATAAAGTTACTGGTGAAAATGAAAAATGTGTCTTTTATCTAATGGGGAAAAACAAACAAACTTTTTGGCCAACCCAATACATATATTTAAATTTATTTTTATGTACTTGAATATATATGCATATATATTTAAATTTAGATGCAGATATTGAGGCCTATGAAGATTAAGCAACACAGGTCACACATTAAGTAGAAGGACACGACTGCAATGCACACGGGCCCACGTGCTTCCCCCTGCACCACACTAGAACAGCACAGTCGGGCAAACCCCTCCCCCACCAGCACCCATCTCCTCTCGGACCCAGGCTATTTCTAAGAAGCTTGTCTTAGATGTACAAAAGTCCCTTCAGAATTTCAGGGATGAAACAGCTTTTCTAACCTAGCTACAGAGCTCTCTATCTATGATGATGATGATGATGATGAATATTCAAGCATGGCAAACATAATACTATGTAAATTGCCCTCTTTAATTTTTACTTGTATATACTTTTTACCTTCTCAGTGCTTTATATTGAATGCTATATCTTTCTATACACACGGCAGATATAGTTGATCTATGTCCTTTCAAATGTTCATGATTGTGAACACCGCTTACATCTTTAAAATTTCAGCTGACTTCAGGGACAAGCACGTCACTGACAAAAGACTGCAGTGTCCCTGAGCAGGAAACAGAGTTCTTGCTGAAGAACTCAGAAGTCCTGAGAACACAGACCATGTTTTGTGCCTTGTAAGGGATCTGGAACAAGTTGGTGTTTAATAAATACTAATTAATATACCAGTTGAACTTAATCACCATTCAGCATATGAGGCTAATTTTATACCTTGATGGAATGGATGCCATTTTCATAATAGTACCAAGAAAATAATTAAAACTACTACTTTGTAGATGGTATTTATAAGGTATTTAAGGTTTCTCTACCACATCCCCCCACTGTGGTGTATTTAAAACATTATAGTACTACTATGTTACTTTCATTTTTTAATGAGAAAAGGAAATCAGAGAGACAACAATTTTTCCAAAGTAATTCAAGAACCGCAGATCAATTAATAGCTTCTGACTTAGTCAACTGCTTTATGTCCCAACTCTGTTTCCAAGAATGGGTATTTTAGCCCATTCTTCACATCACTGAAGATATGAAGATATTTAAGCTCCTGATTCATGGCACCATAAGAGTAGTTTGCATTAGTACTATTGAAACCTGATGATTAATAAAGTTTCATATAAATTTGATAAACCGGCACTTCTGGAGGAAAGCATTTAAAACTAAAAGCAAGTATATAATATAGATTAATATCTTTTCACAGGTTACCTGTTTGTTATAAAAATAGATGAAGAATATAGAATGGGAAATGCAAACACAAAAGTCAGACATCTACTGCCATTCTTAGAGTGATTTCCCTGGGGACCATGTCAGAGCCAGGTCCTCTCTCTTTATGAAGATCAGTCCCTCCCCCTCACCCTAGTCATTGCTTCCAGATAGGGACTGTCATGTTCTCACAAGACTCAGCATCCCTGGCTACAGACAGGATCAAGGAGAAGAAGGCATATGAACCAATTTGGGCAATGATAATACCTACATAGTTGTCTCCAAAAATTGCTGCAGGAAGGGGCATGTGACCCAAGCCAGGCCAATCGAAATCCTTTCCTGCGAGGTTTACTAACTCAAAATAAGGGAAGAAGAACTTTCTTCTCAGATAGTATGAAGAGTCAGCCTAGAATCTACCAGCAATAGCTATATCCCCCGCTGGATGAGAAAAGCAAGCCCACAGTTGAGGAATGAAGCTGAGATCCAGAAACAAAAAGAGAAGAGAGTTTGATGGCATGTAGATCCTTGATTTGAGACATTCCTCAGGCTGGCTTCCCCCATGGCCCTCCTACAGTTGGAAACATGATCTAATAAACTCCCTCTTTGTTTATGCTAGCTCAAGTTGAGCTACCATCATTTGCAGCCAAAAAAAAATCTGATTAATGCATCTGATATAATTAATGCATATAATCTGATATAATTAATGCATAAAGTTGAAAGTGGAATCCCCTCAATCATTTCTCAAGAGGTACTAGTTAGAGTTTATGGATATAACAGACAGAAACTTAATTTGATCCATCTTAAACAAATAGGGAGATTTACCATATTTTTCAGACTATAAGATGCACTTTTTTGCCACATTTTTTGCTTCAAAAATTTTTTTCCTATTTTTCTCCTCTAAAACCTAGGTGCATCCTATGGTGTGGACCCCAGATGCACCTAGGCTTTAGAGGAGGAAAATAGGGGAAAAAATTTTGAAGCAAAAAATGTGGCAAAAAAGTGCATCTTATAGTCTGAAAAATACGGTATTTGCTCCTATAACCAAGCCTTTGGAAGGACAAGTATGTGAGCTGCCCTGAGGACTCTGGAACCAGAGACTCCTGACCAGCTTTGCCTCCTCTTCCATTTTCTGTGTATGTTCACTTCATTCTCTCAGCCTAATTCTTCACCACTTGAAATAAAATTGGCCACCAGCAGCTCAAGAATCATCTTGTAACTGGAGAGGAAAGAGGTCTTTTTTTCTCCTCTTAAAAGAAGTCAGTTGGAAAAACCCTCAGGGAGCACCCTGACTAGTGTGGCATGGGTCACAGGCTAATCTCTGAACTAATGCCTGTGGCCAGGGCTCTGGGGTAGCACGTTGGCCAATTCCTGCAGCCAGAGAGAGAGAATGGAAAAGGCAATGGCAGCTTCCATCTGGAACAACTGACAAAACAAGAAGATGAGAGGTTTACCAGGTAGAGAGGGTTGCTGTTTCAAGAGGAAAAAAAAAAAAAAGATCTAAAGAAGATAAGTGGTTTGATATATACCTTCTAGACGCTCTACTCTTGTTTGGGAATGTAGAAAGACAGGGCAGGCCTGGTGAGTCTGAGTGCGCTGAGCACATCCCAACATGCAAAACACACCAGGGCTCAAATCCAGAGTTCTTTGTGAAAATGAGACAAGTCATGGTTTATCTGGTGTGAATATAAAGGGGAAAAAAAGGTCCCTGTGTCTGGTAGGTGGCATTTTGCTTCCTTTCAAGGCCAAGAGAAAACTAGAATTTCCTCAAAGAACGTGGAGGTACAGGCATAACCCTGACAACTGGGGTGGAATGTCATGCCTACCTTTTGGCAGAGGACATCATTCTGAAAAGATGTTACAAAGATATCCTTCAGGTACAATTCTGAGATGACTTTGTCACATCTGCCCTATCCCTTAACGTAAGTTGGTAGCGCAGTTCTGGGCATATAGCTTATTCTCAGTGAATACATGATTAATTGCCCTGGAATCAAAAATAGGTGTGTATTTTCGACAGACTTCTCTTGTTCTCAGAGGGAATATAAATCTATCTTTTCCCTCCAGGTATTTCTGTATTTGAAAAGAAATGAACGCCTTTGCATTTTGGTAAGGCTTAAAAATTTACCTGCAAGGCTATGGTAGACGCTTAAATAGCTAGTCTCTGAGAGGGGTCCCAGGGAGTCTCACATCCTGAGTGTTTATGCCCTTGTGTGGTCTTTTCCACAACAAATCTAGGCTGATCTGCGTGACCAATAAAGTAAGAAAAAATTGTTGTGAGGTGAGGTGACTCTCCAGCTATGCTTGCTTGTCCTCTTGTATTATTCACTCTGGGAGAAGTCAGATTTCATGGCACGGATATTCACCTAGCTCTATGGACAGGCATATGTGTAAGGAAACTAAAGTTCCCTGCCAACAGCCACCCCTGGCTTTCCAACCCTGTGAGTGGTTCATCCTTAGTCCCAAGAAAGCCTTTTCCTAATGTCCACCTCAGGAGACACCTGGGAGAACTTCCTGAGAAGACCAAGCCTGAACGGCGCAGCGAAGCCATCTAATTCCCGGTCTCTGGGGTAAGGCGGTGGGAAACAACACGTGTGTATTGTTGTTTTATGCCACTGCATGTTGGGGCAGGGAGTATTTGTTACACAGCAATAAATAACTAATGTGTACACAAACAAAAATAAATTTAACAAATATATCTCAGTACATGTAACAGCAACCTTTTCTTCTGAAAAACTAAGTCAACTTTATGATGTCAAATTAGACCACATTACCACAAATGGAATATCTTTTCTGGTTTCTTCTTCCTGTTGAGTCTACTATTCTGAGAAGTGCATATATCTCTAAAGCACTCTTTTTCTAATAATTAAACATTTGTCTTCAGCCAATGAGATCTCTGTTGCAGAGAAAACTGGAAACACTGTTTTCTCCACCAGTAGTAAAAATTCAGGGGAGAGCTGAGGTCATTCGTAAAAGAATACAAAGTACCAGTTAGGCAATATCTTTCCACTCCACCCAACAGGTTTTCCTTTAACCGCTAAACAGATCTTAACCTTAAAAAACACACTTAACAAAAGTGCTGCTGTCCATGTATTTTAAAGTTTTTGTTGTTTACTTTTACTAAGTAACTTGTTGAGAAAATGCGTGTTACTGAAATATTTTTAGTTATGTAAACTCCTTGTTAATTGCTAAAGGAAAGGGTTTTTGGAACCACTCATGCCAATATTTGCTTTCCTGAACACCAACTGTCCCTTAGCTACATGTTCAAAGGATTCAAAGAAAGAGCTTTAAAAACGACAGAGGAGGAAGGAAAAGATCTATTTTTTTTTTAAAAAAAGAATTATTTTTAGGAAAATTCAAACTGATCTAGGCATTTTAACAATAGTAACAATGAACTGCCCTAAGTTAATGTCTAAAAAAGAAGAAAATTTTACCCTTTACAATAGTATAGATGGACCTGGAGGACATTATGCTAAGTGAAATAAGCCAGTCGGAGAAAGACAAGTACCATACGATTTCACTCATATGTGGAATCTACTGAACAAAATGAACTAACAAGGAAAACAGAGACAGACTCATAGAAGCAGAGCAGGATGACAGCTTGGGTGGGGCAGTTAGAGGGTGGAGGGACTGAGCAAAAAGGAAAAAGGACCCACGGACATGGACACCAGTGTGGGGATTGCAGAGGGAGGAGGTATAAGGGGGACCAATGATAATGGAAAAAAAGTACAATAAATTTTTACCAATTAAAAAATAATAAATAAATTTACAGAATTTAACATAGGTAAAAATGAAAATGTGGCCTATTTTAAGCTACAGAGTTAAAAAGAAATCCTACCAAGTTAAAAGCCATTGTCATTCAGAAACTAGATAAATGGTTGCCTGTGGCTGAGGGTGAGGTTTCTTTTAGGGGTGATGAAAATGTTCTAAAACTAGATCATGATAATGGTTACACAGCTCTGTAAACGTACTAAAAGCTATTGAACTGCACACTAAGAAGGGATAAACTTTATAAAAATTATATCTTAATAACGGTGTTTTTTAAAATTGTCATTGATGACTGTGAAAATATTCAAAGGGTTAGCAGCATACAAAAAGTCCCCAAAAGAATGGTTCTAGTTCCAATGTTGTTTTCTTCCTACTTCTACAGCTAAAGCTGACATCAAATTTTAAGATGCCTCAATTGCCCATTTAAAAACTTTCTAAAAAGAAATACAGCAAATAGGCTTTTTATAGCTTTAAGGTAAGCGTCACCCTGCGCTGGGACCATACATTTGATAGGCTTTGAACTTGCTGTCAGAGCGAACTGAAGAGGTAATAGCTGCAGCTGTTTGCAGTTACTATCAGAGCAAACTCACTGTGCAAAACTGAAACTCGTACCAGTGAAAAACGCAGGCTTTTCACAGACATTTCCGTAACCACAACAAAGTGTACCGGTTATTTTGCATTTTAATTCTTTCACAAGGTTACAAGGAAACTGTTTTGCTATAGGTTATGTTACAAATGCAACAGGTGCTCTGAAATATGCAAGTCCATTTTTTGTTGCTGTTGTTTACTTCAGTTTTTCACTTCTAGCACCATAACAACAACCAAAAAATCCTATTAACTAGACTTCGTTAACTGTCTATTGTATAAAAATTTTCTGAGAGGGAAAGTTTTAGTACTTAAGTAAGACCAAAGATAATAAACACTCTTTAACTATAATTCTACCTATACATTTTACAAATTAATTAAAAGCTTATCAAATATCCCAGTCTGAGTTGTATATTTTATCTAAAAATATAAAATTTATAATGAAACTATAACATTAAAATAAAAAATGATATTTATAATGAAAGAAACCAGAAACAGAAGACGACTACTGCATGATTGCATTTGTATCATCTTCTGGAAAAGCAAAGCCATAGGGACAGAAAACAGATGAGTGCTTCCCAGGAGCTGTGGGAGAAGGGGCACGGAGGACTGTAGTCACGCGGGGGAGGGGGAGCTCTCTGGGCTGATGGAAATGTCCTGCATCTTGAATGTGGCTGTCATTACATGACTTTGTACACTTGCCAAAACTCGTTGAGCTGTGCATCAAAAGGGATGAATTTTAATGCCAGTGAATTATAGCTTGAAATCTGATATAATTAAATTAGGAATATTAGATTTGACTATTTTGATCAGAGTATGCTGTTAAAGTTAACTATACAATGCTGAAAATACACTAGGGCATCAAACAACAAAAAAAAGTGAGTCTATAGTTACTGGAGATTTTATGATTTCCCCAAATTTTTTATCTTTACTATAGGAAACTTGGTGACAAACAGTTTTAAAAATTAGTCTGGATGGAAATTATAAGTCTTTAGACTGAAATTAGCTTCTACAATGCAGATGATCAAATGTTTTATAGTTAACTTCAATTAGCAGTCGCTTAATTATTAACTATACCCCCTCATAATTTTTTGAATGCTTTTATTATCACAACTACTTAATAGCTATAATTTAAAGGATTGCTAAGTTCTAGTGTCACGCTCTCTCTCTCTCTCTCTCTCAAATACTTATGGCAATTTAAAAAGAATTCACTTGACTTAGTTCACTTGATGTAGCACTTCTTTACTATTTGAGGTAGCAGACTACCCACATTATAAAGTAATTTTTCTTGATATAGGTACATATATGGCAATGTTATACATCTGATAAATAGGAAAGATTCGAATCTAGATTTTCTTCAATTGGACAATCTATCTTTTCATATTTATTTCTATTTCCCACTGTCATGTGAGTTGTTTGCAGGAAGGAGCAATGAGATCACGTGTGTACTCATTTGCAGTCTCTACTGTACCTACTTCAATGTAATGCATGTAGCAGATAATCAAAAATTATTGCACAAGGACCGAGCTGACTCATTAATAGTTATCACAGAGAGTTGTATGCTACTGTAACATTAAATTTTACACCAAAATCTTTTGGGAGATGTATTTTTACTGAGTTTCAATGAAGGGCTTCTCCTCTTATCAATCTTATGAATAATTTATAATTCATCCTTGAGAATGGTGGTTGTTTCATTTTCTAAAAAGTATTTCCACTGATGTGAGCCTTGGAGGCATAACTGGTTTCCATTCCGATGAATCTAAGATGCCATTTGATTGTGGTTGCAATGGATTTTGTAGATTGGTGCTGGACCTTCTGTCATCTTTTTCATGTGCCTGCCTATTCTGCAGAGGCTGGAAAGTCTCCCAGACTCCTGGCAGCTGGGTCCCAGAGTTCACGCAGACTCAGCCAGTGGTCAGATGCACTTCCTTAAGAGCAAAGCAACCGTGAACTGCCTGTGCTGGCAAGCTCTGTGTGGAGGTGCTGGGCTTTTCTGTGACAGCATCATCCAGCAGCCCCACTGTCCAGTCACGAGGTATGTGGCTGTCAAGGGTGGGGGAGTGGGGTGGGGCATGGATTTGCAGGTTTGAACTGTAACAAGTACCAGTTCAAGCCGACAGCCATGGCAGTAACTCCTTGATTGTGCCAGCGGTAGTGTGTTCTGGACCTGCAGCTTCCTGGCGGGAGGAGGTACTTGCTTGCGTGGTGGTCCAGTTTTGTGGTATGGCTTTGTGAGTTGTCCTTAAAGTTCAACCTCAAGTCTGTTTCTTTAGCCATTTCAAAATTCTTAAGCCATTTAACACCCCATTATAAATCCTTTCCTGCTTGAACTATCTTGGGTAGATTTTATTGTCTGCAAATGAACCCTGACCAATATAGAAATAAAATGAATTATAGTCATCTATATACAAAAATTAAGTGGATGAGAACACAATACTGTCAATCAATACAAGAACCGAAATAACTCCTAATTTAGTTAAAAGAAATGGATATACATTGCAAGTTTAGATGGACATTCTTTGTCTACTTGTAATCTAATAAACTCCAATGAGAAAGCCAAATATTCTGTGCAAATTAAACAATGCCTGAAATAAAAAGGGTATTGATCAGCATGAGTAAATTTATGATATTTTCCTATTGATAGCACTATTTAAAAGTGATATTAGGCATGATTAAGTAGAAGTGGGAGGGAAACAAGTGATTGAATCATGTGAAAAATAGTATTTTTAACAGAAACTTTCAAAGATGTGCTGATTTTACTCAGTCATGAGAAGTCTAAAGCAAAGCCTGTGAAACGTCAAAACCCTGCAGAAAGGTGGACCCCCCAGAATGAAGGGGAAAGTATTTGAGAGTCCTGATTAAAAGGGAAGCCTTCATGAAAAATTCTGTTTTGGGGTCTAAAACTACACATAGGATAATAAGTGTACATTTTTACCTTGAAACCATGTAATTAATTGGTGCTAGGCAACTCACTGCAAAGGATTTTGAACGTTTAGAAGGTAAAATAGCCTTAAATGTAGTCTATGATGACGATGATCTCTTTAGAAGGATATTTCTCTTGAGTGGCACTTACAGCCACCGTAACAACTTCCATGTTGCTTTAACTTAAAATAGTTAGAAGGAAGCCTTATGGTGCTGGGTGCTCAGGTTACATCATTGTGAGTGTGTCAGCAATGTGGAACTGCTGCTTAAAAAGGGCTGACGTGATCTTACAGTACATTCGCTGAAACACGACACGCGAAAACCATAAAGTAATTTTCCCAATATATGCAGGGTTGGTCAAACTCACATTGGAAACTCGCATCCAGTCTGACTGAGGTTTCATATTTTAAAAGAATGTGGAGAAACTAGAAAGGGAACAGAACATAGCACAAAGGCTTATTAAAGAGCTAGAAAGTAGGGCATAAAAATGGTAAGGAAGGGAATTGGTTTTATTTAGCCATAAGAAAGCTAAATGGTCTTACTATGTAAGTTAGGGTTCTTTGATGTAAAAATAAAACACAAGTGACACCTAGAAGGCCCAACCACCTAGACAGTAACAACATAAGATTAAATAAATAGGAGCATAAGATTTGCAACAACAATCCCTTAAGTGAGGAGTGGTTTTACCTTTTCACTCCAAAATACCTCCACAATGTGACAATACCACGGAAATGGGGCTCTAGGTGAATGATAGAACTCCTGTGGTAAATTGCTATATAAATATTTCCTTTCAAGAAGAAATACACCAACTATTATTTATTACGGGGAAATCCATTAGTGGGGAGGCTAGCATACTGTACCAACTGCAGAAATTTTCAGACACAGAATAGCTCACTCACATAGGCATCTAGCAAGCTATATTAACAAGTTATAGCAAGTTTTATGAATAGTTATATGGGACAAACTTAACATGTAGTGACAGATTTGAATCTCCATCAGTAACACTTATGCTTTAAAGCTGGGCTGCATGCCAGCAGAAAAAAAAATAGAAGAAACAATTGGCTCTTAGATCCCCATCAACTTTCTGTGAGGTAGCACAGCATTTTAAAGAATAATCTAAGTCATTATGCTGGTTTCTAAAATAAACCAGGTTAGGGTTAAAGATGGCAAAACAACAGAAGACTTATCAAATGCTACTCTTATTTCTTTAAAACCTAAAATATTTTGATAATGAAATGAGATTGAGAATGAGTGCATTAGTGCTCAATACTCAGTTGCCATAAAAGACAAAAAACAAAAAAAGAAAAAAAGCTTAGCCGGGCTGATTGCCAGAACAGTACCTCACACCCTGGACCACCCTGATGGCCACTCATCGAGACACAGACCCGAGGGAAAGTCTGGAGGCGGGTTAATGGGGAGTAGAGAAGTGATGTTACTAGAAAGGTGCTGGGTGTTTTCTGGAATTAGAACCCTGATGCTTTAACTCTGCCTCTTAAAATGGCTTAGAATTACAAACACATACCCACAAAAAGTCTGACAAAATGTCTTCCTAGTCCTAATGAAAAACAGAATTATCCAATGATCTTGAAGTACTTCCAGGATTCTGTTTGGATAACCTGGCAAAATGAGAGTTTCATATGTTCCTTATCGTAGAAGTCTCTGCCTTTCTGCTGCCCTAATAGGCCCTGCTCTGGGCCACTGCTTCCCTCCTCAGTTCCATGGGAAAGCTGACAGGACCGTGAGCCAGACAACTCGACCTGCCCAACTGCAGATTGTCTGGGCATCAGACAACCCCTTCTCTGGACAGTGGTGAGTCCAGGGTGGATACGGGCCTTGGAGATTAGCATGGCGTTTGGAGAACAGAGGCCACACCTCCTTCTGGGACCACCAGCTAGCCTGTCCACATACAACTAGGGTAGTAGAACAAGGCCATCTTTCTGGTCACCTGGAGAGAGCCTGCACACAAGTGAGTCTAAGGTACAGGTAGAGCCAAGAGAAAGAGAGTGAAAAACCATCCTAATGACAGCCTTGGAGCCATGCTGAGCAATGGCAAACACAAACCAACCCTTGGAGGGCATTTTTTTTTTTTTTTTTAAGTGAGCAAGTAACCCTCTTGCTTGTTTAACCTATGTGGACTTAGATTTCTCTCACTTGCCACCAAAAGAGTCCTAACTATGTTCCCACTTTGCAGATTGGGAAACAAAACCACAATAATTGTTAAAACCTATAGGGAACAAGATGTGAGAAAAACTATTAAAACATTCACTAGTCCATAACCAAGTGGGTGCACTTATACTCTCACAGTTTTATTTATTTGGACATAAACACTGGAATTTGTGAGGTATTACAGTGTGGAGGTTCAGGAAGTCAAAAAGTGCAAAAGTCCCAGCCCCAGCTGTCACTTACCGCCTGGGAGACTCAGGCAGAAAGGGGGAGCGGGACGCTAACCCTCCTAAGTCCAGGTATCCCCCACTATCCGAACAAAAGTGGAGCGCTCCTGTGAAATCTTTTGTGAGCTGAAACAGCATAAAGTGAAGAAGCAATTACCATTCATTTATATGGAAAATTTTTTTGAGCAATCCCAGATCCCAAAACTAACCTACCAAATTACATGAAGTACCACATAAAACCTAAAACAACACTAACACATAGCAAAAGCAATGCCACTGTCACCGCTCGCGGTGTGCGCCACTCCTGCAACAGCTCGCCGTGAGACAGACCCTGAACTCTATTTTCAATTTTCTGCAAAAAAAAAATCCTCTTTGGGTATCTTCCTGTTAGCAAAAAACAGGTACAAATTTAGGTCTTTCATAAAAGCAAGATGGTGTAATGAGAACTTCCACAGTGTCCTTCACCTGTGTTAACTTTCTTATCTGTAGAAAAGGGTAACAATCCTAACCTCATAAAACTACTGTAAGGACTAAATGAGATAGCGTATGCAATCTGTGGTTTGCAAACTCTACGTAAACAGGAGGGATATTGGGCACCAGCATTATAAATGAGACCCGGGGGAGAAAAGTTCATGCACTTCAAAGTATTGAGCTGTTTCCCTGCTACATTAAAAGACACTTGCAGTTACAAAGCTGTTATGAACATTTATTAAAACTGTTCTTCTAAAATAAATGCTACCTACCCATCCTGTGTGTACATATAACAATACTGCAACGAGGGAGTTTTTAAAAGTCAGATTCTTTTTATCCTTAACTGTCCCTCCTCCCTTACCCCTGCCAGCACACCAGCTTCCAGGTTTCCTAATCTCAGGTTCTGATACTACCATCCAACCTCAACCAAGTAAGACAGCAGGGAGAAATGAATCTATGTATTCTCCTTCATCCTCATGCCTTATTCATTTGACTGTTTTATGCTTGATCTATGTTCTTACCTTCTGCTTTGCTCTTCCTGCACAAGGCTGAATACAGCAAACTATACCTCCCAGGCTTCCTTACCAACCAGCTCCTAGTCAGGCCTGGCCAGTGGAGATAACAGAACAGGGGGTGGAGGGAGCATTTCTTCCCTCTCTTTGCTTCAGGCAACTGCATCTCTTTTGTGGTCTAGCTCCTTCTAGGAGCCATGGCTCCAGTCCCTTTGGCTCCTACAATCTTAGGGGTAGTAGCTCTGCTCTTCTTAATCTCAGATTTTCTGTGTTCTATCTGCCCTTTTTCTAACATCCTTTAAAATAGTTCCCCATGTTAAATTTCTTCTATGAAACTTGCTGGCATAGGTTCCACAGGCTCTGGCACAAATAATGCCCTTTTTTATTACAAAATCTTTTATGACAAAATCATAAGCATGTGATTCTGTAATGTAACAATATCATGCTCAAGCACACCATATGACATTTTAGGTGAAATGTTCAAATTAAAACTATAAATTACTACACTCATGTTTTTATCCTATCAACCACACTCAAGCAGGCCTTCTGCCAGACCCTGCATTTTCCAGATCAAACACTGATTGCTAGAGTTCTCCATATCCAATCAGTGGTCACACCTTGCTAGTCTGGGGCTCTATTTCTCTTCATCCCTTCCTCACCACCCTAACACAGGCCATCATCACACGTGGATAATCTCATACCTCCATCTCTAATATCTCTTGATCTTCAATCTAGTTCCGCCTGAACACATTTTTCACTTTGCTGACAGGGCGAGTGTTTTAAAACAGTCACTCTATGGTGACCTTGTTACTAACCTTCTTAAAAACTCTTTCAAGTGGCTCTTCATCTCACCCAAGCGCTAAGCTCCTTAGCATGACAAAACTTTTCGCAAGCCATTGCTTTCCCCTGACAGCTTCATCTCTGGCTTCTCAATGTTCTAGTAACACCAAATTGCTCATAACATTGGTTCACACATGCACTCAACAATATGCATGCACACAACCATTCACTCACGTACATCCTCTGTTCCACCTCTCTGACCTCCAATCTCAGATACATGGTTTCCTCCTTACCTATCCACTTCTGGCTGACTTTAACTCTCCTTCAAAACTCAGCTCAAGAATGTCTCTAGAAAGCTTCTGTGAAGACCCAGTCTGGGCTTCATATGGGCTTCATCTGGGCTTATGTAGCATCTGGTACATCCTTTTATGACTGCATTTATTATATTCCATCAACATACCCTGTTTATGAGTCTCTTTCACCTAAGTGGAGTGTCTCTCGAGCCTCAACAATGCTTCTTTCTTCGCCTTGCTTCTGTACTTCCTATGAAGAGACACTGGTTGCAGTGAACGGAACTATACCCCCATGTGCCCCAGCAGCCCAACTTAGTCCCTGTGATTTACACTTTGTTTCCTTCTCTTTTACCCCCACGTCCAAGTATACACGTACTTTGAAGATATTGCAGGTTTGCTTCCACACCACCATAATAAAACGGGTATCACAATAAAGCGAGTTGTCACTTTTTCGCTGGTAGAGGGTTTTGCCTTCAGTTTGTAAACAACACACACAATGCCTGTGAAGTTTAATAAAGCAACGCTCAGTAAAACAAGGTATGCCTGTAATGAACTAACCTTAACTTGACCTCAGACATTTCTCTGATACAGGTTCCTCCTGGTATCCAAAAGGAGAGTTTGGCTATGAACTCTTTCATAAACTGAAATGGTATAAAGCAAAGAAGCAATTACCATTAATTAATACAAAAAAGTTTTGAGTGTTCCTAGATACCACTCACCCCTCTCCAAATAACTGAGAAATCACTTTGGATTTTTTAGTTAGTGAAAACAGATACTAATACAGGTCCTTTGTAGTCATAGAAGTGAAACAACATAAAATGAAATTTCAAAAATGTGTCTTGGTCCTTCTGTCTCATCCCACAGCTATTGCTCCAATCTTCTAAGTCACTGTTTTTCAGCTTTCTTTGACCATGACCCATAATAAGAAATACATTTTGCATCATGACCCAGGATACACATTCTGAGATTCGAATTTTTACTAGTCACTTCTAAAATACAACTTGCAAAATGCAACCAAGAGGAAACTTAAGATTTAAATCTAGTAATTAATCACTCATTTTTTCTCATTTCTTTCTTTTACTTCCCAGGTGATAATCCCCATGTTACACTTAATGGCTTCAACCTCGTCATGTGTTTATGCAAATGACGGTGTTTCTCTTGAAAAACAGGGGATTAAACGTGCCAAATTTAAGTAAATCCATTTTGTTAATTTTGAAGATTTAAACCTATTGGTAGGAATGAATCAATTAAAAATTCTAATTTCCCAGTTTCTGTATAACAAGTAAACCAGACAGAAGTTTTACGAAACATTGACCTTATCGGGGTGGTCTGGAACCGAACCCACAATATCTTTGAGGCATGCCTGCACATATTTTCTTTAATCCTCATGCCCCCAGTCAATCGCACAAGTACATCCTGAGTGTCTCCTACTCTGTGTCTTACCTTGCCAGGCACGAGGGAAGTGATGGCGCACAGGAAGGAAAGAATCCCTTTCTCTGTCGAGCTGCCAGGTTAGCACAGCCCTTCTCAACCTTTCTCCTACCCTAACACACAGGAGAGATACAGCCCACTGTTATCAGTACTGGGTGCTCATTGCATCATGATTTTCAGCTCAGGACATCTCATGGCAGGTTGGGTGTGGGAGGGACTCCATCCGGCAGCATGCTTCTCCTGGCCACGGTGGATGAGAACTTAATCGTCCCAAACACAATCTTGCTGTTCCGGCAAGAAAGGGGGTGGCAATTCCCTCTAGTGGGGAATGCCCTGAGCCCTTCTCCCAAATGGCTTTTATTGGGAATGGTATGTGTAGGTGTACACAGCATACATGGATAGTTCATCAATCAATGTCAAAAAGGCTATAGTCATACAAAAACATTGTCTATAGATAACAATCGAAGGAACACAGAAATCTGTCACAGGTCAGGGTCTGTTAGACATGTTGACACCTGAGGGTCTTTAAGACGAGTTTCATGAGATGAACTTAAACATCCGGTTTATATCACAAGGGATATACAAAACAAAGCAGAGCAAGCTTCAAAGGATACATCATATTTATCAGGCCTGGTTCCCATGGGAACCCTGAGTGTTAGAGGCCGATCATGTCTGCATTTTTTACCTGGTTTTCCAGGGAGACTTACTAGCTCCTTTCAGGGCTTACTCTCTTGGGGCTACAGTCTCAGAAACTATACATAGTGGTCCCCAACAGTTGGGAGTGCTGAGGGTGGATGGTGTTTGGGGGTGCAGGTTGATGAAGTACCCCAAATGATTCTAATGTCTCCCCTTTCCACATGATTAAGGACACAGATTTAGCAAATTTATATGACACTTAGTGCACAGTATATAAGTGCTGTGATGGGAATCCAGTTCCTTGAGCAAGCTGGAGCAACACCTACTGTGGAGGTGGGGGGAGGTCAAAGACCTTTCTGGAGGAAGTGACATACAATGAGAACTGAAATAGTAGCAGTTGGCAGTCAGAAGAAAGGGCGTGAGATAGATGACATGGTGGTATAACAACATTCTAGGAATAGCCTATGCTAAAGCTCAGAGAAACAACAAAGAATTTGGAACCATCAAAGACATAAAAGGAATTTAAGAAGGGCTGAAAGGTGGAGTGCAGGCAAGAGAACAGTTAGAAACCTAGGTCTGGGCCCAGTTCTGGGTAGCTTTGTTCTGAGGGCGACAGGAGACACAGAAGTGGATTGATGAGGGGATTTAGTTGCACCATGGAGGTTTTAGGGGCTGGAAGACAGAAGCAGCTAACAGCCTGACCCATGGTAGGAGTTGGCCATTAATTAGATGTGTTGGTTAAAGGGAACAGCTAGTGGGTAGATATACAGAGGCAGGGCCAGCATTTTATGAGTGGTGGCTGGGAGACAGACAAATGTTGAGTAGTTTGGTTTGGAACATTTAAGTTTGAGGTGCCCAAGTGGGGATGTTCCATGTAAAGTCAGATACATGGATCTGGAGCTCGGGAAAGAGAACTGAGCAAGAGAGAAAAACCTCAAACGGTAATAGGAGATACGGCCTGGGTAAGATCATCCGGGAGAGTGTGCTCAGTGACAATGTGTTTAGGCCTAGGAGGGAAATTTGAGAAACCCCAGAATCCAAAGGACTAGAGGAGAAAGAGGGGGCAGCAGAGGAGAATGTTAGAAGCCAGCCTAACAGCAGATGGGTAGCATGTTAACTCCATTTCACTGATGAAGGCAACTGGGTCTCCCGCAGTTCACAGCTCAGGCAGAACTGGGCTTCAACCTCCATCAGGTGCTTGGCTTTCGAATCACTTGTTTCTATTACACACAATTATGATTGTACAAAAGGGTGCCACACCCTCCTCCTAAACCTTTCCTCACTTGAATTTCCCTTCCCAGAGACTCATCACAATTTTCCAAAACCACAGGCATTTTCCCTTCCCTGGCTCGTCTTGCCTAGACTCCAGTGATGGAGGGTAAGACGACCAAAGGGGAAAGCAAAGACAGGAATCATCTTACCTTGAATCAAGCTCCCAGAATATTCTGAACATGGCCTCACCTCTCACTTACATGGTAACTCACTCAGTTCTTTGGGTTCCCTGTATCTTTAATGGGGAGAATAGGATCTGACATTACCCAATGGCCTGAGCTAGGAATGAAGTGTTTTATAAAGTTTAATTCTTACATAACTTTGTTGCAAACAGTAACAATGAGAAAATTAGCTGAAGTAACTTGGGTTTTCCTAATCAGTCTCTCTTACGCAAGGGCATTAAACATGCTGCTCTCTGACCCCCACCATGTTTAGCCAGGACAAGGTTTATTGTAGCTGATGGGATAGCAGGGATGCATGAAGGCCCTTGCTTCCTTGGTGGGATGTGAGGTGAGCCTGGCTGGTCCCCTGACCAAAGGCCTCTCCCCTCCCCCACAGAGACAGTGCATGAGAGGTTAACAGTGTGATCTTGGGAGTCAGACTGCCTGGGTTCCTGTTCTCCTAATCGGTGGACACATTGATTTTGAGAAGCTATTTCCTATCTGTAAGTTATTGAGGAAGATAAAAGCTGACAAAGCCCTGAGCATGCTGCCTATCCAGCACAGAACAGTCAGTAATCATTAGCTATTGTCACCAGCATTTTTGCGTTAAGCTTTGCCCAGGGGTGGAGTGGGGCTCCAGCCTAGAACTGGTTACTAAGGTTACCTCATAATGACCCTAAAACTAGGGTGAGGGAGCAGCAGAAAGGGTGAGGCTAGTGTCAAACTCAACATTTTCCAGGAGGTAAAATAGACTCATTCCCAGCATCCTCAGGGTTCACCTTCCTCCTCAAAAGATTTCTAAGAAGCAGTGACAAGGCCTAGGAGACGGTCCCTCACAGAGAACAAGTTTCATGTGACTAAGTCCTTCAACGCTGAGAAATGAGATCGCTGATAAGGTGTTGAGAACTCATCCAGTCTACACACTGCTAGGATATTTCCCCATTCGCCACCTGCGTTCCTGGGGTTGATGTGAGCTTGAACGAAGCAAGACTAGTAGCTAAGCATTTTGTGTGGCTCCCCACCCCTTCTTGGAATTCAGTTAATTCATCTGTGCATGGGGTGATCTTTCAAAGGAATTAACTGTTGCTCCGAAGGAGCTTGTCAGGGAGGACGATGTGTGGTGGTGGCCCAGGGCGGGCCAGGATCCAGGCAGCTCCGCCTCTGTGAGAAGCCCCGGAACCCCAAGCTGGGGCAGCACCCAGTGCCGGGCCCGCAGCCAATGAAGCCTCTTCAAGGAAAAAAAAAATGGGGGTGGAGGGAGGTTTGAGATAGAAAGCTAGCCTGCAGATGCAACCGTTGCAATTTGGGTCTTTTCCCCCTCCTGACGTAATGCCAATTTCCTGCTTTCGCATTGCAGGGTGCAGTTCGCTGGCTGCAAAGTCTGAAGATCAATCTCCTAAACATCCGGATAATCACTGCCACTATCTTGCAATTTACCTTCCACGAATACATTCTAACTGGTCCAATACATTCAAACTGGTCCAACACCCCCGCCCCCAAATTCCGCGACTTTTGGCTTTTTAGGCGGTATTGTTCTCCCCTCCCCCCAGGAAGGCCGCCTCTAAACTCAGCCCAGCACCAGGAAACGGCGTCGGCTGATGGCTCAAATGTGAGGCTAGGGCGGGGTCGGTTCAAACCTTCTGCTGCCCCCCTACCTTCCCGCCCCAGATGTTTTTTTATTTATTCCAAATCCACAGCTTTGTGTTAAGCACAATCGACTGTCGAAGCTGCAGCATTGCCTCACCCTTTGCAGGCACCGCGCTGGGAAGTGGGTAAAAGTCACTGTGGGATGTGCTTGGACGCTCCCCGACGCCCAACGCCTGGACAGGCACACGAGGAGCAGCGGCCACCCCGCCAGGCCACCCCACCACCTCATCCGCGCCGGCCTAACAGCAGCCCCGCGGCCACCGCGCCACCGCCCAGCCGTGCTGGGAGACTCCCAAGGGCTCTTTAAATACGATCTATAAATACTACGGGCTCTCGGCACGCGCGTCACGGCGGAGGCGGCCTCTGATTGGCCACCGTAACCTCGCTTAAGTGCACGGGGCGGATTGCTCAACTGGCCGCGACCTCGGCCGGGCGCCCCTCCCCCGCCTCCAGCGCTGGTTGCGGGGCCGCAGGCAGGGACGCACCCGTGGCTTTCGCGGAGCCGTGGCTGCGTCTTGAGTCGCTTGAACTTGGGGGCATTCTAAGTCCTGAGCCCTGCGGCGGTCTTCCGGGATGCCGGCGGCCTCTCACGAGGCTCAGTTTTGGCAAGCTGAAGCCTAGCGTTTTTTAGACTGATCTTTTTGCTTTCTGCAAAAGAAAAGGCGAAAAGTTTTAAGGGGTTCACCCGAGCAAACGCTCTGGGTGGCTCGCAGAGGCACCACGTGAGACCTGGACACGCAGCTAGATCCCTGTCCAATGACTTGCGACTTGGCGTGTTCAAAAAAGTCTTTTGCATGATCGCCAGTAGGACCTCGTTAGCTTGAAAGCGAAACAAGGAGGGCTCGGAAAATGCAAGATGTACCATTACTCCTGGTTTAAATCTAAGGTTGTTTTGTTTTTGTTTTTGTTTTAATACAATAATTAGCCAATATAAAGCGGCTATTTGGAAATGCTCCCCGTCGCGGTTCTTGTAGCAAGCAAAAATGGTCAGCGGCTTGACCCTGCCTGGATTCGAGGAGCGCGGTGCTGGTCGGAGAGGGAGAGAAGGACCATGCTTTGGGACTGAAAATCATCCCGATGTTGTGGTGTTGCAGACGCATCTTGAATTCCATTGAAATGCCTTTGATTGGTTGCGAGAGAAATACATAGAATTGTTATACATGAATATTCAGATGTTAAAAAATCATTTCTCTTGTCGGAATATAAACATGACAGGGGCTGTTTCAGCTGTTTGTTTCAAATATTTTAGGTGTGATCTATAACATAGTGAATTCTTTTGTGTGGAGTGTGATAAATGTGGTGACTTAATTCCTTCAAGTTGTTTAAAAATATTCCGTTAAAGCACACACAACATACTCTAATGCTCCAAGCCTTTTGGTACTGGGGGTGACTGCTAGAAGTACGTGTTGGTGTGTTACACCTAGATGGTCCTCAGTAAATCTTAATGGAATGAGTGTTAGGCAAATACATTTATTCAGAAGAGACTGAGCATGTGTTAAAAGCAAAGATCTTATTAAGTTACATTTCATAAAAGTTCTACTTTGATATCCTTCTCTAAATAAAACTAAAAGTCAAAACGGACTCTTGTTATTTGAAAACAATGCTTTAACTACTTTTGGGAGCTAGCGGGTTTGCAGCCCTAAAAGCTTTTCAAAAAGTACTTCGGATTTTAACAGAAGAGCGCCGCCTGCTGTCAAGTGGTTTTTGGACAATGCACCTGAAATCTAACTCTTGGGTTATGCCCAAGGGCAAAGCTGGAAATGTGAACTTTAGGTATTTTTCACTAACATCTGGTTGTAAGTCATTTTGTAATTCTAGCTATTTTAATCATTACTGGCAAGCAAGTATGATCATTCAGTTGTGAATGCCACCTTAAATATTATTCTCAATTACATGTTAATACAAACCAGTTTATGCTTTAAAGTAATATTAAAACAAAAGATAGACTCGTTTTACAGTCACCATTCTCTGCATTAACAGATGCCAATGTAAGAAAAAGGTTTTAATCATCAAAAAAGTTTTTCTAATAATTTTAGTACTATGTAGTATGAATCATCAAAATTGACTGATTTGAATACAG
Source organism: Anoura caudifer (assembly GCA_004027475.1). Classification (NCBI taxonomy): domain Eukaryota; kingdom Metazoa; phylum Chordata; class Mammalia; order Chiroptera; family Phyllostomidae; genus Anoura; species Anoura caudifer. The sequence goes on from PVKU01001297.1 coordinate 152,473, forward strand.
ACTACAATAAGTTCTCAGTTCACTTCATGGATGGTTCTTGAAAACTGCAACTTTAAGCAAAATGATGTATAGCAAAACCAATTTTACCATAGGCTAATGAATATAAACAAGATATAAGTTTCTATGGCATATTTCTGGTCATGAAAACATTATCAAACTTCAAAATAAAAACTCAAAACACTTCTAATATTAGGCATTGAAATAAATGTCAGCTATACATACATTTAAGGAAGGTTAATAAAAACAATATGATTATTTTGCAACTTGCTTATTCTAGGCCAGGGTCTTGTTAGCTAGGACTTTCTCAGAACCTCAGGGCACCTGGTGCTAACTTGCCCTGGACAGATACCCTTCCATTGCAGGGCATGCATCACACACACCTACACTCACTCAGACTGGGACAAGGTAGACACACCAATTCACCTGATGTGCTCATCTTTGGGATGTGGGAGGAGACCAGAGTCCTCACACAGACACAGATAGGATGCAAAAACTCCACACAGACAGTGGCCCCAGCTGGAACTGACTTTTTTTCTCATCACGGTTATAACAAACTGATCTTGAATAAACAATGTTTTTGAGGGCCTGCTGTACAGCACTTGGAACAATCATACACTGGCTTTTTTCTTCTCAGCTTGCTTCTCTGTCTTAATTAGAGTTTCTAATTTCCCAGGCCAAATATAAATAAATGCACTTATAACCATGGCCTTCTTGATAATTGTCTCTTTAATATACTTTTATTTTATTGTGGTATCTGTATATTCATTACATTTTTACAATATTTTTTTCTGTTAAGTTTTTAATGTTACATTTCTTTTACTAATTCATTTATTTGTTGTCCTTATTAATGTTTAAAGATTTTTTAAAAGTCCTAACATTGTAAGTTAAAAACTGCACATCTTGGCTGCTACATCCATTGGTTCTTATTGTTAGAGATGCTCATCTTGGGGAGGAAAGAGCTGCATTCAGAGGTTAGCTGCTGGTACAGCTTTGAGTCACTAGGAGGTAAGAGGATAACTGGTAAACCACAAAAGACGAGATAAGGGAGGCGCTGTAAATGCTAATGTGGGCATTTCAGCTGCATTCTTCATAATAAGCATTTCACCACCCTTTGTAGAAACATACAGATAACGATCACGAATTATTCTGTGGTTCTCAATTCTCTCTCAGTTGCAGAGGCAGAAATGGAAATGGAGTCCATTATTATGCTGAAAAATGTATTGAGAAAAATCTCCAGTAGTCTGTCCTTGTGTAAACCTGGGGTAAACAATCCAGCACTCTTACAGCAGTGCCAAGCGTTCCAGCTGTTCTGTGAATTGGGTTCCCTTTTCGCAGTTAATGGCGCAGAACCACATCTTTTCCACATGGTTGGTCCTGTAGTCACCATACCTCAAGCTAGCTCTAAAGGTGGAAAATGAATGCTGGATGTTGGTGCCATTAGAATAAGTCTGGCAATAGGTGTCTCCACCCCCACTCCCATTTATTTAGTGGTATTTACAAATTGCCCTACCTATGGAAGTTCACATGTTTGCTATGCACACAGTGTTGGTAAAAATGTCAAGGTTTAGGGGTGGATTGGATACATGACAAAAGGCTTATGAATATGCTGAGTTTTACTACAGGTAGGTCAGCCCATCCTTGAGATCCTGGGTTGATTAATAAATGAATTAATTTGCAGTAGACTGCAACGTTGGCTTTCTGGTCCATTGACTTAGGGATGGTCTCTCCACTACATCACCAATGCCCTTGTTTGCTGACAGGGAGGTTATATGACCCATGTCATATGAATATGGGAGTATATGCATTCACTATTGGCAAAAGTATAAAGTATGAACTCATTAAACTTGGGTTTTCCTCCTGTATTGACTTATGACTTGAGTTTTGTATATTTTGAGGAGCTCATAAATTTTGGTTAAATTCAAGCTACTTTTGTTTTTATAAAAATGAGTTTATAACAAAAATCCAGTTGACATTTATTTTTATTACACCTTCACAATTATGCTTCCTTACTTAAACACACCTCCCTTTAAGTAATTTTGCTCTGTACATCAGGTGGCCTAAAGAATATTATTAGTAGAATTACCATTTAATGGGAATTTAGTAAATATCAAGGACCATGCCAATTATCTATCAAGGACAGACCTAGGAGTGGTAATTCAGAGCCACATAAGTCTCCATCATTTAGTAGGAACATGGCTACATCCAATAAAAGGCAATACTTAAGGAAATAAATGAGCTAAGTAGAACATTATTGAAGATTTGAACTAGAGTGAAAGTCACTTTAGTATAGAAATAACCAATTTGTAGCTTAACTGGTTTGTTAGTCAGCTGGGGCTGCCATAGCAAAATACCATAGACTGGAGAGCGTAAATCACGCACATTTATTTTCTAACAGTTGTGGAGGCTAAAAGTCCAAAATCAAGATGCCAGTATAGTCAGTTCTGGGGAGGGCTCTCTTCCTGGCATGTAGAGGGCTGCTGTCCCACTATGTGCTCACAGGACCTCTTTTTGGTGCGTGCTTGAGGGTGGCAGTGGTGAGGGGAAAGGAAGAGAGAGCCAGCTCCCTCATGACCTCATCTAACTCTAATTACCACCAAAGGCCCCATTTCCAAGCACCATCACTTTGGGGGTTAGAGTTTCAATAACGGATTTGGGGAGAACATGATTCATAGCAACTGGAATCTTACTTCCTCCTTTTCTTTCTATCAGAAAAAGGTAAAAATTTATTCTCCAATACTTCTTTTAAGCTTTTAATTTGTAAATAATTTTAAATTTTTAAAAACTTGCAAATATAAGATGGGGAGTTTCTGTATACCCTCCACCTGGCTTCCTCTAATGTTAACAACATATCAACTAGGAAACTGCCATAGTTATAATACTATTAACTATCACATCAATTTCATCAATTTTCCCCTAAAGACTTTTTTTAAAAAAAATTTCAGGATGCTATCCAAAATTTGGCTGTCTATTTAGTCATATCCAATCTACAACAATTCCTCATTCTTTCCTTGTCTTTGGTAATTTGACACTGCCGATGAGTACTGGTCAGTTATTTTGGAGAATGCCTTTCATTTGGGGTTTGTCTAATGTTTTCCCAAGATTAGATTGAGAGTCTGTATTTTTGGCCATACCCCAGACATGATCTTAAAATCCTCTGTTGTTTCAGAGGGAATGTAATGTTGATACATCTTTTTACTGGTGATCTTCCCTTGATTATGTGGTAAAGATGTGTATTGCCTGGGTGTATCCAGGAATTATTACTGTTTTTCCCTTTGTAGAGAAATATTCTGGAGGAGATTGTTCTCGGATTCTTGACGGTTTAGTGATGCCTTAAAACAGAAGCAGCGATGGGAAGGAAACTTCCTGTCTGCAATGTTCTATATACTTTCACTCTGTGAGACACATAGAGTGTGAGACAGAGGAACATGAGGTTATTAGTCCTATCTCTAAGAGAAGAAAGTGACCTTTTTTTTTTTTTTAGTTTAAGTGATTTCGTCAAGGTTATAGAGCTAAGCCTGTGCTATTTTGAGTGACTGTTGAGTTTTCAGAAGAACTTGCAAATATAATCACACAATTTGTGATGACAGAATCCAAAATTCAAACTTGCTTAATACCAGAACATAATCAATTTGTTTATTAGTTTTCAAATGCTTGCAATGTGCAGGAATTTATAGACTTTAAAAGCAAATGATAGACCAGCCTGAAGTATTAATTTAAAACCACAGAACATCGTCAAACCTCATTTAAGAAATTAAGTGCTTAATTAAACTTTGAATCAGATATTATAAGTGCTTTTTAATAATTGTGCTCTGGTTTAGGCAAAAGTGATAAAAGAACATCCTTTGAAGATGTTGTGTCATGATTTGGGGGGCCAACCAAAGATTGTTTACTTCAGATAGATAATGATAAATGAATAACTATACTAATAGCAGCATTTTTTAGCTATTTAGGATAAGAATTTGTCAATGAACTCATTGTGAATACCTTCCAAATAGAAGTTAAATTTAAGTGAAAGTGGAAAATGACACATGTTCTAAATTATATTTTTATTAATCACAGATAACTGTGTAACATTGCTTAGAATGATTGGCATTCCCACACCAAGCCACCTGTCTTGTCCTGTGCCTGGGCCCCCCAGGGACCCTTACGCTACCAGCCAGGATTTCTGCCCCTGACAGGGCAAGCCTGGCTGAACAAGCCCTCACCTTCCTGCTTGGAGACCTTCTCCACCACTTCCTGTCCCTGTTCTCCTCCTCCCATCTACCCCCTGGACAAACAGACTTCTCAAAAAATGATGCTGGGGAAATTTGGTATTCATAGGAAAACAAACAAACAAACAAAAGCACCTTAGCCTAAGTCTCACTCCTTATACAAAAATTAACTCAAAATGGGCCACAATGTAAATGTCAAATGTAAAACTATAAAACTTTTTAGAAAACAAGTAGGAGAAAATATTTGTGATTAAAGAGTTCTTAGCTCTTAACTCTTTGGCTAGGCAAAGAGTTCTTAGACTTGAAACCAAAAGAAACATTCATGAAAGGAAAAATTGATAAATTGGACTTTGTTAAAATTTAAAACTGTCCCTGCAAAAGGCCCTGTTAAGAGACTAAAAAGATGAGTTTCAGGGTGTGAGACAATACATGTTTATAAAAGGACTAGCATCTAGAATATATAGTGAATCCTAAAAACTCAACAGTAAAAAATAAAACACTCAAAAAAGGACATGAAGAGTCATCTCATGGAAAAGGATATACAGATGGTAAATAAGCACATGAAAAAATGTTCAGCATTATTTGCCATTATGAAAATGCAAATCAAAGCCACAGTGATAGATCATTACATTTTCTATAAAAAATAGAAAATGCCAAATACTGGAGAAGATGCCAAGTAACTGGATCACTCATGCATTGTTGGTAGAAATGTAAAGTGGTATAGTTTCCCTGGAAAACAATACAGTGATTTCTTACAAATTAAATACAAGGTGACCATATGACCCAGACATTGCAGTCATGGGTGATTATGCCAGAGAAACAACAACTTATGTTCACACAAAATACTGTAGACAAACATTTGTGGTAGTTTTATTCTAACAGCCCCAAACCGCAAACTGCGAACTTACAGATGTTCTTCTACAGGTGAATTGTTAAACCGTGATACCACCACACCATGGAATGCTACTCAGACATAAAAGGAACGAACTATTGACACATGCAATGACATGGATGGAAATCCGGAGAACTACGTGAGTGGAACAAAGCTAATCCCAAAAGGTTACTTATGTGGGAATCCATTACATAACATTCTTGAAGTGAGAAAGTTACAGGAATGGAGAACAGATTAGTGTTTGCCAAGGGTGAGGAGAGTACGGGTGGGAGAGAAGTGGCTGTGGCTCTGAATGAGACTCTGGTGGGGATGGGAATGATCTGTATCTTGAGTGTATCAATATCCGTATCCTGGTTATGATGTTGTTCTATGTTTTCAGTGGGGAAACCTGGGTAAAGAGTCCATGAGATCTCTGTTTTATTTGTTGCAGCTGCAATGTGAAGCTACAGTTCACTCAAAATAAAAAGTGTAATTAAAAAAAAGTGAAAATACCTCTTTCACCCTCCACTCCCACCCTCCCCCCAATTTACTATTAAATATTTTGGTGAGCTTTGTTCCAAATGGTGTGCCAGGACAATACTACATATTTCAGATACAAATTCCAAGGCCTTTTAGACCAGGTTATACACATTGGTCTGATGTACTCACCTTTTTCATTTTGTGATATATTCCGGACAGTCTACTTTCTCCAGGTTGACATATCTCCCTGTCTGTTTTTATGACTATAAAAGGGTTCATTACAGGCATGTGGAATTCCATCTTCACTCCTGATAGACTTTTAAGTTTGTTAACAGTTGAATAGTGTCCCCCTCAACATCCCCCCAAAAGATATGTTGAGGTCTTAAACACTAGAATCTCCAAATGTGACCTTATTCAGAGACAGGGTCTTCACAGAAGTAAACAAGTTAAAATTAGGCAATTAGGGAGAGTCTTAATCTAATGTGACTTAATGTCCTTATAACAAGAGAAAATTTGGATACAAAGACAGACATTCACAGAGGAAAGATGACATGAAGACATACAAAGACAATGCCATGGGAAGGTGGAAGATTCGGGAGCTGCATCTGCAAACCAAGGAATGCCCCAGATTGCCACCAAAGCAGCAGAAGCTGGGAAGAGTTAAGAAAGAATTCTTTTACCAGTTTCAGAGAAAACATTGTCTTGCCGACACCTTGATTTCAGAGTTTTAGTTTCCAGAACGATGCGATAATACGTTTCTGTTGTTTTGAGCCATCCAGAAATACTTTTATATGTTTGTGGTACTTTGTTTATAGCAGCCACAGGAAACTAAGACAACGTTGTCCCTCTTTTTTGCCATTTAGCAACTGCTGCAGTGAATGTTCTCACGCGCACAGCTTTACACATTCTTGTTATTATTGCTATAGGGTGGATGCAATTTGTGAGTCATAGTATGTATATATGATACATGTTAGTATGTGTATCAGTCTTATTGGGTTGACATAACAAAATACCATAGACTGGTAGGAAACAGAAATCTAGTTTTCACAGTTCTGGAGGCTGGGAAATTAAAATTCAAGGTGGTTAGGTTCCTGGTGAGGGCTCTCTTGCACGTGGCTGCCTTCTAAGCTGTGTTTTCTTATGGAGGAAAGGGAGGCAGCAAACTGTCCTTTCTTCCTAAAGAGCACTAATCCTATAAGATTAGGGGCCCATCCCCATGACCACATCTAACTCTAATTACCTCCCAAAGGTCTCCTCTCCAACACTATCACATAGGGGATTTTGGCTTAAACATACGAATTTTGGGGGTATACAATTCAGTCCATAGAAGTATGCATATGATATGTGATGCCCTCCAAGTTACTCTGTTGAGTTTATTTTACTGTGTGAAACAAGCAGAAATTTTATCTTTTGGGGAGATTGGGCCTAGAGTTGCAATTTTCATAAGAAGCTACTTCCTTATAGAGTAATTATGGTACCACCTAGACATTTTTATCTCAATTATGTGTGAATGGGGTGTTATTGTTTATCTGCTAACATTGACATCTTTTATAGCACAGGTGGCAAACACAAGGCCCACAGACTGAATCCAGCCCTCCACCTTGTTTTTATCTGGCCTGGCATCTCCTTTCTACTTGGCAGTGCGCCGAGCTCTCATTTAACTGTTATGGAGTAGTTACATTTGTACAGTCCTAAAATTACATTCCACTCTTTGAATGCAACTGTGAGGCTGATGTGGCCCCCATTGAAAATGAGTTTGATACCCCTGTTTTAGAGCCTAGCCACACTTCTGTAGTACCATTCTCTGGATTCAGTAGCAAAAACAAAACAAAACAAAAAACAAAAAAAATAAAATACAAGAGTCTTCTCCTTGCCTGGTCTTCTGTGCCCTTTCTGTTGGCCCTTCACAAGTCCTTCCTCCTCATTCCTGTCTTTCCCATCCTCACACACATCAAAACTTGTTTTCTGAAAGAGAATACAGTATCAATAATTTACACAATTTTAAAGATTTACCTGAATGTGCCTTTTCTTCCACAAAATTTTCTTCTTAAGCCTGGAATTTTAGGCATTACTGAGCAGACAAAGAGCAGGTTTGGAAAAATGAAAGACCGATCTGGGTGCACTTAAAACTCAGAAGCAGGGGACCTTGAGTCGTGTATGAGCCTGGTCAGCACAGGGTTCCCTACTTTCGCTCCGTTTCCTAGCCCTTAGGCTGGGCACACATGCAATGTGCTTACGGTGCTGGTCCAGTCTTCAGGCACCTATGAGCTCCCCACCACCCCACTCTGTTCAGCAAAAGAGCCAGGAAAGAGGGATGAAGACAATGGTTCAACATGGAGAATGCAAGCGTACAAGTTGCTGAGCAACTTACCTATTTCTCACCTCAGGCTAAATCTTTGTTCTCCTGTTGCCTTTTGGAAATGTAGTAGGCAACATGTAGGTTCTATATGGAGAAAATTCTTGGAGGACAAACTATAAAAAGATGTTGAAGTTCAAACTCAGCTTCAAAGAAGGCCTCACATCTTTTCCTTCTCTTTCTCCTTGCCCAACCCCTCCCTTCTTAGGGTTTCTCATCTGCTTGTCTTTCCTGGTCCTCAGGTTTTTCTCATTTGCTGTTGACAATATAAACTGAATTTAGTGAGAGCTTGGTTGGACTTTGAAGTAAAGCTAAAGCACAGCTGTTTCCTTTCCCTTGTGCTGTTTTCTCCTCTCCATCATTTTTTCCTTCAGGTTTGGACATTTGATATTTTAAAAAATTAGCCAAATATCTGTATTTTATAACCAAAATTGGCTATTGAAAACATCAGTCTCATTTTTCTTTATTAAAGCATTGACATACCTGAATGTTCTAGGACGCTAGCCACTTGCTGTTAAATGTTATTAAGAAAAATGATTGTTGGACTATTTTGGATGGGAGTGTATTTGTGGTATAGTTTTTTTTTTTCCTTTCCTTTGCACACACCTCAGGAAGGAAAAAACAGAAACACCCTTTAGACTACTCTGTGAGAAGTACATTTTAAGCTCATAATAAGCCCAAACAAGCAAAACCTTTGTGTTTCAGGGAGTGGGTCTGGAGGAGAAGATGTTTAAAAAGACAGAACATTGGGCTCTTCTCAGGAAGAAATTCTGTGCTTTTAGTGTCTCTAAAAGCTGTTTACCAAGGGAAAGGGTGGTAGAAAATGTACCCGTTGCAGGGGCTGTTTGAATCTCTAAATCTGACTTCAGTTTCTATGATGAATGATCTGTGTAAATAAAACCAAAATTACCTCAGCTTTCCGTATGCAATATTTTTCCTCTTTTTTTTTTTGTTTTGTTTTGTTTGTGGTTAGCACTCCAGTTTGGGATGAGCTTGTAAATACAGTACTATGTTTTTAGACAGTAAATACTTCCAGAATGAACCAGGTCTTTTATACTTCCAGGCTCATCCACTCACAACACCTAAGTGGAAATAAGTCTGCATTTGGGGAAGCAACATACAGGTTTGATATTTAGAAAGACATTAGTCCCATGGAGCATTGGACTCTCTGCATCATGGTGTTCCCATATTTACAACTCTCTATTACCAATTTTCTAACTTCTTGCCTTGTCATGATTTCAGATTCATTCAGCCTAAAATCCATTTGTCAGCTTTCTCTGTTCCCCAACCAAGTTTATTCATTTATTGAGAAAAAAAAAATGAGTGCTTTCCGTAGGTGAGGCATCGGGCGAGGTGCTAGGACTACACTGGGGACTCAGACAGTAAGTCTCTCAGCCCTTATGGAGCTTACATTTTAACAGAAGAGATCCGAGAGTAAGCAATAATTATCTTAATGATCACACAATCCCAACGAAGATAAATGTGTTGAAGGGGATGCACAGGTGCTTTGAATGAGTTTAACTGAGGGAATCAGTCCTATTCTGGAGAGTCAAGGAAAAACTTCATTAAGGAAGGAGTGACCCAGCTGAGCTCTAAAAATGACCAGACAGCCCCTGCAAGGAAAGTTATGGGTGTGTCCAGGAAAATCAACCGCCTGGGGAAAGGACCTGAACTGTGAGGAAATGTAAAAAAAAAAAATCCTTTGATTTCTAGAATAGAGAATGAAGAAATAGTGACATGAAATTTAGTCCGGTGAGGTAGGATTAGAACATAAAGGTCTTTGAGCTATGTGGGAGATTTTTAATTTTATTGTAAGAATAATGGAAAGCCACAGGAAGATTTGAAGCAGGAGAAAAATTCAGGTTAACAAGATTTAACTTAAAAAGAGTAAAGCAAAATAACCCTGGCTGCTATGAAGAGACTCAAAATGAACTCTGGTAGTTAGAATTTTTGTTCATCTAGCGCGTTTTTCCTTTACCTCCATGTCTGGTAACGGAACCCCTGCCTGTGGGAACCTGTTCCATGTGATTTGGGTGGGGCTGACTCTCCTTCATTTCCCAGCATAGGGATGGGCACACAACCCATTCAATATTATACAACTAACCAGAGTTCCCTGTTCTCCTGGCCTCAGTGTGTGGCTCAGTGTTGGGCACATGACTCAGGTTATACTAATCAACATCCTTTCCAGGACTTCTGCTCAAACTCTCAGGAAAGAGATAATTCTTGTCTCTCTCAGATTGCTAGCTAGCTATTGCTAGCTATCATATCATCAAGGACAAGATCAGCAACATTTTCTACCATTTGAGGAGAGGAGTTTGATAATAAAATAAACACAAAGGAAAGGTAACTAGGACATGGAAAGAAAGATAGATTCCTGAATAACTTAGGCAAATCCATAGATCTAGTCATGTCTAGTTCACTCTGTTTTGCTTATGTGACCCATAAATATCCCAAAACTTTCTTCTTATTCTAGAAAATTTAGTGTCTAGCTAACCTTTGGTAAGCCAGACCTTCCACAATGAAATCTTGGTTCCCTCAGTTAGTTCATCAGATATTTACCGAACAAGCACTGTGTACCAGAGATGATGCTCAGCCCTGAGAATATGATGAATGGAAGTTCTTGCATTCAAACAATTACAATCCAGGTAGGTCAAGCAAAGGTGTAGAGTTAGGAGATGTGGATTGAGTACTGCTTTACCACTTACTCTGACCTTAGCCAGTTTGGTTAAGGAGTCTTTGAACTGTAGCATCTTCATTTATCAAAATTACATAATGATAGTAGTAATAATAATACTACTCAGCTCACAGGGTTGTAGTAACTAAAACAATGTTTGTGAGGAAAAAGGTAGTTTTTAGATTGCTGCACGAGTAGTAGTTATTGTTCTCAATAACAATGTACTAAGACAGGCAACAGTAGGTGTCATTATCTGGAACCTTGGTAGCTTTGGAAACCACTGTGCGAAATAATTAAGGACCTTGTGCAGAATCACGCAGCCAGTTATGGGTGGTGCTCCCGTCAGAACACAGGTCTTTGTGTTCTGTTGCTTCCACACCCCGCCCCGCACTGCAAGAATCTGATGCACTCCTGTTTATAAGAGCAGCCTGTCTATTTTTAAAATTATTCTGGGACGCATCTGAAAAGCCATAACATGAGACTAAAAAAAAAATAAATAAAACCTCTGTTTTGCAGTTTTCTTGGCAGTTTGGGGAGAACATATTCTTCTGGGCATGTTTGGAAATGGATGACAGTTTTGGATTTTTATCCATATCCTCCAGACTTTCTTTGAAACTCTTTCCGAGATTATCTTTGTGATTCAGAAAAGTGTAATGTCATTTTATTTTTCAAATCCTCAGGGTTTTAGGAGTTTTGGGTTTTATTTTCCTGTCTGCCTTTTCATCGTTGCTGTTATTTTTATATGTCATATTCATAATTCATTTTGTTGATTTCATTTTATGTATTTATGCCAATAAATATGCATGACTATTATTAGGAGAAGGGAAAAAAATGTCTGAGCCGTGAGTGCTGGCAAGAATTACAGGGCACAGTGTTGTAAAGTAGGCTGTGGGGATTATGTCATCGTGCTCCTCTGTATGAACTGCATGACTGAGAAGAAAATAGGAATCATCTTATGTTGAAATTCATAGTAGAAACATCTTTGAAACATATTGGAAATGGAGGATAAAGTTAAAAGAACACAGTTTATTTTACTTGGAAGAGTTTTGGCTTTGTTCAATATTCCCTGACACGCTGGGTGGCTTGAAAAAGTGACTTAAATTCACTCTTTGAAAACTGAAATGATCATAGTTCATAACACTGGGTTTGGCACTTGGGAGTTAACTATATTAATGGCCAGTGTTTATTATATGATTAATATGTGGCAGACCATATGCTAAAGACTATTAGCTGTAACTCATTTAATCCTCTCCATACTCTGGGAAGTATGTACAATTATTGTTTTTATATTTTATAGATAAGAAAACTGTGGTAGGAATTTTTCAGGGTATTATAACTATCTGTTCACATGTTGACCTCTTCCCCTAGACCTGAATTTACAAGGGTAGGCATGGAACCCTCACAGCATCTGTCTCCCATGCTTAGCACAGACTCTTGTTCCTAGGCAGTCATCAAAGAGGATTTAATCTGTGCTTCTGAAAGCCAGTGTGTATAGCATGAACTAAAGTGTGGAAAGATGAAGGAAAGAGTTGAGACTGCTTTAATTGTTTAGGCAAAGTGAAATAAAGACTTATATTTATATTAAAAATAGAAAAAGAAGGGTGAGGGGCATGAGAGGATAATTAGCAAGTGATAAAAGATTTTAAGTAAAAGTAGCTATCATAAGCTATCTCTATAAGAGCTATTTAGAATTATATTGATGGGTTAAAGAACATGTATACTAACTAATAAAAATGTCATTGACTATTGGAGATTTGAAGAAGAGATGCAGTAAAACAGTAAAAGGACGATATAAGCTGCATCAGGCTACTCTCAGCATTCATCCTGCTAGAACCCTAGTCTGCACCTGTGGCAGACATCACTAATCCATAGCAGAATTCTTCCTTCATGAGCCTGGACTTAGCCTGAGAATTCTTCTCAACTGAGTGCTTCTAGTTCCTGCCAACAATACATTCAAGTAGGCACGCAAGTTGAAAATATTTGCCATTACAGGTTCATTGTATGGGACTTCTCAAGTTCAGATGTAGGAGAGCATCAAGTGAGGGGGATAACAAAAATGCTGGCATATCATAAGTCATGATATTTTTGGAAGTAATTTAAAAATGTATTTTATTGGAAATGCATTTTATGTATTTCTAAGGCGACTTTTATTTTGGTATAACTTCAAACTTTTAGGAAAATTGCAAAAATGGTACAAATGATTGCTTTCTACCTTTTATCCAAATTCACCAATTCACATATTTGGCCCTATTTGCTACACAGCATTCTATCTGTCCACATCTATCTATACATTTTTCTGAACCATTTGAGAGAAAGTTGTAGCCAACATTGTTCTTTACCCTTCTACTTAAAGTATTAATATCATTGTTACTAATTAAGAAAAATACATTTAGTAATTTTGACTCTTTTTGCCTTTTGGGGCACATGCCGATCTGCAGGATCCTTTTTGTTCTTCTGAGACCCCAAGGGCATCCGTGTCAGACCTTTTTGTATCATCCGCAGGTCCCCTCATCTCTGTTCATAAAGTAATATGTTTGAACCCCTATTGTTCAGATTGGATAATTTTACTGACATCTACAAGTTCATTTAGTGAGCCCATTTAATAAGTTTTTTATTCCAGTCATTGCATTTTTTCAGATCTAACATTTTTTATCTTTTGTTTTTTATATCTTCTCTCCTGAGATTTTTCTACCTTTCCATTTGTTTCAAAAGTTTTAATATTTACTCATTAGAGAATGATTTTAATAGCTGTTTAAAAGTCTTTGTCTAATTTCAACATCTATATTTATGGCTGTTGATTGCCTTTTCTTTGGAGAAATGTCAAGATTTTCTTGGTTCTAAATATGTGAATAATTTTGAATTTGATCTTGGGCATTTTGAATATCATGTTATGGGACTCTAAGTCTTATTCAAATCCTATGGAGAATGTTTGCTTGTTCCCTTGTTTTACCAGGTGATTGAGTCTACCTTCTGTTGGCTGCAACTTGAAGGTCAATTCAGTTTTTGAAGCCTTTGCTGTGTTACTTGGGTCTGTCCCCATGTGTCACACCCAGTGACCAGTCGGAGACTTGAGCAGTTGTCCACCCTGTAGGGTCAGATCCATGCATGCACAGCTCAGGAATGAGTACAGGAGTTCATGTATAGTTTTGTGGTATCAGTTTCTTGAACTTCTTTCTCTTTATGATTTCCCCCAGGGAAATCTTTCCTGCTCCCAGGCACCCTCTTCTTGGTCTCCCTGACTTTAGTTGCCCTGGTCTGTTATGTACTTTCTACAGCTGTGTGTTACCTGGACCAAGTAGTGAGAGGCCAGAGAGAAAAGAGCAACAGGGGTTCCTCTCACTCTTGGATCCATAGTTCCTCCAGTCAGAGAGGAGTGTTCTCTTTGCTCTCAATTTTAGGCATTTGCTTATCTATTGTCTGTTGCCTCTGTGCCAAGGTGGCATTGCCCGGAGGCTGGGCCAAGAGAGGGGGAAAAATCCTGAAGGGATTTCCTCTAATCTTTCTGACCCATGATAGGCCATTTTCATGCTTCTTAGACAGGAAAGAGAGGGCTTTTCTGGGAGCATATTCTGTCAGTACCTGTTCCATACTTCTGAATTTCAGGTTGCCTTTGAGTTCTGGCTGGGAAACATTCGATTTAAAGAAGAGGGAAACTCACTGTCAGTTTAGTGGTTCTTAGGGTCTGCTTGTCTTCCCCAATGTACCTGTTGCCTTTCCTTTCAAAAGACCTCAGGTAGCTCCATACATCTTCTCCAAGTGTTTTAGCTGCATTCAGTGGAAGTATGCTTTCTACATGTTATGTGGAACGCAGAGAGAGCGCCTTTACTCTTAAATACTTCAATGTAATATCTCCTAAGTTGAAGGACTTTCTCCTAATACTGTTTTCTAACCCATAGTCCATATTCAAATTTTATCAATTGCCTTAATAACTTCCTGTAGAGTTACTCTTTTCCCTGATCAAGGATTTATTCAAGGATCATGCATTGAATTTAGTTGTCATGTCTCTTTAGTTTCCTTTATTCTGGTACAGTTGTTTCTTTTCTTTTCTGACCTTGACATATAAAAACACAGACCAGTTATTTTGTAGGATATCCTTAAGTTTGTATTTGTTTGTTTCCTAATGATTGCACTCAGGTTATGTATTGTTGGTAGGAATAGTGCATGTAAGATGTTGTATTCTTTGTAAAATACACTACAGGAGGTATATGATGTCTATTTGGACTATCAGTGGGGTTGTTATCCTTGATCACTTGGTTAAGGTGTTTCTTAACAGTTTTTTTTTCCCTACTGTAAAGTTAGTATTATTGTGAGTGATTTTAGGGCTGGAGTTTGCATATGATTACAAGATTATAAGGAAAATTCTCAACTAGTGTTGTCTAGTAGAACTCTGTGAAATGATAGAATGTCCTGTTCAATATGGTAGCCATTGTCACATGTGGCTATTAAGCAACTGAAAGATGGCTAGTGCAACTGAGGAAGTTTAAGGGGTATACTTTGAATTTGAAAAATTCTGGAGAATATCCTATCCCATGTGGATGAACAGGGGCCACACTCTAAACTTGACAAGCTCAGGGGAGGCTTGTATGGCAGCCTTAGAAACTCAGAGACCTAAAGTAACCACATACAGGATGGTCTGAAATGAAAACTTCCTAACTGAACACGGGTTATGGCGGCGTCTCCCAGCATCTTCCTTGACAAAGGTCAATCTTTAGCTTAACTGAGCCTGTCTGTTGTCTTTGGAATGTGAGAGTGATTTCCTTTATCTGGACCACTCGGCACAATCTCAGAGCAGGAGACCACAGAACCCCTCACTGTTATCTTGTTCTCCCACATACCATCTCTATGTGCTGTCCCTGTTGTTAACTACCCTATACCCACCAGTAGAAGAGAAGTATGTATCTACCCCATTTACTTTTCATCCAATCTCAGAGATTTCCCTGCTTTGCTTTCTCCTGCCGCCTTAATCTACCACCAATGGATTTCATGTAACCCACTGACATCTTCTCCTTTGATTCTGATGCATAAAATAAGTGGTAAAACTATCATTTTCCAGAGCATTTTCTCAATCCATTGAGATTTTGCTCACCGGCAATTGTTGTCAGTTTGGGTCATATAAACTCATAAAAATTCCCCATAGGTCTGCACATTCCTTACATTGACAACCATATCCCACAAAGTTTTAAATATCCTTGTTTCGTAAAGTGCTCTGAGGGAAAAAAACTCCGTGGTCAAAAAAGTTCCATGGTCAAATAAGTTAGGGATCATTGTAGATAGCATACTTTATGGAATATAGTACCATATGCTATCATCTTGGATTTACACATTTTTTTCATCTGTTCTAGTGTAGGTGAAACTGTCAGCTGACTACTCTGTGAGTCCCCCCTAAAACTCCTTAACTCATTTGTGTAGATGACTTACTGAACTACTCAGCCAGATCATCTGACTCCAAAATCTGAGGTATTTCTGGCACAAGAGAAGTGGTAATGGAGAAAGTGGTATCCAAGTTTAGGTTTCCTCATGAATTTTGTCTAACGTTGATGGAGTTCTTGGAAGATTTATTACTTAGTACTTAGATGCAATTTTAGGAGTGCAAAACCAGGAAATGGTTAGCAGTCACAGAATGCGGTCATCTCAGGATTACTAAGGGAATTGTTATTAATATTAATGGCTCTTGTCAACTTACAACATAGCTATCCGAAGATGTGTTTCTATTTAAATAGATGAATTCCTGGAACAGAGTAGTATTTTAATGCCTTAGTCTAAGTTATTCAGAGCAAATGGTCTAATGCAAATACAGTTATTGTAAAAGAGACTTAAGTGTCTCTCAAAATCACACACATAATCAGTTACTGAAGGGAATATAGGATGGTTAGAAAGTATGAGAGGAGGAGGCTTAGAGGGGAGAGAAAGGAGAACATTTGCAGAGACAAACACATCTTGAGCCGGAGACTAGAGCCAGCAATTGGCTGGTTTGAATTAAAGGGGCGTAAGCTATGTACATTGTCTTCCTTCTTTTCCTTCAGCTGAAGTTCCTTTGGGAAGCTCTTTGCTGAGCCAGGGTTGGAGAAATTCCATACCTGTAACTGCAACTGTTGTTTTGACTGGCTTACTCCAGTGATTGAGAGCTGCAGTTTGAAGAATTTTTAAGCAAAGGGACTTTGTCTGGTTGATGAGTTCAGAATTCAGATAAGATCTTGAGAGTGGTAACAAGAGTCATTACTGTTGTCTGAAACTATAATTCTTGAAGGTAATTAGGTTTAAAAGCAGAAGTATTTGGGAGATTGATTTCATCCTCAATAAAAGTAGATTTTATTTTCTGTAAGGTACATAGTGAAAGTTGTGACCCCAAAATGCCTCTATAAGACATTGCAGATGGTTATTTTCATGTGCTGCTTGGCATATGTTCAGGAAAACCACAGGGGAAAATTGGCTTTGAAATACTTGTGCTTTAAGGTATATGCTGAGATACTTTGCAAAGATTTATTTTCTTGCCAAATACAACATTCAATTACCAACTGGAAGTGTAAAAGTTCATATTTTCATAAAAATCGTAGCAATGAGTTTCACAGGCCTAATTATGTTTCATTTTTTCCATTCTTTAGTGCCTACCTAATTGACCACTAGAGGGCATTGTTGGCAGTGATATCAAGAGAAAGCAAAAGAGGGAATTTTGTCTAATTTATTTATTTTTGAGATCTTTTCCAGTTTACACTTCAGTCAGCAAATAATTATGTATATTTAAAAGCTCCTTTGGTATTTTTGTTCTTCTATTTCATACTCCAAATACTTAACTTCTAGATTTTTGTTTTGGTTCATTAAACTTTTGTTCCAGATTTTTAATTAATTCTAAATCCAGGATCATTTATTTTTCCCCCTACAATGTTATACATTCTCACACATCTTCTTTTGGAATGTTATCAAGCACTTATAAGTTCATTATTTTTTATTTTCCAACTGGTGGAACAATTTTGTTTTCCAATTTATACCTTTCCTGTTAGTTGTCAGAGGATCTTAGGGTGGGAAGGGGCCTGTTTATATAACAGATGAAGTCTCTTTTGCACATTGTTGAGGGGCTGTCTAAATCTCAAAACAATAAGGAAGTTCTTTGCATTTTGGGGACAACTATATTATTTATTGGAAGTTCTTCATGTAAATATAAAATTTGAATTTACTGCATTAATCAAGATCTTTTAGTTGCAAGCAACAGAAACCAAATCAGGCATGCTTATGCACAAAGGGGGGGGGGACTTATTGTCAGGAAACAGTTATATCATGGGCTGTGGCTAACACGAGAACTGGAAACTAGAGCTGTCAGAACGCAGTCTGTTCCATTCTCTTGCATCTGCTTTTCTCTACATCATTACTTCGTTTAGTTTTCTCTGCATATCAATATTCTCTTCTTCTTTTATCCCCATAGCAAAATATACCATTTGAGTGAGTAAAAATGACTAAAGGGTTTTTTGTTACCCAAGGATAGGCTGTTCTGCCATTCCATGAAGCCAGCTACCTCTGGATGGCGCAAATGTGAGCTTGGTTCTCGTGGTCATGGGCTTACTCCCACACTGCCTTCATGGTGAAGTAGGTCTCCTCATTAGATGCCATGTTGTGTGGGTTTCCAGGCCTGTGGCTGAGGCACTTTCTAAGCTCTGGATAGTGGTGCTAGTTGAGGAGAGGCAAGCTCATACCTGGAACATGCGCCTTTCCCTGGAGGAGGCAGGGCTGGCCTTCCCAAGATGGAGGGATTCCATATAGTCAGCTTGCTGCTCGGTGACTGGTTGATTTCCTCCAGGAATAATGTGGTATTGGAAGTTCAGTGTGATCCCTGTTGCCAACAAGTTGGATATTTAAAGGCAGCAGTAGCTACCATGGCATTGTTAAGTGGGGTCCATGTTCTTGGGCTCACACGTAGCTTATTTTTGCCACCATGTCCACTCTGTTTATGTGTCCATCATGTCTACACTGGGTGACTGATGACAAAGACTGGCTAATGTGAAGTCATTTTTGTCTCCTGGTTGCTGAGGACTTTTGCCATGGTAGAAGCTTTCTGGTCAGTATCCACATGTAATACACAAGTCACACTTCATGCTGTCACCCACATGTCTGTCTACAGACCTCCTTATCTCTGACCTTCCAATTCTTCTTCCAGTCTCCTAATCAGACAATCAGGGCTTTGGCCACTGCCCGGGAATTGATATGTATTCTCCCCTTGGGTCACTTCTCTTTCCTCCCAAAGTGAATGAAACACATTTCACCATTCACCGCTTTAGCATTGTTTGCATTAAAATCATCTGGAGGGGCTTTTTTTTTTTTTCTCATTTTTATTTTTTAAGATTTTGTTTATTTTTGGAGGGAAGGGAGGGGAGGAAGAACGTGAGGGAGAGAAATATCGATGTGAGAGAGAAACATAGATCTGTCGCCTCCTGCACGGGCCCTGACCAGGGACCAAACCTGCAACCCAGGCATGTGCCCTAACCAGGAGTCAACCAGCGGACCTTTTGCTTTGCAGAACAATGCCCAACCAACAGAGCCACATCAGTCAGGGCTGGAGGGCTTTATAAAACACAAATTGCTGGGCTCAACCCCCAGAGTTTCTGATTTAGTAGGTGTGGGATAGCAACCAAGACTATAGGTCTAACAAGTTTCTAGGTGATGCTGATGCTTCTGATCTGGGGGTGTACTTTGAAAACCACTACTCTAGAGATTACAATAAGCATCCTTAACTTACCACAGTCTTTAAGTAATATTTTACCACTTTGTAGACAATGTAAAAAGTTTATCTCTCATATTTTTCTTATTTATTACAGCCCTTTTTGGCTGTTATTGTCACATATTTAACTTTTACCCATCTTATAAACTCTAATACATTTCATTGTTTTTTATTATTTTTGTTGTTTTAAATGGCCACTAGTCTTCTAAAAAATTGTAAAAGAATTAGTCTTTACATTTATTCATGTTTATCCTTTCTGGAGCTCCTCATTCCTTTGTAAAAATTCCACATTTCCATTGGGGATCATTTTCTTCCGACCTAAGGCACTTCTCTTAGAATTCCTTTGTATGGCAGATCTGCTGGTGAAAAGTTCCCTCAGCATTGGTTTGTTTGGAAAGTATTTCACTTTCACTTCTGAAAGATATTTTCATTTAGTAAAAAATGCTAGGTTAGCAGTTTTATTTTTTTCTAGTACTTTAATAAAGATGTCGTTTAAGGCTGGGTGGAGGTGGGGAAAGGGAGAAAAAGTGGGAAAACTAATTGCATAAATAATAAAAATAAGATGTCATATATTTTTTTGGCTGCCACCATTCACATAATTGTTCCCTTGAAGATGCGTCTTTTTTCTCTGGCTACTTTAAATATTTTCTTTTATTTTAGTCTTTACTAATTAACTATGATGTTCTTAGTTTTTTTCCTTTGTATTTCTGCTATTTGGGGTTCACTGAGCTTCTTGTGTCTGTGGTAATGTCTTTCATCAGCTGTGAAAAAATTCATTGTCATTATCTTTTCAAGTATTTCCCCCCCATTTTTTCCCTCTTCTTCTAGGACTCCAGTCATGCATATGTTAGACCATCTGACAATGTCTTTGCTTATTTTTTTAAAATTTCTTTTCCTTAGTTGTTTTATTACACAATGGAATACATCCCAGCCATAAAAAAGAAGAAAATGTTACCCTTCACAATAGTATAGATGGATCTGGAGAACATTATGCTAGGTGAAATAAGCCAGTCAGAGAAAGACAAATACCATATGATTTCACTCATATGTGGAATCTAGTGAACAAACTGAACTAACAAGGAAAATGGAGACAGACTCATAGAAGGAGAGCAGGATGCCAACTAAGGGGTGATGTCAAGGGATTGAGCAAAAAGGAAAAAGTACTCATGGACACGGACGGCTGGGTGATTGTGGAGAGGAGGAGATTATAAAGGGACTAAATGGTAATGGAAAAAATACAATCAAGTTTAAATTAAAAACAAAAACAAAAAAATTTCTTTTCCTATCTGTGCTTCATTTTGAATAATTTATTTTCAGCTGTCTTTGAATTCACTGACTCATTCTAAGACATCTTATTTTTTTACTGTATAGTTCTAGAAACTTCATTTGGTTCTTTTTAGAGATATTCATCCACTCTTTTCATGTTTTTCTTTATTTTATTTATTTATAATAGTTATTTTGATATGACCATTAATTCCAACCTCTGGATCATCTATAGCCTTGCTTCTATTATTTCTTCATTAAAAGTCACATTTTCCTGCTTCTTTGCATGTTCTTTTTAATTTCTGATTTTTAATATTTTATGCTGGACATTGTATAAAACCATCAGTGGCTACTGATATAGATATATTTCTCTCCAAGTAGGGCACACTTTTTCCTCTGCCAGGTAGCAAAATTGAGGGGCTAGTCACTTCAGTTCCACTAAGAACTGAGTTGGAATGGGAGTGGGTTACAATTTTAGGTTGCTTTGGCTCCTATCTGGTTTCAAATGTGTCCTATGTCTAATACGGCTGTTCTCTCTATCTGACTTTGGGGCATAATCACTATGAGACTGGGAGATCTCTCTCCACCTTTCCAACCTAGTGTTCCAGCTTCATAAACTGGTTATCATTCAGGAAAAGCTTCTGAGTGAAGACCAATTGATGGGGAGGGCTGCTTATTCTCGGAGGTTCCTCTGTAGTCCAAGTTATCATTTATGCTCATGTGGCTATTTACACTGTTAGGTTCTCCTTTCCTTCAGAAGAAGAATCCCTTTTCTTATGGCGAGGTCAATCAGCTACAAAATCATCAAGCAAATGTTACCAGGGAGGAAAAGGCTCTTCCCTGTACAGAATGTCATTCCTTTAGAATTCTTCCCATCTATTTATTTATTTATTTATCCATCCTACTCGTTTTGTTTTGGTTTGTTTTTTTGAACTATGGTCTGCTATAACCTTTTACATCATAACTAAAACATAACTCATCTAAACTATTTGTCATCCTTATGAAAACCATGCAAAATAGGTATTTTTATTTTTATTTTGCAGAGTAAGGTGAAGCTTAAAGTAGATCACTTGCTTAACAGCACCCTATTTGTAAGTGACAGAATCAGAATTTCAGTGCAGGTTGAACTTTCCATATCTTCAAACATGTGCTTACCTCCCCTCCCCAACCCACCCCCCCTTTGCTCTTTCCATTATAAATGCAGTGCTGAAAGGTGACTTGGGGGAAAAAAGGGACTTTGTGGTTAAATCAATCTAAGAAATGCTGCAGGTTCTCCCTCCTTCTTTAAGATTCGTAATATGCCAGCATGATCAAAGTCCTACAGTAAGAACTTATTTAATACAGTGTTTTCTAAACTTATTTGACCTCAGTACTTTCTCTCACCTCAGCAAATAATATCTATTAACACTTCACAGAACTTGAGTTATGTGGAACACATTTTTCACAAAACAGTTTTACATAATTCTGCCTCCCAGCTCTGCTGGTGTGTCATCCTAAAAGGTCATTTATGCATTATCTTATAATAATTCGCTAACACATTTGACAAAAGACCACACTGCTAAATTTTATTAATTTTATCATTCTCTATAGAAGAAACACACAGTAACTGAATATTTAGAATAAATCTGCTTTAAGCCATGCCTTTTTAAAAAAAGAAAAAAGAAAAATGGTAAATGCAAGAGAAAATAAATGAAGTTAATAAAATATATTATTTTATTTAGAAGATATTTTATTACCTAAATTATGAAGCAAGTTGCTGTACCCATACCAGTAATAAATCATTTAGCAACAACAACAAAAAAGCTACTTGAGAAGCATTTTATACCAAGAGAATAAGGAAGTTCAACAACTGAGAAAGAGGTTACATAAGCAGAAGTTTTCTCTCTATAGGGCAGAGTCATTGGATATCACTATTTTTACCTGGATTTAACTGTAAAGGTTAAAACAAAACCTATAAAATACATATGTTGCAGAAAATGTGCTAAAACATGTTCATTTAGGTAAGACACATGATATCAAATTTCTGAAAGACTACAAATCAAATTGACTTCCACTAAATTTTCTAGAATCAAAATCCAGAGTAAATGAACATCCGTGTTACCCAAGATAGAAGTAGTCCTTTGTGTGGTTTGAAAGCATCATGACCATGATCTGCTGAGTGGGAAGTACCTCCTTGTTCCTGAATACCAAATGTTTACTGAGAAACACGTGACTACCCTTCACCCAAATAATCACACTTCATTTATCATCCCAATGTTTCATGAATGAATGCTGATCAGTACTTCCTGTTATTAGGAATATAAAGCCACAGATTTTTCCTCAGAAAAATACAGTGACTCCCTGCCATAGACACACTCTCAGCTTAATCAATTATCACCATTTGGGCAATCTTATTTTATCTATATTTGCTCCCACTTTTCATCATCCTCAACCTCTCCAGCCCCAACTGGATTATTTTATGGCAAGTCCCGGGTACCTTATTTTAGAATGATTCTCCAAGAATTGTTTGCTTTCTGTATATTACTTTAAAAAATTATTTTTGGAAGTGTTTTAGGTTTACAGAAAATTTACAGGTAGCACAGCATTTTTCATATGCCCTATACTCAATTCCCCTATTATTAATATTCTGCATTAGTATGGTACATTTGCCACAATTAGTGAACTAATGCTGCGACATTGTTACTAACTGGAGTCTATAGTTTGCATTCAATTTTCCTTTGTTTTTACCTAATGTCCATTTTCTGTTCTAGGATCTTATCCAGGACCCCACATTATGTTTAGTTATCGTGTCTGCCTAGATCTCTCTGGCTGTGGCACTTCCTCAGACTTTGTTTTTTTGATGGGAAGCACTGAGTAATGATATACTTCATCTTTGCTGGAAGGCTAAGTGATTTTCCTAATGCCACTTAGCAAGTGAGTGGTGAGGCTGGGGACAGAGTTTAGGTCTCGGCACTATGCACTCAGTGTCCTTTCCATCCATCCCTGACGTCACCCTGCTTTTTTGTGCTCTTTAAGATTGAGTTAAAAGACACAATTCCATCATTTATTTGGCAGTCTGGAAAGATACAGAATTTGACTATTTAAGAGACAGGCAAGCTTGCTAAATTAGCAATCTGCTTTGCTTCACAGAGAGAAGAGGTGATCTAGACCTGCTGGTAAGAGGAAAGTTTCTGTTCTTTCAGGGGGTCACTCCATGCTCTTGGCTGATTTGGTCACCTGGGATGAGCGGCCAGTGAAGCACTGATTTGTTTTTAACCCTAAGAAAAAATGGTGACTGGAGTAAAAGAATTGCATATCTGACCTCTACAAAGTAAAGGCATTCCAGATGTTGTCTTAGCCTCCACACTATTTCCGTCTCTTTCTCTGCTAGGTCCTGCACCACAGGAGCTATGAGACTGAGATATGCATCTCCCATTCTCCTTGGGCAGCAGTTTTGCATTCAATTTATGTAAAGACAATGAGATGCATTCACGTGAAGCTTAGAAGGCATGTTCTTTAGGCATCAGTGGCAGGTGTGTAAACTGCAGCATTTGTGTGTATATGCAGTTGCCTGCTCGTCTCCCTACCAGTTACCGTTCTCAGAGGTGCAGGGCAGCTGTGACTTGTCAGTGTTGTCCTGCAGCTTCCAGACCACTGGACAGCCGCAGGAGCTTCCTGATTCAATGGGTCTCACCCCTGAATTTTTTGTCCCTCAGCTCTTCCAAAGGTTTTGAAAGCATCTGCTTCTATATGTACTAATCTGGTTCTGTCTGAAATACAACAAATAGTTTTTGTTTTTCTAATTGAACCTTGGTTTAAAAGTTGTAATCAGTCTGAAGTTCAAACAATTGGGTTTTTTTATATGTCTAATCGTAAAAAAAATGGGAAAGGCCAAAGTAAATTGTAGAGCAAACAAAAGAATCACATATTTTTATTTAAAAGTAAAAAGTACTGAAAAGTCATAATAGTCAACATTTTTTTTTTAAACCTTAAAGGTAAAGCTAAGTCTACTTTAAACTTCATGCTTCTTGCATATCATTTCCCAAAATCTTCTCCACTTCCCAGAGCAATCACTATATTGAGTTGGTTTATGTACTTTCAATCCATATTTTATGTATAACATAAATAATTGTTATATAGAGACTTCTGGCCAAGATCGAGGAGTAGGTAGACATACCGTGCCTCTTTGCACAACCAAAAGGAGGACAAGAACAAATTTAAAAGCAAAAAACAAGCAGAACTGACAGAAAATTGAACTGTATGGAAGTCTGACTACCAAGGAGTTAATGAAGAAACACTCACCCAGACTGGTAGGAGGGGCAGAGATGGGCGGAGAGGACTTGTGGCAAGGTGGTAGCTGGAGGACCAGGGAGGTGGCAGCTGGAGGACTGGGCAAGGCAGCAGCTTGGGGACCTGGTACTCCCACCTTCTCAGCAGATAAACTGGGAGGAACAACTGGGGAGCGAGACAGGCGGTACAACCCAGGGTCCCAGCACTGGGAAATAAAGCCTCAAAGCCTCTGACTGAAAACACCTGCGGGAGTTAAGGCAGCAGTGGGAGAAACTCCCAGCCTCACAGGAGAGTTTGCTGGAGAGACCCACAGGGTCCTAGAACATATACAAGCCAATCCATGTGAGAATCAGCACCAGAAGGGCCCAATTTGCTTGTGGGTAGCAAGGGAAGTGACAGAAAACTGACAGAGAGCCAAGCAAGCAGCATTTTTCCCTCTTGAACCCCTCCCCCACAAACAGCAGCACAATGCAGCAACGTGGGTTGCCCCACCCTGGTGAAAACCTAAGGCTCCACCCCTTACTACATAACAGGTGCACTAAGACAGGAAAAAAAAGTCCCAAATGAAAGAACAGATCAGCGCTCCAGAAAAAATACAACTAAGCTATGAAGAGATAGCCAATCTATCAGATGCACAGTTCAAAACACTGGTAATCAGGATGCTCACAGAATTGGTTGAATATGGTTGCAAATTAGATGAAAATATGAAGGCTATGAAAGTGAAATAAAGGAAGATGTACAGGGAACCAACAGTGACTGGAAGGAAACTGGGACTGAAAACAACAGTTTGGACCAGAAAGAAGAAATAAACATTCAACTGGAACAGAATGAAGAAATACGAATTCAAAAAAATGAGGAGAGGCTTAGGAACCTCCAGGATATCTTTAAATGTTCCAACATCTGAATCATAGGGGTGCTAGAAGGAGAAGAGGAAGAATAAGAAATTGAAAACTTATTTGAAAAAATAATGACGGAGAACTTCCCCAATCTGGCAAAGGAAATTCACTTTCAGGAAGTTCAGGAAGCTCAGAGCATCCTAAAGAAGTTGGACCCAAAGAGGAACACACCAAGGCACATCAAAATTACATTAGCCAAGATTAAAGATAAGGAGAGAATCTTCAAAGCAGCAAGAGAAAAGGAGACAGTTACCTACCAAGGAGTTCCCATGAGACTATCAGCTGATTTCTCAAAAGAAATGTTACAGGCAAGAAGGGGCTGGAAAGAAGTATTTGAAGTCATGAAAGGCAAGGACCTCATCCAAAATTACTCTATCCAGCAAAGCTATCATTTAGAATGGAAGGGCAGATAAAGTGCTTCCCAGATAAGGTCAAGTTAAAGGAGCTCATCATCACGGCGACCTTATTATATGAAATATTAAAGGGACTTGCCTAAGAAAAAGAAGATAAAAATATGGGCAGTAAAATGACAACAAACTTATCGCTATTAACAAGCAAACCTAAAAAAACAAAAACAAAAACACTAAGCAAACATTTAGAACAGGAACAGAATCACAGAAATGGAGATTACATGGAGGGTTATCACTGGGAGAGTAGTAAAGGTACAGAGAATAAGTAGCATAAATGGTAGGTAGAAAACAGACAAGGGGAGGTTAAGAATAGTATAGGAAATTTAGAAGCCAAAGAACTTATATGTACAACCCATGGACATGAACTAAAGGGGGAGAATGTGGGTGAGGGAGGGGTTGTGCAGGGTGGAGGGGAATAGAGGGGGAAAATGGTTATATATATATTTATATTGTATATATTAAACATATTTATATATTTAATATACATATTAATATCAAATAAATAAATAATTGTATCATGTACATATTCTTTAACTTGCATTTTTCTTAATATCACATTTTAGAGGTTGATCCATGTTAATATACATAGATCTAGTTCAATTGTTTCAATTCCTTCATAGTGTTTCCTGATGATTGATTATTCTACATTGTATTAATATATTTCCCTGTTGATGGGCATTTAGGTTTATTCTAACTTTTATGCTATCATTAAAACAATGATATAATAAATCCTCTTATTTTGAATGCTTTCTGAGTCTTGAAGTTTAAGGAAGCCAAGACAATAGATATATTTTTTTAAAAATATCTTTAATTCATTGGTATTTTCTTATAAGACACCTACTTAACAGTGATAGGGTCCATACTCTAAAAACTGAGAAAAGTCTGATTTTACCTGATAAAACAAAAGAGACAGTTTAGATGAACAGGCTTTTCTCAAATTCTCCATCCCTTCTGACTCTATGAAGTTACAGAGACAAAGAATCATCACTGTTAACAAGTACTTGTGAGTCTTTGGTTTTTAAATTGTGCTGTTGCAGTATCTGCTTTATAGTAACATTTTGGGCTGACATCAAAAAGTAGAAGTATGAGACTCCTTGCCTCATTTGGACTTTGCTCACCTATACCTTTTGCTTAGGTTCAGTATCAATTTCTTGTTCCCTGACAAATTCTCTGGCAGTAAAGAAATCAATGGTGGAACACAGAATCTAGTAAGTGTGAGAATTATCCTCAGTGATTGGTATAGTCCTTAATAAGAGTTTTAGTTACTCATTCAAAGGCATGTTTCATGCAGAGAGATATTCTTTGCAGAGATGCACTTCCAAGAGGATTGATATGAGTCATAGTAGTTGATTAGTCCACAGTGGTGATGAGTCACTGGAACCAAAACATTTTACAAAAAGCTCTGTCTTGAACTACTGAGATGACATTTTGGAAAATGGGAAGAAAATTCTGATATCTTACTACCTCCCCATGGAACATTTGTCAGCTGCCTAGCAGAATATTTTCGCTTTTGCAATTACTGCTCTCTCAGCTTGGAACACCCACTCTAATGCCACTACTCTGACTTGCAAATTCCTATTATTCATCTTCCTAGATCCATCTCAGATCTGAAGTGTTTCCTGAGACACAGTTACTCCCTCCTATCAGAGTCCCACAGCTGTTGGTTAGATCATCTGTCACATGATACTGTACTTTACCTGTCCCTATATTTATCTTCTTTATCATTGCTCTGGGGCAGAGACCCTGTCTTGGTTGTCCTTATGCATATGACACACAGTATGGCTCAATTCACTTTTGTTACTTTGTTAAACGAATGTACTTATTAATGTAGGCACTATGAGGTGCTAATAATTATGACAATAATAGTGAACACTTACAGAGTCTTCTTGTTCTAGGAGTTTTATGGTCTCAGGTCTGTGTTTAAGTCTTTAATCCATTTGAGTTAATTTTTGTGTATGATGTATGAGAGTGGTCCAGTTTCATTCTTTGGCATGTTGCTTGCTATTCAGTTTTCACAACAGCATTGCCCAAAGAGATTGTCTTTTCTCCATTGTATATTCTTGGCTTTTCTGTGGTAGATTAATTGACCATCTCTTGGATTTATTTCTGGACTCTCTATTCTGTTCTATTGATCTCTGTGTCTGCATTTTTTATGCCAATATCATACTATTTTGATTATTACAGCTTTGTAGTATAGTTTGAAATCACAGAGCATGATGCTTCCAACTTTGTTCTTCCAAGTGCTTCTTATGTGCCATGCACATAGAATTATATTATATTAACTCACTTAATGCATCATCACCATCCAGGAGGTCAGCACTATAACACCTTTTACAGATAAAGATGCTGAAGCACAGAGAGATGAAGAAAAATGTCCTAAGTGATATAGCTTCTAAGTGGTGGAGTTAGGAATTACACTCAAGCATTCTAACATCAGAGACTGCATGTTTAAGCATTGTGCTATATTGCCTCTATTTTTTGTTAGAGAATCTAAAGATAATTTTTAATAAAGAAGAATAATATTTTTACAAAGAAAAAACTGAAGTCACCAAAAGAGAATGTCTCAGGATTAATTTGAAGGCTATACTTGAATGAGTTAAAGCTATACGTGTTTGCCTGGGTGGAGCTTTCTGCTCTATAGTTCAAAAACCAAATTGTAGAATAAATGTGTGATGTAATTACTTGTGAATTATAAGAATATAAAAAAAAAAAAAAAAGAATATAACAGAAGGCCCATATGGACTGGAACTTTTTCTTTCACATTTTGCTCCATGCTAACAAAACATACAGTATATGTAAGCCAGGCTATAAATTCTGGTTTATGACACAGAAGGGGACTAAGTAGGGAGGTGAACTTATTAATTTTCCTTTTGTGCATTATTTCACTAGTTTCAGTGGCAAAATGTTACTCTTAATATTTGAAGAGGAATTTAATGAGGAAAAATTATTAAAGATTAATAAAGTAAAATTCTAGGGAGAAATTTCAGAGATGGTAACTTGCCAACTCACAAAGTCAACTTAATTCAAAACAATGTCCATGAAACCCTCATATTAGAAATAGTAGTTTCATACTTGAGGACAGTAGGAAATAATGAAATTATGGCCTAAGGCTGGACTAGTTCTAGTCGGGTACACCATACTAATTTATGCATCTCCATGATGCACTGTGCCCCACTTGCCCCTTAGGCCTTGGCAACTTGCTCAGTGAGGGGTCCTGGCCACTCGCCCCCACCTGCTATCTCATCCTGTCCTGAGTGAGGACCACTCATGCATCCCTGTGTGGCCAAGTCCCTCACAGAGGCTCTGACTCCTGTTGCCATTTCTGGGTGCAGAGGAAGTACATACATACAATGAGATGGGAGATCTGGCTTCCCAGCAGCTGCCCCATCAGGCTGAGAAACACAACCCAGAGAACAGGGGAGGTGTTGTGCAGCCCTCTTGGACACAAAACAGAAGAAAGCCAGAACATAAATCCTTCTCTCATCCTCCCACTGGTCTTCTAAGTCCCATGTGGCCTTTTCAGAGATGACTGTGTGGACAAGCAACACACCGTGGAGCCAGGTCAGCTGCGAAATGTACCAGGAAGCCTGTGCCTGAATTTCCTCAGACGTCACCTGATGTGACTATTTTCTCTGCCGGTTCTGCTGTGTGTTGTTGCGCTATAGTAAACCATGCCTGTGATTATGCTGCCTCGGTGGTGATGAGCCCTGTGAGCCCTTCTCGTGAGTCATCCAACATGTGGGTGGTCCCGGGACACCCAAAATACCATCCATCGCATTTTTCATGTCATGAAGTTTCATTCGAGGGTTTTTTTTTTTCATATCATCCATGTCTCCTCATAATGAGCTCAATCTTTTATCTACCATCTGGGACATATGGAACATATTTATTATAATTTCATTATAATTGTTTTAATGTCCATGTCTACTAATTCTATCATATGTGTCATTTCTGGGGCTGTTTCTCTTGAAAGATTTTTTTTCTCTTCATCTGGAGAAAAGCACATGAATTATAAAACCTTGTATCAATGTAAAGTCACTACCTAAGTACACTAAAACAACAGCCTTTTGGCATATGTGGTAATTTTTTATTGGATGGCAGATATAGTATTGGGTTGGCCAAAAAATTAATTTGTTTTTTTCCATAAGGTGGCTCTAGTAGTGCTTAGTTGTCTTTAGCTTCCTTTGAAACAATTTTTTTTTAGATTGTCATATCAGTGTGCATTAAAAAAACTTATTAAAATTGAATTTTTGTATAGCAATTTTAATATTGAAGATGGAAGAAAATTCAGTACATTATGCTTTATTATTTCAAGAAAGGTAAAAACGCAACCGAATGCAAAAAAAATAACCACTCATGCAGTGTATGGAGAAGGTGCTGTAACTGATGGAACATGTCAAAAATGGGTTGTGAAGTTTCATGTTGGAGATTTCTCGCTGGACAATGCTTCACGGTTGGGTAGACCAGTTGAAGTTGACAGAGATCAAATTGAGACATTAATTGAGAATAATCGACTTTATTCCATGTGGGAGAGAGCCGACATTCTCACACTATCCAAATCAATAACGTTAATGGGGAAAATGAAAAATGTGTCTTGTATTTTACAGAAAAAAAATATGGACTTTTTGGGCAACCCAATAAAATTTACCTTATTGCTCATTGGATATTATAATATTCCTTGAAATATTTTTGAGCCTTTTTCTGCAGTTCACTGAAAATAGATCCATTTGAGGCTTGCTCTGGAGACTTGTTAGGTAAGGCCAGAGCGGTCTATACGCCCACTATCAAGGCAGGACTCTTGTCTTCCCTGCATATTACAAGGTGTTTCCTCTGACTGGTGGTAACACAAAGGACTCCAGTCCTGTGTGAGTCCATGATGGTCCTGCCTGTATCTTGGGGTGGTCCTTTCTTGGCCTTGTTTCTTAACAGTTTCTTCCCAGGTATGTACTAATCAGTACTCAGCTTAAGAGTCCAGAGGAACCCTCAAGAAATCTCCAGAAATTTCTCTCAGTGCAACTCCTTCCTCTCCACTCAGCTCTATCTTCTCCAGAGCTCTGCCCTGTGACTTGTAACAGACTTGGCCTCCCCAAATTCTCAACTCTGCCTCTTCACCAGCAAGACTGTGGGACTTGTTTGGGTTCTCTATCCCTGAGCTGAGCCTGGAAACCGGCAGTGAGTAAGGACTCCATAGGACCCCTCTTGTTTGTTTCCATTCTTTAAGGGATCACTGCCCTCTCCTGCCTGTTGCCTAGTATCTAAAAAACCATTGTTATAAATATTTTTTGTTTGTTATTTTTTAGTTTTTCCAGCTTATGACTCCTTCCTGGTCAAAGGCAAATATCCATACTTCCACGCTATTCCTTGAATCATGAACTCAAGGGACTTGACTTCTTCCAAGTAGGGACAATGTCTGGCACACAGTAGATCATCAAACACTATTGTTGAATGGTTAAATGAATAACTGGCCCTCCTAACTTTAATATAAAACTAAAGATATTATATCATTCTTCACTCCCCAAACTGAACACATATTAGTAAAACTTTTAAAAAATTATTTAGATCTATGCAGGCTTGAGGGAAAATCTTTGCTCTGTCACTTAGTCACTGTCTGACCCTAAGGCCTTTTTCTTTCTGAGGATACCATGTACCTTGCAGGGCATGAGAACCGAGGGTGATGTATGCAAAACCTGCAGTCAATTCTCAGTGAAAACAGGAGCTCTTGCTGTTGCTCTTGATGTGCTTACACAGCGACCTTACATTGCTATAAGCTTTTATAACTCGTGTGCTTTCCATATACATATCTTGTATAATCCCAATAATATATTTTCTCCCAAATAATTACTTAGGTTTTATATAAAGCAAACAGAAGTTCCAAGGATCTTATGAAAGAAGAAAAGGAAATAAAACAAGCTAATATTTGAGCATTTGGAGACTTGAGAGCAGAGCTTTGCTTCTCTGGAAGGCTCTTGAACATCACACTCTTTCTGGCTTTGAAGAGCAACATCCGGACTTGCACGATAGACTTTGTCTCTCAAGTTTTCAACCTGCTTTCATCTGGCTGTGTATGCCAAAGGCTGTTTTTGACAGACTCCCCTTTGTACTCACTGTCTGTGGTGTAAGCCCTAAAATTAATATTATAGGCTGCTTTGACAGCTGGTAAAATTGGGAGGGTGGTGAATGGCTGAAACGCAAGCCCTCCTCCCCATGAGGCTCTCATGGATAAGGCCCCCTAGCCAAACAACCATCCTTATCAGGGGACCAGGCGCAGTTTCTGCTTATCTCTCACTAATGGGTTTTAGCTCCCTGCCAGCCTGTGGAGTTACTCAAACAAGCCAATCACATCCTCCTGTAGGAGCCAGGAGGTACCCCTCCCTCTTGATACTACAAAACCTGCTCCCCACAGTCCCTGGTTGTTCACTCTGCTTCAGACAGCAGCTCTCTGTGGGGTGCTCTGTCCTCTTGCCCTAGGCTGACAGTGTATGTGACTAATAAATGCTGTTGATCACAGCTGTCCAATGTCAGGTGTCATGTGTTTGGTGATCCTCCTAACTCTAGGAAAGAACCGCTCCTTGACAATGGGGTGACAATGGGGTGACTAAAATACCACCCATGTCATTCACTTGCATGGAGTCTCCTAATCCCTCGGTGCTAGCTAGCGAATGTGAAGGCAGTGCCTCAGAGAAGGGGGACGAGGGCAGGGAGAATGAAGGCATTTAAAAGTGTGTTTGCCATCCCCCTGAAAACTCTGGGAGGTGAGAGACACAGGGAGGGGCAACAAGGAGCCACACCCTGGCCTCACACACAGAGAGAGAGGATAATATGGTTCAGCAGGACAGAGCGTCCCTCTGCACTCATGGAGTTCCTTCATGCTCACCCCTGATGGGGAAGGAGTCTTTTCATCTGACTGAATAGCCAAGTTTTGCTGTGAGAGGTGGTCAATATCACGAAGAGGAAGGCTTGCTTCTCTAATAACTTCTTTGGTCAGGTATCCTACTGGGGATATTGGAAGCCAGTTACATCCCCACATACAACCAGGAACAACGGTCTGGTTTGCTTTGGAGAGAAGGGGGTGAGGAGGAGGGAGCCGAGCCATTCAGTGGGCTGAGCACATGAAAGAAAGAAGGGTCTGTCCTGTTGGCACTGACATATTTCCAGACGTAAAATATAATTTCTCCAAAACTTTTAGATAAGAACATTATTAAATGAAAAAAGAAAGAAATATCTGATGTGGTTCTGACTATAGTTTATTTCCCCTAGAAAACTCCTAGTTTTAGACACATTAAATCCAGTAAGTTGCAGAGCCAAAAGTTAATTTCATTTAAAAGGAGAATTTGATGAACATTTTTCATAGAAGGTTGATTTTAAAATCTTCCTCCTAGCCAGTCACTGTGTGACCGTTTTAGCTGGAAAAGACCTCTCTCTATATTGACTGAGTCAGAATGGTCTCTCCTAAGACAGACAAAGAATCTTTGAACAGTCTGGGAAAAACACAAATAATACACCAGGCTCTATTCTAAGCACCTGCTTGCAGCCATTATCTCATTTAGTCCCCATAATCCCCCTACCAGGTAGGTGCTGCCACTGTTTGGGTGGCTTCTGGCAAGTGATTTAACCTCTTGGAGACTTCTCTGTAAAATGGGTGGAGTCCCAACACCCGTCTCAGAGAGCGTTTGTGTGACAGAGTCACTGCACCACTCAGCCCAGTCCCTCGTACACACTATGCCACCCCCGAAATATGCCTCTTTGGCACAGGGATTATTTCGAGAAAATGCAGACACAGGAGAAACTCAGAAAACACAGTAAAAGGGAAACTTACAGCAGAAAGGGGTCTGTAGCAGGAATACAGCTACTGTCAGAGATAACTTTATCACCTAAGAGACCTATCTGCAAGGCAAGGCAACCTTGGTTTCCCAAACATTTCCTCTTCATCTCTTTGAAGCCCTGGTTGGTCCCTTATCCCTCTCCTTAGCCCCTGGTATGTAAGTCTCAGTTGTGTGGTTGCCTTCTGAGTCTCATATCTTTGTGAGGCTCTTGTACGCACATACTTAAAATTGTTTTTTTCTCTCTCTCTTGTTAATTTGTCTTTTTATAACAGTGGCGTCTCAGCCACAGAACCTAGAACAATAGGTGGAAAATTACTCTTTCTGCCCTACAACTGCTAAAAGTATTGGCTGTTAAAAAGTGATATTAGTTTTTTATCCTCACCTGAGGACATTTTTTCTTCATTGCTTTTAGTGAGAGAGGAAGGGAAAGAAACACTGATGTGAGAGAGAAGCATCAATTGGTTCCCTCCCTTCTGTGCCCTGACTGGACATCGAATCTGCAACCCTTCACTTATGGTGAGGCAGGACGCTAAGAAGAAAAGTCTTTGGCAAGTGGAATGGGGAAACTGAGACAAGTAGATGAACAAACTGGCTGAGAAATCTGCAGCCAGGTGCAGATGGTCAGCAGTGGGGAAGGCCCCTAGTGCCTGGAAGAGGGCAAAACTGGGAAAACAAGGACCTTGCCCCCAGGGCAACCTCTTCTTCCTGGGCCTTTCCTCCCTGGAGATAACATCTAGGCCTCAGTTGTATTTTGGCTTCAGGTGCAGAAAAGCAGCAAAACCAGGTGGGCCAGGCTAGCACCAACTGCAATGACTAAAGACTCGCTGCCTTGTCACTGGCCAATCAGTGGAGACCATGATCTTGAAAGGGCACACGTGGAGGACTGATGAATATTCTACTGGAATCCTCCGGAGACCTCCCCTAAGATTCTCTGCCTTCGAGAAAGAGATAAAAGCCTCAACACAAAGAATCCAGCCAGCGTATTCCCTCTGGGCAGCAGCCCTCGCCTTTCCTTCCCCTTCTTCGTCCCACACTTCCTTCTTCACAGGCAAGCATCTCCTAGACTCCAAGGCAATGGGAAGCTGGTGGCTTGTTCCAGGCTGATCCCCTGAACCTGTCTCCAAAGCTGCCTTTTCTCTGACCTCCCAGTGAGCTCAGGCAGCCCAGCCCAGGCTCTCCTGTGGCTTCTTCTGTGCTAAGCCATTTCTTGTTTTACTCTATCCATCTTTAAGAAACGCATCCTCATAGTCTCCTGGACTCATGTTGTGAAGTCTTTCCTACACGAACCCAAGAAGCCACACCCTACAGCTGGCCCTAAGCAGACCTGCTCAGGGCCAGGCCCCTGTCCGGTAACAATGGGACACCTGTCCAACCAACTGAGCCACGCTGGCCAGGGCGAAAGCGGTGCTACTTTTTTTATTCCCAATCATTCAAGGGAAGTGTTTACAGACTATGGGCGTTAAAATATTTGAAATTTCCAAAGCACACATTCTATCACTGGGCTGTCATTCAAGTGCACTTGGATCAGTGCGGGAAGCAGGCCTGTTACAGCCAGACCACCTCTCAGACCACCAGCTGTGTTCGCACCTTCTGGCCCAAGGCACACCATGGCAGTGCAGTGTGACACGGCACAGTTGCTAAGACACGAACTACAGAGCCAGGTTGCCTGTATTCTAATCCCAGTCCTGCCATTTAGTATCTGTGTATCCTTGGTCATTTAGTTAACCTCCCTGTGCCTTAGTGTTCTCATCTGTCAAGTGGGGAGAACAGTAGCACTTACCTCAGAGGATTGTCCTGAGGATTAGAGGAGGCAGGGCAGGTAAAGTGTGTCTGGGGCATAGTGAGCACATGTATGGTAGCTGGGACACCTCAACGAATGGCATTTTAGTGGAGGACTCCTTGGAGGAGATCTTGATACAAAATACTAATCAGGCATTAACTGGGAATTTTCACTCCTGTCATGTGGGGAATGTTCTTGCTGTTTAAACTGCTAACATGTATTAAGTGTTATTTGCAAGGCACTGTGCTAAAGCATTTTACCTGTTTTAACTTAATGAATCCTTACAATAATACTTTAAGATAGACACCATTGTTCTTTCCACTTTACAGATGAGAAAACTGAGGCACAGAGAAGCTAAGCACCCATTGCTTGAAGCAAGAGGGTGGACTTACTGTTGAAGGACAAGATGGTTGTGGTTTGGGGCAGAAAGCTCACTCTAACATAGTTGACGTGCTTGGCTGTAGATCAGAAGGCAGCAGCCCGGCCTGGGAGGGGAGATGTTGTTCCTAGGTTCTAAACCTTTGCAAGTCCCCTTACTGTTTGCAGTGAGGGGGCAGGAGATTGGCAGTGGAGGTGAGACCCTGCTAGGCACATTTCCTGAACCCCTCACCTGGAAGCCACTGCTACCTCGCTGCGCTGTAACCAGGGAAGACTGCAGAGGAATGGTTTCCCAAACCTCAGGCACCAGGCGTTCCTGGGAACTGATAAAATTGAAGGAGAGAAGGATGGAGCTGGTTTGAGGGGTAATATGCTTCTTACTACAGCACTGAAATGAGGCAAAGATGGGTCGTTTCTGCCCGGAAATATCCTTCTTGCCACCAGCCTGAAAACCTCATTTTCAGAATTCCCCATTTACAAAGGGAAGGACACGAGGGACATGTTAAACTCTCTTCAGATAGCACCAGGGAATCCCTTGGGGTCACCGCTTTATGTGTATTTGTTGAAAAGATTTTAAAAGTTGAATTTAATGTCATCCAGCTGAAAGTAAGAAAGGGAAGAAGAGGAGGAAGCCAGATGGGGTGTGTGGCTGGGCCTGGGCTGAGGTGGCAGAAGGGAAGCCGGGGCTGGGGGCTATGAGAGCAAAACTGTTTGGGTACCAGACAATTCTGCTGCTTCTAATTTGTCTTAAGCCAGCACTGGACATGCCATTCAGGAGGACTCACAACAACTTTTTGGCACGGATGGTGTACAATGCTGACCCTTGGGAAACAGCATCCAGGAAGAGTGCCTCTTTCATCCTTAAAAACACTTTCCTTTCCATTCAGCAGCAGTCTTATTGTGACTTAAGTTCCCATCAGTCAAGTAGACATTAAGTGGCTCCTTATATAAATACTTACAGAGTTCTAACTTTGCAAGGGCCTCTGAAAAGCATTCTATCTCTTCTAAGTTCTTTAAAGTTTTCTTTTGGCTTCGGCAAGGGTACAGATACAGCCAGAGGTGGCAACCGTTCCTGTGCAGATGAACTCCACAGGCACGAAGCTCTGTCAAAGCTACACGCTCAAAACCCACCGCTGGCGCAACCCCGACGGTCGTCTCCAGGTGACACACTCGGGAAATTGCTCTTGCTCTTAATTACTGTCCTCATTTAGAATGGAAACATTAAGAAGTTAAAAATTATTTAGAAGTGTGATAGACAGTCGGAAAGATATGGGTACCTGAACTGAAGAGAATAAAAACCACTTGTAATTGCAATACTGAGACAACTGCCATTAACAGTTTTTGTTCAGAATGTACCTGTACCTCTATCTTTGTCTCTGCTGACCTGCCAGTTGACCTATGGCCACAGTAATATTTTGGGATATTAACCAATTTTTATCGTAATGTTTATTGAAGTATGATATACAGACAAAAAGTACACATATTATAAGTATGCTTATCACAAATTAATGTGTTTCTGTAAGGCGAACACACCTGTATGCCTGATACCAGCTCAAGAAACAAAGAGTTACCAGACTTGTATGTACTCTCTCTACATCTCCTTGGACCCTGAGGCCCTTTCTCTACATCAAGAGGCTCAAGTTTTCCACCTTCACATCCTGGGAAAAACAGTGGCAGCAGACCGCAGAGGAACACAACTTTACTTTTGGATGGAGATCCAAGAATACGATGGGAGATTTTTAAGAACATGAACCAGTTTGAATGGATTTTTCTAGCCCTAGGTCTTGACAAAGGATTCTTGGACAGGGAAGAGAGAAGACGGTAGGCAAATAGAGCATAACCACTGGTGGGTCTCCTTGGAGGGCCATTGGCCCTGCTCCCAGTTCAGAAACTCTATCAGAGAAACTGTGGGTAGGAATTTTGACCCACATGGAAATGTTTTCAGATCCAGCAGCATCCTGCTTTCAACCCTGTGAAGGCCTGAACCCTTGTTTGCCTCACTAAAGCAGCGACATCTCCATGACCCAACATGCACATCTCAGATGAGCAGGTGATTCTGATGCTCGTGGTCCTTGGTCCCCACCTTCAGAAACATGTGTGTAGGTTTTGTTGAGGCCATGATCATGGCCACCAGACTTGTCTGTGCATCAGAATTACCCAGGGATCTTGGGTAATTACACAAATTCCCAGGACCCAATACTGAATTTAATCAGGCCTGGCAATCTCCAATCTGACCAACTCCCCAAATTGTTATTCTGCAACCAGTTTGGTATTCACTGGAGAATTAGATTTGGGAAGTGTTCTTTTAGTGCCTTGTGAACTGTACCATCTTATGAGGATAAAGACGCAGTGCAGTGGGTCCAGGTGACCCAGGAGAGTCCATTTATAAGCTGTTGATGGGAGGGGAGCAGCTCAGGTGGAGAGGCTCCTCTTCAGCCAGACCGATGCCTTCTGCCTACATGTTGCTGCATAAAGGATTCCAACGTCAAAAAAGGCTTGCAATCCACTCCCTGTGCCGCAGCATCAACCGGTATCAACCACATCTTTTACTCTGCCATTTATTTTGTCAGCAGAGACATGTATGCGAGGATTGGGTACCCCTGGGAAGAGCTTTGCAGGCCAAAGTCCTCTCCTCATCCCCCACAAAAGGGACAATGCAGCTGATCCACTGTGGTCTGTCCTTTCCCACAACACCACACCAGTGCCCGGAGGCTGCTGAGAGATGCTGCCATGAATGAAATTATGTCCTTCTGACTAGAGGGTATGCTGAGCCTGGCCAGGGAGACTTTTAGAATTCTGTTCTCCATTACTAAAATCATGGCAAGGGGACAGGAGACATTTACAGTAACAACAACAACAATAGTAATAATGGCCTTTAAGAGCCAAGACTATAACAGACTCATTCTTTATAACTGCTGTAGATGACCTAACCTAAAGTGACAGCTCCAAGTGTAATAACCTGCCAGGATAATGGATGCATCGTTGATCCGTCACATCGCTAACATGTGCTTCTAAAGTTACACCTGTCACCACCTATGGCTGCACAGATATAGTTCAGGGTTGCCGCTGATGAGGACAAAAGTACAGCTGAGGCTCTCTGCCGGCCGATGGAAGCAGATGGGAAAAATGGGGAAAGAAGACACAGGATGGGAAGGAACCTAGAATTTGAGTTCCCTCAAATAATC
This sequence comes from Anoura caudifer, assembly GCA_004027475.1. NCBI lineage: Eukaryota > Metazoa > Chordata > Mammalia > Chiroptera > Phyllostomidae > Anoura > Anoura caudifer. Next base: position 191,776 of record PVKU01001297.1, read on the forward strand.
CTCCATAATGTGACCCTGAAGGAGAAGTTAGAGAGGGTACAAAAGGACCCTCTCTAGAGAGGGTCCATTCAAGAAAAACCATTCAAGAAAAACAAAGGATGGAGAAGGGGCACTCACTGCATCACTCAAAACCCTAGTGCTGGCTTCCAGGCAAGACAGCGAAAGTTCTAACTTCTCAACTAAATTCAGGAAGCAAGGATGGGAAAGTCGGAATCAGGTTGTGGTTTTTAAAATATTTGCTTTGCAGTATGTCTAACACACACAGAAGCACACAGGCATAAATAGCCAGGTGAAATCTTATGAAGTAAACTTGCCTCTTTTGCACAGTGCATACAGGATGAAGAGATAGAACATTAACAGTTCCCCAGATGTCTCTTCTTGCCTCCTGATCACTGGTTCCCATGCATGAAGACACTATCCTAACTGCTAGCACGAGGATTAGTTTTGCCTACTTTTGAACTTGATATAAATGGACTCATATGGTATGTGGTCTTCTGTATCTGGCTTCTTTTGTGTTTGTGAATTCACCACCATACTTGTGTGTGGCTGCCCATTTTTATCATTATATGTGCTCCATCATGTGGACATACCACAGATTCTCTATTCTGCTATCAGATGATTAGGTTCTTTTCCGTTCTTTGCTGGTTGACCTAATGCTGCTATGAACTTGTTTGTATGCATTTAAAGCAATCTACCTTTTATATTATTATAAAAAGAATTCAACTATTTTTATTTAAGAAAAACACATTGAATATAAGGCAAAATATGGTCTTGGAATTAAAAATTACACTGCAGCACTACAAAGGCTAAAGACATGGACGAAAATAGTCAATAGAGCATCATTCTAATGGAGATTGGCGGGAGTAAAATCAAGATCAAAGGTTGTGGTAGAAAGTAGCAGGGGAAACTTGTTTTTCCAATAGGAGAGGAGCAATGATGAAGATAGGAAATAATGAGTTCAAAGAAAGAAAAGTTGAAAGACAAGTTACTGGTTAAAGCTAAGAGTTCAGGGATGACATTGGGGATAGCAGAAAGGTCGATGGGTTTTGCAAAAGCTGTCTTGGGGGATGCAAGCAGCACAGAGGTCCAGCCAGCATGGAAGACTGAGAATTCATTGTGGAACCCATGAATGTAGTCATGAGATTTTTCCTGGTCATTTTGATCAGCCTCAGATTCTAAAAAGAGTTCCTGCCTTGCCTTATCCATAACTTCTTCTCCACGCGAGTGCACGGCTGCCATACATGGTTGCACTGTGCACAGCTTGAGAGGATGTGCTGCCACTGTAGGTGGACTGCATGTATTTTATCATGACTTTCTGGCAGATGGCAGTAAAGCATCTTGTTTTCACAAAATCAGTATGCTACAACTTCCTAACAGATGGAAGTAAAACATCTTGAAGAAGGAGAGCCTTTCTCGAGTTGGCAGAAAGGTGCGGTGTGGTCTAGCACAGCTCCATGTGTGGAGGGGTAACAGAAGTAAGGTAGGGGTGATAGGATGCATGGAGGCTCTTGAACCCTTCTCTACATCAGAAAGATCAGGCCTCTGTGCTTCTCTGCTTTACCTAATGCAGAAATGTCCTACTTTGTGCTGCCCTCTTCCAAATACCAAGGATTGTTGAAAATCTAACCCCATTCTCCTATTCTCCTCAAATCCTTTCCTGATTTCAATGCCTGATTTTTTCTTTGCTGTAGTCTGTATGCCAGCACCTTGCCTGCTACTCATGACACTACCTTGTTATCACTATATTTTTAGATGCATGTGTCTTCATAGTCCCTAAATGATTTGAAATCTACAAATAAGAGCTAAGTTATAATGAGCCACTGAGGTGCTTTTAGTACATGCTGGTCAACCATGGGCTAGAGAGCCCCTACCTCACGACCTATCCACCTTGTTGCCCAGAGATCTGAGGCTTGTGCCATTCATTCAAACCAAGAATCCTCATGCATCAAGTTAATGTATTCCATAAGGCTCTGTAGGACTTGCCAACCCCTTGCCCCTGTGACATGACATAGTACCCTCCTCCCATGCACACCAGTTTCAGTCACGCCTCCTTCCTCTTCCTTACACACACCAGGCACTCCTGCCCCAGAGTCTCTGTGCCTGCCGTTCCTACTGCTGAAACTCTCTGTCTTCCACATGTCCAGGTGGCTTGTTCCCCACCTTCCTCAGAATGGGCTGACGTGTCACCTTAGTGGTACCTTCCCTGTGCAAACTATTTAAAATTGCCATAAACCTACTCTAGCCTTCCCTTATCACCTTTCCCTGTTTTGTTTTTCAGCACACCACCTTCTAATGGGCTATATTAATTACTTATTCTGTTCATTGTTAGTTCCTACCACTAAAATATAAGCTCCATGAAGGCAGATATTTTTGTCTGTTTCCTGATCCCTGCCTGGGTCCAGGATACCCACAGCATTAAGAGCAATGTCAATGACAAGGACAGAGCAGGCACTTGAGCATCCTATGGTGAATATAATGCTTGTAAATAGCTTCAAGTATTACTCTTGTAGAGCAAGTGTACAGTGACCAAAGTACTTTCTAAACCAAAAATTGATCTGACATATCACTTCCAGATTTCTGTGCAAGCTGGGATGTAGATTTTGAGGACTAATGTTTCATTTTTGGGGGAGACACTTTGATGATTCAAAGAAAATAGGACAGTGATTTGAAATCAAGATGGTCTTGTAAAATCAAGAACTCATCATGGCTAAACTTTGTGTAGATAAACAATAGCTAAATCCCAACAGAAATCCGTTAAACCCTAAAAAGCTATCTGGTTTGACATAAAGGGATTCTTAGCAGTCAGATTTCTTAAGACTTCTTCAAATCAAAACTTAAGTGACCACTCTAGTTTACTTAATATATCAGTGAATACATACTTAAGTGACCAATGTACAAGGTCTGTCCAGAAGGTATCAGCTGTGTAACATGAAAAATAGAGACATTTGTTGAAGAAGATACAAGAAACATTGTACATAAGACAAAGATGCCTCAGCCCCCTTCAAAGTAGGCACCTTGGGACCTCACACAGTTCTCCCAATCACCATCAGCTGCCCCATCATATTTTCCTGAATCTTACTGATGTTCTGAAATCTCTTACCTTTCAAAGATGGTTTTAGTTTTCGGAAAAGCCAGAAGTCACAGGGCATCAAATTTGGGCTGTAGGGAGGCTGAATCAGCTGGGTGATTTCATGTTTCACCAAAAAACTCTTCATGAGATGTGATGCATGAACAGGCATATTGTTGTGATGAAGCTGCCAATCACCAGCTGCCCTTAGCTGTGACCTTCTAAATCATCTGAATAGTTTCCGTGGAGGAATGTCCAGGCTTAATGCAAAATATGATGGAGATTCATTGCTCTACTTGCTCAGTCATTTTGAATGTGACAGCCACACAGTACACATGCTCACTCAATGGCGTCTACCACCCTCACTGATTAGTACAGTGAAGTCATCATTGTTCACCCATGTGCATTCCAGTCCACTCTCCTTGGCTACCAGGTTATATTGAGGTTGTGCAAAACATTCTCATTATATTAACAATGGCTGGACATTTTCCAGGACCTCAGTATTCAATAGATTGTTTCTTATCTATTTATCTAAAGAAGATTGAAAATAAAGTCCTTTGGGTTTTTATTTAAGGGTCTTAAGTCAAGAAGTAATTTTTTTTTTTTTGGAAGCCCTAATCTCCTCATTAGTATTTCCCCTTGTGGTAGTAGAAGATAGCTTGTTTTAGAAGGTTACATAGAAGTGAAATAATTTGGAAAACAGTTCAAAATAAGTATGAGAATAAAATGGAAGCAAAACCAAACAACAAAAAAGAATTCCTGCCCTGGCTGGTGTGGCTCAGCAGATTGAGTGCTGGCCTGTGAACCAAAAGGTCACCGATTTGATTCCCAGTCAGGGCATGTCTGGGTTAAAGGCCAGGTCCCCAGTTGGGGGAGTGAAGGAGGTACCTGGTCGGCATTTCCCTCCCTCTCTTTTTTCCTCCCTTCTCCTCTCTCTAAAAATAAATAAATGAAATCCTAAAAAAAAATAAATAAAAGAATTCCTCATATTTTAAACTTGAGGCTATAAAATGTCTGTTGTCAGCAGTAAATATCACTTTTACGTGTAAATTGATAAATTGGCCAAGTTTGATTAGAATCAAAAGAAGGTAACATTTTCAGACTAAATAACTTACTGCATATTGATCCCCAAACCACATTAGCTTCAACAGTGTCCATCATCTTCAATTTTATATTTCCTAGTAATTATTTTACAGTTGTCAGAGATTATTAATCTTGAAGTTCTCAGGCAATCTACTTTCATGGAAAAAAATTAAATCCGGGACATAACACAGATTTAACTGCTCCAATAAGGAGCTATAATATTTAGCTGTTGACTCATGCTACCTTTTGACAATGATTTGGGGCCATCCCTTTTCCTTATGAACAAAATCAATCTAATTTTTGACAGATCTTTTGTGAATGTTCCCAAGTAAGAATTGATAATAAAATTCAAGAGGTAGAGATAACTATCTCCTTCTAAAGTGAAGGGACAGGAAGTAAAGTGGAATGTATCACAATTTCAATTTTTCTGGAAGACCACCCTCTCGAGTCTCCAGAGCAAGCATAGTGTATTCACCGAACTCCCATCCTCCTAGGGCTTTAGCTGGATGAGTGCGCTTATGTTCAGCCCCCTCACTTGAGGAGGCAGAGGCTTAGGACACAGCTGGTCACAGTTAAATTAATTATCATTTGTCAGCAGCACGCTGAGGCCCAGAAGTCCATGGAAGAGGATGCTGCCAGACCCCAGTGCACCTCAGAATGTGCGCTCACTTACACTACCCATCCAGATTGGTAGTGTCTTTAAGGTTTTCGAAGCAGTGAAATATCTTTGCAAAACTACTGCCACATAATTTACTGATCTTCTTTTCTTAACTTTAGATCATTTGTTCATCATTTGTTTGAGAATGTTTCCACCACTTAAAATGAAAGACAAACAGCAGAGAATAAAGTGGGTATAAGAAATAATCAGTGTGGTCCTCTAAGAATGAATAATTGATGGGAGAAGCTCAAGTTGCTGGTAGTAACACTGCACAATTTCCGAATTAAAATTCCAACCATTTAATTTCATGGTTAAAACATCTCTTTGATGATGTAAATAGGCTGACGGCTAAATAGGACTGTCGCTGGACTGCCTAATGCTGAAGCTGGTATTTCTCCACACAGAGTAAAAGTTCAGCCAGAAAAGGGATTAACCTCAAACTTGCCAGGTAACAGTTAAAAAGTAAAGTATTTACGTTACTGGCATAGTTACTTTTGGGTTTTTTCCCTGGAAATTAAAAAAAAATTGGGAGTTGAGAGTGGGAAAGTCAAATTTAGAAAACATTCATATGTTTTCAATTAATTTCTTCTCCTTCATCTTTTTCTCTCTCTTCCCCTTCATTCCTTCCTTCCTTCCTCCTTCCTCTCTCCCTCCATTCCTTTTTCTTCTCACCCAATGACATTTTTTCATTGCTTTTAGAGAGAGAGGAAGGGAGAGAGAAAAACATCAATGCAAGAGAGAAGCATTGAATGGCTGCATCCCATATGTGCTGAGACGGGATTGAACCTGCAACCTAGGTATGTGCCCTGATCAGGAATAAAATCTGCAGCATTTTGGTGATGGGACAATGCTCCAGCCAACTCTGAGCCATGTCAGCCAGGGCTATGTTTCATTTGTTTAATTTTGTTTTTCAACTACAGTTTACATTCAATATTATTTTGTATTGGTTTCAGGTATACAGCTTGTGGTTGGACAATCACATACGGTACTTTACAAAGTGTTTCCCCCAATATCTCCATTACTCATCTGGTACCATACATAGTTATTACAATATTATTGACAATATTCCCTGTGCTGTACTTCACATCCCCACAACTATTTGATAGCTACCAATTCTGAATATATTTCTTGAAGCATTGTTTACAAATAAAACATTTAAAAATATAAATGTCCCATAGGTGAATAGATAAATAATGAGATTTGACCCAATGCCCATTTTAAGTAGTTATGAAGACTTTGAAGCAACATGAACTATGCTTATGGTAAAATTATAAAAGAAAACTTAATGATAGTATTAAAAAATAAAAAGGAGAAAAATAGGATATAAAGACTGTATATACTGATTTCAAGCATACTTATTTCTATAGCTTTCAAAATCTTTAAGATGGGGCTATACATTTATTAGTTTAACTTGAATTAACATATTAGAAATATTTATCTTTATACCAAAGAGACCATAAAAACCTTGCTGATAAAATCTAAAGAAAACTAAAAAGTTTAGTTTCTTTTTAAACTATTTGAGCTCCAAGATCCCCTAACCTCCAATCTGTTCAGCATTTAAAGGTTTTAAATAAGCCTATAACAAGTAATTGATTCTTCTGTAACACTCTCCCATCTTCTTTCCTAATCCCTTTTCTAGATAGCAAGAAATAAGCAAACAAATCTACAGCTAGCAAAGAAACATTATGGACAACCACAGACATGTAGAGTATTTTTTGTTACCTGCAGAAGAACTAGCAAAAACTCCATTTAGCAAGTTCAAAGAGGGTTTATTTATATTCATAAAATTTTCCTGTGTAAGTGAAGTTTAAACTATACTACCTACTTCAAGGACATCATCTCTGAAAATACTTGGTGGTTACAAATCTTAACAAGCTGTATATTCTTTAGGTGTCAATGAACAAAAGTAATAAATCTATTATCTATATGGCATGAATAAATTCATAAAAGTTAAAAGTGAAGCATTGACACTTAAGGTTTACAAAAAAGAAAACCTTATTTTATGGGGATACAAGAGGGAACTAGAAATATGAAAATCACCTTTTAAGTTTTTGCAAATAACAAATTCAGAACTAAAACTTTTTTCTTTTGACTTTTGTACTAGTAAACTATTATGCTTTTCTTCTGGGGATACAGGATCACCAATCTCCTCTTACACTGATCCAGCAATCCTACTTGAACACATAGCTTAATCAACAAGTATTTGTGAAGCTTCTGGGATTTGACAACATCCTGACTAGCCTAGTGCTTCTTTTTGATGTGCCTACTAACCACTTAGCACCTAGGGATAAGATTAATAGAATTGAAAATGTGGATTCTAGTTCAGTGGGTATGTGATAGATTCTAAGGCGATGGATTTCTAAGAAGCTCCCAGGTGATGCAATGCAACTGGTCCAGAGATTAATTTTTGAGTAGCACTACTCCAGGGTACCAAAAGGCGAAGGTGCATGGCTTTGTGAAAGTGAAATATACAAATGGCCAAGGTGAACCACAGATTTGGCAGGATGTAAATGGAGCAGCTGTGACTGAGCTCTAGCTATGGGCTGGTATTGGGGTCCCAGTGTTGCCTGAGGATAAAATAAAAACGTAAAAGTATCCAATTCAGTGGCTGGTACAAGGTAGGTGAGGTGCTCAATAACTTTTTTCCTCTTCATTCTATGAAAATAATTTCCAAATGAACCAATTAGAGAACATGACCAAACAACATTTGAGCATTTTATACTGATAAAGTCAAATGCTGATTAGAGAAGAAGCCAGTGGGTATAAGGTAATGTGTGGAAGACATTACTTAATACATCTAAAATCAGTGTTCCTTTTGGAAGATTCACTTTTCATAAGAGAAGTAACTGGAAAGTCAAGTGTGGTGGGGGGTGGGGGTGGGTGGGGAGTTGGAACTGAACTGTGAAACTAAGGAAATAGGTCAAAGAAGGAAGGTGGATAGAACCACATCCTTTTTGGGCAAAAAGTCCTTGAGAGGTTCCCAGAGATGAGAATGTCTGAGAGAGTTCAGAACAAAGGTTTTACACATTCAGTTCCAAGTTTTTTGCTATGCTACAGACCAAAGGACATAAATCTTCTCTACTGCCCTAAGGCACTATGTGCTGGATGAGCACAGCCTTGTGTAGGAAGTGCTTTGCGATGTGGAAGATTCTGGGTGGTAATGTGATGCAGAGAAAGGAGAGTACATGCAGAAGGCAAGACAAAAATGGCCTTGGCTGGTGTGGCTCAGTGAATTGAGAGTGCCAGTCTGAGAACCAAAGGGTTGCTATTTGATTCTCAACCAAGGCACATGCCTGGATTGGGGGCCAGGTCCCCAGCAGGGGGCGCTCAAAAGGCAACCACACACTGATGTTTCTCTCCCTCTCTTCCTCCTTCCCTTCCCCGCTCTCTAAAATTACATAAGTAAAAACTTAAAAAAATAGAATGGCCAATGGAGAATTCAGCAGGTCACTAGTGACAACGCACAGAGATACTGGGAGATTTTGAAGATTTCCCATGATAAGGGTATAACTGGAGTCTTTAGGAACATTTAGGGAGTTGACAATTTAAGTAAAAATAAGTTGCTAATGGAGGCACTAATTATGGAAATATAGGAGAGACACAATGTGACCAAGTATCAACCAGAAGACTCACACCTTAGAACTCAGTTTAGATTTCAAACTACAGGGAGTATGAGTGATTGCAGGATTTTGAGCAGTAAGTAATGTGAGCTCAGTGGTGCAGATTTCCACTTTGGCAAAACCAACAGGATAGGTTTAGAAAAGCATATTGATCAATCTCATTAGCACATTTTTTCTAAAGTTTTTAACATGGGAATATCTGTCCAGCCCTTGAGAATATTTTGCTGAGAATTTTTATAACGTGAGGTTCACATCTCCAATTTTCCCCCTTAACAGGATAGCTTCTCCACTTCCTGACACAGCTCCTAGAACACAGCAGTTTCCCAATAGCACATTTTCATAATGGAGATTGAAGAATATGTCATTTATTAATTAGGTAACATGAGTTACACTGGACAGATTGGTATTGGCTTAACAATGAATTCTGAGCAGGGCATGGGAACCTATTGCATTAACCATGGCGGCCTCCTTTGACTGTGTGCTTTCTAACAGTGGATGATAAAGGTAATAATTTTAAGAGGCTGATACTGATAACAAAAACAGAACTTTACTTGGAAGCTGAAGCTAGATGTGATCAAATACTGTATTTGCTCAAAGGTTTTTAGGTGTTATAACTATATGTATAGTTAGAAAGGCTACTCCTTTTTTCCCCATTGAAGGTTTTTTTTTTTTTTTTTTAAACAAGTTTTATAAAAAGTAAGTTTGGAAAAATTGAGGTTTCTTAGAAAACTAACCACATTACAATGGAACAAATTCTATCTCCATCTCTTGCTATCTGATTAATGTACTGTCAGATTCCAAAGGAGAATCTGGAATTACTATTTCCCTTCTATAATGTATGGGGAGGGGGGCAAGTTCAAACACTTGGCCTCAGAAGACAAAGCTCATAATTTGGCCTAATCTATCATTCTAGTCTCATTTCCTGTTCCTTCTTTCATTCTGTAGCTAATCACACCAATATAAATGACCATTTCTCATAACCATCCAGGCTTCTCATTTATTTGTTATATGTGCTATCAGCCTTTCTTTTCTCCATTTGCCTGAAGCATCTTAACCTTTCTCTTAAAATCAGCATTCTTCATTCTCTGAAAGTCCCACTAGACTTTGTATTTAGCTTTATTGTAATACTTCTTTGATTATTTTGCAACAAGTAGGTTTCCCACTGGCCTTTGAGTCCCATAAAGGTAGCAACCATGTATTTTTTTAATTCCAATGCTTAGCATATAATAATAGATGCTCAAAAATATTTGGTGATTAAGTATGCACGGGAGGGAAAAAGAAGTTTGGTAAAATAAGAACTGAACAGACAACTGCAAGCTCTTCAAAATAAATCTCCAGGTAATCCCCCCAAATTTTAGTAATTTAAGGAAGGGGGAAATATGTTGAGAGGCATTAGAGAGGTGGTACAAGGAATTAAGAGGTACTTTATGATCTCTAAAGCCAATTATATCTTTAGGGCAGTATTTCAAACAGCTTTCCTTTGCTTTAATTACATTCCTAATACGCTCCAAATAAAGATAAGGAGGTCAGAGTTTCTTGGTTGTTCTGCTGTGATTCTTTAAAATATCACAATTCAACGGGCCCATCAGCTGAACTTGGGGAAATATTTTATTTTCCAAAATTGGCACAGACATCCCCAGCTGAGATTAAAAGCTGAATAGCAGCATGTATTTTCCTGGTAATTTACACATAGTGGTGATTTTAAAACAAAGCCACGACATTCTTTGATAGGCGTCCTATAGAGAAGTGGGAATCCCTCCCCTTGAATCTAGGCTCTGTACCTGCTCGACTCATACACAGAACAGGGCAGAGTGACGCTATGCCAGCTTCTGCGTCCAGATCTTAAGAAACGAGTAGCTTCCATTTCCTGTTTCTCAGGCCACTTGCTGTAGGAACCTAGATACCTTGCAAGAGGGAGTCCAAACTGCCTTGTGGAGAGGCTGGTGCAGACACGGATGCGTAGTCAGTGCCAATTTGTCCGCCACGTGAATGAGCCATCTTGAGAGTGGGTGTCTTCCCCACCCCCACCCCCACATCATCCTCAGACCCCTTGTAGTTCCCTGACTGAAAAAAAAGTTCCTATGATATTTCTGTTCATGGTTACAATGTTCCTCCTTGGCAGGAACTCAAATTAATTATTAATTGGAGAATATTAATGTGTGATGTAGGCAGAGGGCAGGGAAGATTATTATTATGTACTACCTTTGCAATCTATTGCTATTAAGACAAAATTTGGCTACCTGACAATTATATTGGCCTGACTTAGAGAAAAATTTTATCCTCATTCTCACATTACAATGCAGACACATACGCAACATGTTTAGAGCACACAATACCACTTTCAACCACTGTCCCTTTGCTGAGCCCTCTTACCACAGAGCTGGTAGGCTGGCGCCATATCTGAGCCTCCAACAACCTGGCTAACAGCGTGTGACCCTCCTTGGAGACCCACAGAAGCTCCACCGCATCAAACTTACAGGCCCACCCAACCTGTTTTTCCATAAGAATGGCTGGTCTTAGCTTCTAAATCCTATCCAAATAAGCAATAGCTGACTTCAGTGAGCCCTAGTGGCAGCCAGATTAGAATCACAGCTTGGTTTCACCTGGAAATCTCCAAGTCCAGCACAAGTAGCAGCCATCTCAGACTGCTTTAAACTCAGGCAGGGCGCCCTGGGGCTGACCTTCGCCTGCACCACCCGGGAAACCCCAGGGCCAGGGTACCCAGTGGACAGCTACAGACCACACTGGAGCACCGCCACCCTGCCTCTGCATAGCTAATCCTCCACAGATCGCAGAGGTTGGTGGTAAGTGGTCACAGCCAGTCCTTGCAGCCGGCCTGGGTAAATACCTCTCATTGATCTGCCAATAGCAACTAAGGTTCAACTGCAAGAAGAGGGTATACTCAGCTTACATGAAGGGCGCACCTCTAGTACCCAGCTTGGGTGACAGGGGAGGTGTTCCACAGGGCACCTACTACATTAGGCCACGCTATCAAAACATAGAGTCAAAGCAGCTCTACCTAATATGTAGAAACAAACAAAGGGAAGCTGCCAAAGTGAAGAGACAAAGAAACAGGGCCCAAATGAAAGAATAGATCAAAACTCCAGAAAAATAACCAAACAAAGTGGAGATAAGCAATCTATTAGATGCAGAATACAAAACACTCTTTATAAGGATGCTCAAGGAATTTAGTGAGGACCTCAGCAGCATAAAAAAGACCCAGTCAGAAATGAAGGATACACTAATTGAAACAAAGAACAATATACAGGGAAACAACAGTAGAACAGATGAAGCTGAGAACCAAATCAATGATTTGGAACATAAGGAACCAAAAAACAACCATGCAGAACAACAAGAAGGAAAAAAAATCCAAAAAAAAAAGAGGATAGTATAAACAACGTCTGGGACAACTTTAAGAAGCCCAGCATTTGCCTCATAGGGATGCCAGAAGGAGAAGAGAAACAGCAAGAAATTAGAAATCTATCCAAAAAAATAGTGAAAGAAAACTTCCCTAATTTGGGGAAGGAAGTAGACATGCAAGTCCAGGAAGCACAGAGAGCCCCAATCATGATGGATGTAAAAAGTCCCACTTAAGATACATCATTATTAAAAGCCCAAAGGTTAAAGATAAAGAGAGACTTACAGAAGCAAGAAAAAAGAAATTAGTTACCAGCAGGTTGCCAGAGGGAGGGAGGAAGGGGAGAATGGGTAAAGAGGTGGAGGGATTAAGAAGTACAAATAGGTAGTTACAGAATAGCCATAGGGACGTACAATAAAGTATACGAAATGGAGTAGCCAAAGAACTTATACATGTGACCCCTGGACATGAACAATGGTGGGGGGACTGCTTGAGGGAGTGGGGGCATGCTGAGTGGAGGGGGGAAAAGGAGGAAAATCAGGACAACTATAATAACATAATTAACAAAATTAAAAAAAAAAAAAACTGCTTTCAAGCAATTCCAAAAGGTTTACATTTTGTCATACTGTGGTAAAATATAAATGACAAGCTGGTAATTTCATGACATTCAACATACATAAACTGTCTTTTGGCTAAAAAAAATTAAAATATTAAGTACTGGCTGGGTGGCTCAGTTGGTTGGAGCATCACCCCATACACCAAAAGGTTGAGGGTTCAATTCCCAGTCAGGGCATATACCTAGTTGCAGATTCAAGCCCTGGTCTGGGCATGTATGGGAGTCGATTGATTGATGTTTCTCTCTCACATTGATGTTTCTGTCTCTCTCCCTTCCTCTCTCTAAAATCAATAAACATGTCCTAGGATGAGGATTAAAAAAAGGTAAAATATTAAGAAAATAAAACTCTTCTAACAATAAAACAAAATTTCTACTTTTATCTGCTTTTTCTTATAATGTATTCCAAAGAATATAAATGTATTATAAATATATCTATATAAGTGTTTTTTTAAGTCATTATTTTTATAAGCATAGATAATTGAGTGGTAATTTATATTATTCTTATGCATAAATTCTTATAAGTACTATACATTTTAAACTTACTAAGACAGTTAGATTGTAATGCCTCCTCTACTTAGACTTGGGATAACGTGCCAAGCATAGTAGGAGTTCATCCCTTAAAAGAAGTTTTGCCCTGATGCTGATCTGTAAATTTGGATTCCTCTTCAAAGTTCTCTGACAATTAACCAAAAACACTTCATCATCAGAACAATGTTTATCCTTTCACGATATCTTTCGCTATTTCCTGCCAAAGCCTTAAAGTGTGTGTGTATGTGTGTGTGTGTGGGGGGCGGGGGAGAGAGAGAGTGAATATGCAGGGGTAGGGCTTAAAATGTTTACTCTTTTAGGCAGATGAAGTTTGGGATTTCTTTTGCATTGTAATTCATCTAGTTCATCTATTTGTTTCCCTAAACAGTGAATGGCATTTAACAGTGCTCATTACTCAAATGCTTTGTGAAAAGACCCTCACAATTCCTGTAATGTCATTTTAAAGAGTGCTGCGGTAATAGTCAAGTGTCAGATTTCTGGAACCATAAGTAAGCGTCATTGCTCTCTAAGGCTGCTGAAGCCTAAAGGATCAATCTTACCACTTTTATTCACAGAAACTTAGGGAAACAAAATACTTCAAACCCACATTCTTTCTTTGTAATTCCTGAATAGTGTCGCTTGAGTATTAGCATTTATGCAAGTAATAATTTATACCAGCAGAGATGGGTCCATCTTTCCCCAGGTGGGCCGTTCTAGAGAGAGATTGACAGTCCCTGAGGAGGAAGATAGTGGAGGCATCGTGCTAGGACTTGAGGGGTGACGTAACTGAGCAGGAATCTACTTTAAATCCCATCCGTGAGCATTTACTTCTCTCTCTGTCTCTCTTTTTTTGCAAGGGCAAAAGGTTACACACTTTCCAAGAGTGCATTTCACAAAAGCAAGCATTACTGAAATGAACCGTACTTTCGACCACCCAAAGAGGAAATGATTATGGAGAAGAGCTCAGAGGAAATATTATGTGATTGATGAAGTGTCAATGAATCATAGATATGTAGATGAAATTCTCCTGAAACTACACAATCTTCAAATGTAAGGAGCACGACTTGAGCTGAAATATGTTTTGGATTTAGGAAACCTCTGCTCATGACGGAAATAATTGGAAACACCTGAACCACATATGCCACTTCTTCATGTGTTTCTATTACAGATCTTTGAGGGAAGGAGGTTGGGAGAGAAGTCAGTCCCGGGTGAGATTGTTTATTGGCTATGGTTACCAGAGCCCTTTCGGTTGTATGTTTATATTCCCAATGTGAACATGGTAATCACAAATGGGAGGCAGCTGGAAGAAATTATGAACCATGGGACAAGTTAACTTTTATTGTACACTCTCAGAGGCCCTTGTAGTCTCCTCACAACACCATGACTACAGTTTCTACAGTAACCATGAAAAAACCAGAACAACCTACACAATTTAGTCAACTTGTGATTCAAAGATCACACTTAACGGTTCAAAGTGGCATAAGGTGTTATTGACAGTTTTCTGAAAGTGTGCAAGTCTACTCCTAAGTGTCCAAAGAACAGAAATACTGTAATCAGCAGGGCCTGATGACTGGAAAATATTTAAGCTGCATTTTCATGCAGGAATTAATGTGAATCATTTTTATATAAAACCAGAAAGTATATGACAAACTATTTTGTCAAGCTATGTATATATTCTAATATACTTCAAACTGCATATGACTTTTTTCATTTCAAAAATACTAATCAGATGTTATTGGGATTTCTTCCTACTATTTTAACTATTTTTAAGTGTACAATTCAGCAGCATTAAGTACATTCACAATGTTGTGTAACCACCATCACTTACTATAACCAGAACCTTTTCATCATCCTGAAAACAGATTCTGTACCCATTAAACAATGACTTCCTATTTCACCTCCCCCCAGCCTCCGCTAAATTCTATTACCCTTTCCATTTCTATGATTTTGTCTATTCTGGCTACCTCAGAGAAACGGAATCATAGAATATTTGTTATTCTGTGTCTGGCTTATTTCTCTCAGTATAATGTTCTCAAACATAATCCATATAATGTATATTAAAATTTTACTTTTTAATGGATGAATAATATTCTGTTATATGTACATGCCACATTTTAAAAGTCCATTCATCTGTTGATAAACAGTTGGGTTGTTTCGATTTTTTTGGCTATTGTGAAATAATGCTGCTGTGAACACTGGTATACAAGTATACGTTTGAGTCCCTCGACACATGACTTTTTAAAAATAATTTTTTGCTCTTGATGTTTTTATATATTAAAAAACTCAATGGTCAATGCTAATTTTGCAATTAATTTGCTTTTTTATTTTTAAAAATAGATATTGGGGGAAAAGTCTCACTTTTCTCACCCTCACATTTTCAGACTATATATGCCCCATCTTTCTGCATATGCTATATAAATACACAACAGTTAAGTTAAATTAAGCAGAGCTATAAGATATGGAAAGTATTTGTTCTCAAAAACTGAAGCAATCATACCTTCTGACTACAGAAAGGGTCAACATGAAAAATGAGCATATTTTGTTATTTTCTCAAATTCTATACTCTTGATAAGCATACAGTAAACTAAAAACAAGAAATGAGAATGCTTTTTATAAGAAACTCTGTCAGATTATTTAATTAAAACATTCTTGGACTTTTGGCACTCATTTCCTATCCATGGAGAAAAGCCTACCTATTGCAAACAGGAAGACATGATTAACTTGGCTGGATTTGAAGTAAGTGTAGGTCGGTTTAAAAACTCCCAACTAGATACCCCATAGAAACTTTGCTTATTAGTGTCAGTCATTAGGAAGCTAAATTAACACACACATTAAGGAGACAGATTCCAAGCACACTGAATCAACAGACCACAAGATTTAGAATTCCTGTAACAGGTGCTTTTGGAAAGCACCTCTGCAGAAATGACAGAAGTTGTAGTCTTAACGGTTGGCTAAGGTACAAAAGACTGAAATTATTGATTAGGAAACTTCATGTGTGCAGAATAAAGACTCTGCTGGTTTTGCTTTAGACCAATGTTTTTTTTCTTAACAGCCTAAAAAACAAATATTTTACCTTGTCCACAAACTCTATCACCTTCTTTAAGAAATGGTTACAGTAAAGTCCTGAGGAATTATCTTTTCTAAAAGAAGCCACTTTCTTGCTTGCTGCTGGCTTCCCCTCCCATGTGATGAAGGCTGGCTGCGACATGTCAGACATCCTTATGTTCGATAGATTTGGGTATCATTGTCCTGAACAAAAGAATAAAACAGCAATGCATGGTAAAATATAATGCAGACTGCTAATATGGCGAAATTGTATTGTTATAGCAGTATAAAGTAAAGATGTTCAGAGTCTTTCCACCACACTTATCGTAAATTAAGACCTAGAAATAGTTGACCTTGAACATACAGATGCAGAACTATAACAGGAGGGGAAAAATTGACTGTGATACCTCAACTTTGGCTGAGGTAAAAGAATTATTCGTTTTTAAAATCCTTCTAACTCAAGTCTATAACATGTGTACTTGTTTAGATTACAGTTTTAGTGGTGATTTATGATGGGGAGAGCTCTTTGACTCTTATGGATACTGTCAACTTTTGGTCTTAAATATAAAGATCAAAATGGTTCTGAGGCAACACATTTAATGACCAATTTCTAAACATTGATACCTTTCATTTCCTTTAAAAAAAAAATCACCTATTTCTATCTCCCTAACCTTCCTCCTCTTTGGCAAACATCAGATTGTTCTTTATATCTATAGGTCTGTTTCTATTTCATTTATTTATTTGTTTTTAGATTCCATATATAGGTAAAATCACACAGTACTGGTTTTTGTCTTATTTCACTTAGCTAATGCTAATTAGGTTTATCCATGTTGTCACAAGTGGTAAGATTTCATTCTTTACTATTACTAATATTCCATTGTGTATATATATGTATGTGTTTGACATCTTCTTTATCCATTTGTCTATTGCACATCTATTTTGCTTCCATATGTTAGCAACTACTAGTAATGTTGCAATGAACATTGGGGTGTGTACATCTTTTCAAGTTAGTGCCTCTGTTTCCCTCAGATCAATACCCAGGGGTAGAATTGCTGGATCATATGGCAGCTCTATTTTTTAATTTTTTGAGGAATCTCTATACTGTTTGCCATACTGACTGTATTAATTTGCAATCCCACCAACAGTGTACAAGGGTTCTCTTTGTTCACATCCTTGATAACATTGGCCATTTGTTGTCTTTGTGATAATAGCCATTCTGACAGGTGTGAGGTGATATTTCGTTGTGATTTTGATATGTATTTCCCTCATTGTGAGTGATGTTGAGCATGTTTTCACATCCCTGTTGGCTATCTGCAAATACGCTTTGGAGAAATGTCTATTCAGGTTCTCTGCCTATTTTTTAATTGGATTGTTTGTTTTATTTATGTTAAATTGTAGGAGTTCCTTTTATATTTTGGATATTAACCCTTTATTGGATGTATCATTTGTGAATATCTTCTCCCATTCAGTAGGTTGTCTTTTTGTTTTGTTGATGGTTTCCTTCACTCTGTAAAAACTTTTTAGTTCAATGTAGTCACATTTGTTTATTTTTTCTTTTGTTGCCCTTGTCTAAAGACAAATATTTAAAAAGATACTGCTAAGCGAGATGTCAAAGAGATTACTGCCTATGTTTTCTTCTATGAATTTTGTTGTTTCAGGTCTTAACTTTAAGCCTTTAGTCCATTTTGCCTTTATTTTTGTATATGCTGAAGAAAGTGGTCTAATTTCATTTTTTGAATGTGTCTGTTTTTCACAACACTGATTATTAAAGACACTGTCATTACCCCATTGTATGCCCTTGCTTCCTTTGTTGTATATTAACCATGTAAGCAAGGATTTATTTCTGGGCTTTCTATTCTATTTCATTAATCTCTGTATTTGCTTTTCTGCTAGTACCATACTGTTTTGATTATTATAGCTTTGTACCATACTGTTTTGATTATTATAGCTTTGCAGTATAGTTTGATGTCAAGACATGTGATGCCACCTACTTTATTCTTTCTCAAGAAGTATTAGGCTAATCATGGTCTTTTGTGGTTTCATATAAATGGTAGGACTTGGTATTCTAATTTTTAGAAGAATGCCATTAGTATTTTACTAGGGATTGCATTAAATTTGTATATTGCTTTAGGTAGTAAGGATATTTTAACAATATTAATCCTTCTAATCCATGAGCAAGGTATATCCTTCCATTTTTTGTATCTTCTTCAATTTCTTTCCTCAATGTCCTATAATTCTCATAATACAGATCTTTCACCTCTTGGGTTGAATTGATTCCTAGGTATTTTATTCTTTTTGATATTATTATAAAAGGGGTTGTTTTCTTAATTTCTCCTGATCATTTCTATATTGGTATATAGAAACATAGCAGATTTCTGTATATTGATTGCATATTCTGAAACTTTATTGAATTTATTTATTAGTTCTAAGAGTTTATTTCAGTGGAATCTTTAAGGTTTTCTATATATAGTATCATGACATCTGCAATTAGAGTTTTACTTCTTCCTTTCTAATTTGGTTGTATTTTCTTTTATTTATTTATTTTGTATGATTGCTGTGGCTAGGACTTCCAATACTATGATGAATAGAAGTGGTGATAGTGGGCATTCTTGTTTTGTTTCTGATCTTACAGAAAAACCTTTCAGTTTTTCATCATTGAGTGTGATAGTAGTTGTGGGTTTGTCACATACAGCTTTTATTATGTTGAAATATGTTCATTCTATACCCCCTTTGTTGAGAATTTTTATTATAAAAGGATGTTGAATTTTGCCAAAGTTTTTTCTGCATCTAGTAACATGATCATATGGTATTTTATACTTTTTTTTTTGTTAAGATGGGGTATCATGTTCATTGATTTATCGATATTGAACCATCCTTGCATCTCTGGGATGAATCCCACTTGGTCATTATGTGTAATCCTTTTAATGTATTGCTGAATCCAGTAGGTTAATATTTTGTTGAAAACTTTTGCATATATGTTCATCAAGGATATTAGCCTATGCTTTTCTTTGTCTGTTTTTGGTACCAGGGTAATGCTGGCTTCATGGAATGAGTTTGGAAATGTTCCTTGCTCTTTAATTTTTTGAAATAGTTTAAGAAGGACAGGTATTAATTCTTCTTTAAATGTCAGTTAGAATTTACCTGTGAAGCCATCTGGTTCTGAAATTTTGTTTGGAGATCTTTTATTACTGCTTCAAATTCATTGCTAATAATTAGTCTGTTTAGATTTTGTATTTCTTCCTGGTTCAGTCCTTCATTTCCTTCTTGGTGATACTTAAGTACTATCTAATTATCTTTTCCATTACATATCTAAGATGTACCCTGGATTTAAAATGTACCAGGTAACACACATAAAAATGTAAAAAAAATTTACATCTTCTGTGGGCAACTGGCTTGAGTCTTCTCTAAGATTGTGTAGGAGGAGGTCTCATGGTTGGAGATGTTTTGTGCTGCACTTCCTCTGAAGGAGCGAAGCTAGCGACATTACAAAGGCGTTTAGTTTTCTTTCAACTGTGAAATACCTCTGACCAGCAGGGTGGGGAGTCTGGACTTTACATCTTTTTACTCCTTCCAATACAACCTAAGTGTGATGCAGTAAGGCTGAGGCTGGGAAGTCAGAGAGCAGGGTGGCTGATGAGCTTGGCAGGAATTAGATTGTGGGAAACAAATATGAAAAAGCCACTGACTAAAGAATTTTGAAACTATCATTTTGAGGGCTGAGAGGAAAAAGATATTAGTACTTAGATTGAAGGAATATATACAACAAAGTATAAGTAGAAAGTGCTGACAACAGAAAATTTAACCCAAGACTTTCGGAACTCCTTTAGTGATATTTTATATTAAATAGTATTAAGTATCAGTCCTTCTTTCTGAGCTATTAAATATTGACTCTTCATTCACAAAAAAATGGCCCCAGGAGAGATTGCTATGAAAGTTCTTATTAGAGTCCCAAGAAGGACACCACACATTTGGATTACCCAGTTTGGACCATCGACAACAATAAGAGATGTGTGAACACAGCTCAGTTCATGGGAGGACTCCATCGCCAGCACTTTATTAACAGTGTCTACTACAACTCACGGGAATGCCTCCGAGGCATAAGAACTTTTACTGCCTATGAACTTAATAGCCTGTGTTTGCAATTTTGGTGCTTCCATCCCGGTATGCAATTGCATACTCTTAAGGACAGTGGTGATGATATGCCACAAGTCCCATTTTGCCCCTGATCTTTCTTCCCTCTTTATAATCTGTCTTAGATGTTGCAGTGTGTCCTAGCAAGCCTGACAGTTCATAGGACAAGTAGCAGGCACAAAAGGAAACAATCGGGATTTTCCAGAGCTTGTGGAAAGTCCTGTTTCTGCAGCATTCTGGGGCATCACCCACCTACACTGCATTAGTCACACAGCCGAGCTCCCACACATTCCTTGCAAATTATTGAACAAAGAGAGGATTTCAGAGCTGTGACTCCAAGTACAACTGCATGGTTTTAATCATTGAAGCGCAGAAACGTGATCAGCTGTCAAGGATCCCAGGGATTGAACTTTGATTTTTTTGTTTGTAGCAATAATTGGCACTCCATTAAATTAGCAATTTTGGCATTAGGACCTGAATATATTTTGCTGTTTGGAACAGTCTTAAAGATTCTCATGGTAGCCAATGCATTTTTTTATGAATGATAATATCTTTTTCTAGCCCTACTTTTAAATGTGTGGTGTTTTTCCTTTTAGGCAAGTTGGGAGTGGAGCAATAAAGACAAACACAAGCAAATGCCAGTGCTTGATTGACAGAGTGATTTGGAAGAGCATTGGCTTTAAGCTGGACTTCTAGTCTTAATTCTGCCATATACCATTTAAGTGTCTTTAGTTTAGTCACTGAGTGTCTCTGAGCTAAAGTGTCTTCAAATAACATGGAGATAACATCAGCTTCATCTACCTTATAGGCTCAGACAAGATAATGTGAAAACCGTGAAATGTTATACAAGTGCATAGCATTACAAATTACAAAGGAATGGTCATGAATTCCAATGAGAACTGAATGATGACTTAATCTCTGAACAATTTTCAATGAACAGATATAACAGACTCAGGAGCTGACTACAATATAGAAGTCATTCACTGACAGATGAAGTAAAATTTTCTTCGCAGTAAAGGCTTAGGAAATATTCTGAGGGCAGATTGATGACCAATCCTAAAGATACCACCAGATGGGGATGGAAGGTCTGAGAATGCTAAAGTAAGTCATTTCAAGAGCCCTGAAACTTTTCAAAGCAGGCTGAATTAAAAAAAAAGCAAACCTACCCACAGAGAATCTCCCACAGAGGCGATCAGTGAGCATATTTGTGACCATGGAGTTAAGCAAAATAATAATTGAGGAAACCAACAAAAGGCTAAAAACCTTTGCCACAATTATGTTATTCAATACTTAATGAGAGGATTTAAAACATTTTCCAACCTAAACCAACAACAACAACAAAAATACTTTTTGCATGTAATAAAATAACCCCTTTCCAACTCATATCCAGAATTAGGAATTGGGTATGATTCCCTTCTGACTTCAGAAAATGAAGGGTAATTGAAATGGACAGTGCTGGTTGCTAATGTCTGTGGCAGGTTTCAAATACCATTCTTTGCATTTCAACCACACCCTGCCCAGGGCTATTCCAAACTGGAGGAAGTGGGTCCCAGTGCCGATAAAACTCTAAGGCCTCTGGGAGCAGGATTGTATCAGTGTGGGGCAAGGCAGGATTATCTAGCTCTGCAGTTGAACGACCTTGGGTTTTGTTTTGGTTCTGTGGTTGATTATTGGGTGAATTTTGGTAACTGGTCTCTATAGACTTCAGTTTTTTTTTGCTGTGAAATGAGAATAAATCCATTGGAATAAATGGTTGGAATAAATCCGTTTACAGCCCCAATATCCTATTAAGAAGTATCTGAGAAAAAAGGCTTCTGAGAAGAACAGGGAGATTGCAACCATCACATTTTTAGGAAGTTGGAAGCTAAAGGATAAATGGGGAGAGTGGACTTTTAAAAGAGTAGGTAATCTTCAGAAAAATAGACGATGATGATTAGGGAAAACTCTAGTAAGAGATGAGCTGAAGGAAATTAGAAATCTGAGCAGTCTGAGCAAAACTGAAAGGTGGGTACACAAATGTGGGTGGCAGGGGCCATGAAAGGCCAGCAGGCTCTGTGGAGCAGTCACATTAAATTGCTTATGCCAGAATAGTCTAGAATATGAACAAATTAGAGATTAGATGGCTGTAGCTTTATTCTTAAACCAAGGAATAAACCTAAAGCCCAGCCAGAAAAAAACAAGAAAACACAAAATAGATCAGTCATGGACTAGGTCATCAAAAGATGTCAACTAGAGAAGGATACTGACCCAAAAGAATCCTTGACCAAAAAATCACCTTCTCATCAGCTCTTTGGGGAAGAGTTTAAACACACCACTTATAAAACAGAAAGCCATTGAGATCTTCCTCAATTAGTTAGATGTTGACATCATCATAAAAAAAATGAGGCAATGTAGGAAGTGACTAGTTAATGCTAGAAGGCCATTTATCAACTAAACAGCAGAAGCCAAAGTTCCTAATCTTCTCTTTCATTGCCATTTAAAAAATATACAACTATAGTGTATCTGCAGTCTCTTCAACCAGAATAATTTCTACTGTGCTTTAAATAATGTTGCTCATAGGAATCAAAATGTATTGGTATAGTTGCAGAATTGTGTTTCTGAGTATTTGAAGTGACTCTGGATTTCATTCACTCTTATCTATCATCAAGGATGGGATGAGAGTATAGGGCAAAAAGTAAAGACATGATATTTCCTTGTTTCCCAGTCTTAACAAGTTTATCACATAACAGGAAACACAAAAACTGGCTCCAAACGCACATAAATACTTAACAGAAAATTAATGACTGTAGGCTACATGAGAACAATCCATATTCTTTCTGATGGCTCTTAGAGATGTACCTTCAAATTATTTCAGTTTTATAATTGTTTTTCTGCAGATAAGGAAAATTTGCAGTACTTCTACTACCTTTAAAGGTTGAGGGAACTGCCTATTGTTTTGTAACTCAGATACTTGTTTTTCTTGGTCCATGCCACATCCCGTCCCAAAAGAAGGACATAGGAGACATGCAGGAATTTAGTCCAGTAGTTCAAGCACTGTTTTTTCACACTGAAACAAATACTGAAATAAACTATCAATAAAAGGATTTTCTTTCATTTGAAGAAATTTCAGGCTTAAGAATATTATTTAATGGTAATTTGAATCAAAAATGTTAAAAAACCCCTTGCAAAGTAGTGTTTGATTATTAAGTCTAAGTTTTCAGTAAATTATTTTTTTTTAAAAACTTATATTTCAAGACATAATCAACACTTTGGGAGAAAAAGTAACTGTCTGGAAGATATATTTTTAAAATTGAGGTTATAGCATAAACTTTGCCAGCACAGTTCCTCAAATGCTCCCGACTTCTGCATCATCACTGCCATAATGACGGAGTGGCCAGTAGCGGGGGGCACAGGAATGGGGCTGCCTCGGGGGTGCTGCACGGGGCGGTGTGTGGACAAGGGCAGATGCTGCTTAGCCCGCCCTTTCAGCCGACTCCACCCTGGTGATGAATGAGGTGACAGAAGTGGTGGCCTCCCTCACCTCTATGTATATAAGTAAGGGTTGAAAGTCACTGTGTTTAAATATAATTTCTACACGGAAAACTAGTGCATCAAACTGAAGTCATGCTCAGTTAAATGCTCCCAAGTATGAATTACTTATACCCCAGAAATCAGATGCTCTTTTATTCCTATAAAATAAAAGATAAGAAAGCAAAATAATATCATCAGTATGGACAGCAATGAGCTCCTCTGGCAGTGGGTGGGGAGGAGTCGGGGCAAAGAGAGGGGCAGACAAATACTGTAAAAGCTTCTCAGGCAAATCTAACCCCTTCTTTCTCTCTGCAAGGTCAGAGAAAAGAATTATCAAATTAAACTACCAGTATTTGACTACAAAGAAACAATTATCTGGAAGCTGGATATAAAAATGTGAACTGCAAGAAAGATGAACAAAAATGCAAGGTGTTTCTGGTCAACGCGGTTATTTCTTAGCCACTAATGGCTTTGAGTCCAGTGAGTCAGGATGCTGTTTGGCACATCGCAGTGTAAACTTTCTGAAGAGTAAGCTATAGACCTGGAATACAAACAGGCCTCTAAGATACTTTGTTACGACAAGCAGTGGCTTAGATATAATAAGTTCTAGCACATAACTTCCCATCTTCTGGAGCAATTTGTTGCATGGATCAGACCTTGTAAATATTTGACATATGTCCTTTCAGACTGACTTGCCTGAGGGTGAAGGTTTTGAATTACACCCTGAAAACTTGTTCTACAGCAAAGTACTGTATTTAAAGCTAATAACATTTATAAAAAAATTGCTATCTATAATTTCTTGAAATTTAATGACAGGATTAGTAGCAGAAATGGTGTTTGTTTCGATGCCAGAGGGTGATGGCAATTCCTTGAGTCATTTGAGCCTGAAACATTCAACACCCAGTAACATGGACGTGAATACTCTGACACAGCATTTCCTGAACAGCATTTCTTAGTTGTGTGAAGAAATGGATCATTAATTATACACATTTCTGAAAATGAGATTGTAATCTTTCATAACTAAAGGGCAATTAATTTAAAATACTTATGTTTTATAATGTTGAAGTGTTTTGAAATAAAAGATCTAGCCATAAAATTATCTGATCATTCTGTCATTGGGACTAACATCTTGGAATTCTTCGTATGGTCATTAAAAACACCTGCATTACAGCTGTAAGACAGACATACAAATGGTTTTCATTTGTCTATTCTTTACACGAAAAAAGTCTTCAGAAATAGGGTGGTATTATAATCTAAATTTTCTGAAAGAAAGCAACAGAAGAGAAAAACTTTTATCCTTAAATACATGATGTAATGTAATTTTTCTTTATAGAAATATTCCTACCTTTTTTGATGCTATTATTTAATAACAACTAATGGACAGAAACCCTTGGCAATTTGCAGTGCTTCTTCAAGGAATTATTTTCCATTCTGTCTGATTATAAGAGGTCCAAGTAATTGATCTTTTTAAGGATAGTCAGATTTTTTTTTGTTTAAAATTTCTAAATATCAATTTACACAATTTCTATTTATAATATTATCAGTAACTAAAATTTTATCTCATCATAAAGATGTGACATATGACATTCCAATACTTAATCTGATAAATTTAACAGTATAATACAAGTATAAACATTCATAAATAGAACAAATACTAATATGGAGGACACATAAAAAGAATTGATTCCTAACTTGTATTTTTCTTTGTTACCATTATGGATTGGAAACATGTTCTTATGGGGAAAAAAAAATACTTTGATCCCAGGACAAGTAAGCCATTATCTATTGGACTCTAATAAGTAACCGACAACAGTCTAGTAAATGTAAAATTCTGTAAGTGGGATCTTAAGAGAGAGTGTACCTTGATGGAATTTTAAATGTTTCATTCCTGCATAATGTTATCTATGTTCTAGTTTCATTTATTTTTTAACAGGTTGGCTTTCATAGAGTGGCTGTGCAATCCTCAGAAACAAAGGAATATTATTAACATCATTACTATGAGGACATTTGCATGGAAGACAGTAGCAACTATAGAGTCACAATTAAAATGAATCCCATGCAGTGTGCACTATGGGTCACGGATGATAGACTAAGTGCATTAGTGTGCAAATAAGGTGCATTAAATAGTGCACACACTACAGTGTTCGTTTAAAACAATGTCTTTAAACACTTATCTTCAGACTACTGGTAACTTCCGTCATTTAACTTGAATTACAGAAGAAGATTAACAAAGTTATCAAAATCTGAAAACTAATCTCAGCAAGAAGAAAGCACAGTCTCTCTAGGTCTCAGAACAATAGAAGCAACACAACATAAGCACATCTGCTTTGGGAAAAGTCTTCAGCCTCCCCAGGAGCCACCCTTTCCCACTGTGGTCAGTGGTCAGTGCCTCGCTTCTGTGCACAAGTGGCTCCGACTGCATACTACACACATTCTGTCAAAAGACATCTTCCTTCTTTATCTTTTCAAATTTTTTATTGTGAAAAATTTCAAGCATACAGGAAATATGGAAGAAAAATACAGCCAAATCCATACACCTATCACCCAGATTCAATAATTAGAAGTTTGCCCTATTTGCATCATCTACCTATGCTTATATCACTAAACCATGAGAAATTAGGTAAAGATTTCTGCGTGAATCTAAGAACAACCAATATAACTACAACACAATCAACATACCTAAGAACCTGACTCATCAATATCTAATATTTATTCCATATTCAAATTTACCTAATTGCCTTAAAAATGTCCTTTCTAGCTGAGATTTTTGTTTTCTTTTTAACCAGTAACCTATTAAGTGAAACTAAATGACAGCAATCCTGTGTGGGCCATCTGGTTCAGACACAACCTCATAACGGCTTGAACATTATTTCTCTCTCACTTAACAGTCTGGAGACGTGCCAATCCAGGCCATGCAGAATGTCTTTTTCATCCTCAACACATGGCTTCATCTCTGGGTTGAAAGATGGCAGCTCCAGCTCCTGTTATCACAGCATGGAGGAGGCGCAGGGGGGCACACGCTCCAAGGGCATGATCAGATGCTATACACACGATTTCTGTTCCCATCCCATTGTGCAGAATATAGACACATTATCCTGCCTCACTGCAGGAGACACTGAGAAAATCAGGCTTCATACTTGGAAGCCATGTGTCGGGTTTCCCTGGACCTATTGGTCTTGTGTCTAAAGGAACAATAACTTAGGGGCAGTAATTAGCCATCTCTGCCACAAGGTGGTCCTGGAAATGACTGAGCTATGATGAACTTTATTAAAATTGATTTCCAATGCACTGCAACATAAAGATCAGCTTAGACTCGTTTCAGGTAAGACTATGTTTCTCCTATGCCAAATAAACCTCATATTATTAATATTCACTTTGAGTTCATTTATTTTTTCAGGTTTTCTTTCTCCTTCCTTTATAGGGTATAAGCTGTCAGTGCTTGTTACTATAACTGTGCTGTCTCCCCTTTCTAATTTTCCTTTTGTCATCATGTCTCTAAAAATAAGCTTTTATTTAAGTATAACATACAGGCAGAAAAGATCACAAGTCATAATTACACAGCACGATGAACACAGTGATTCACATAAACACCACCCAGATCAAGAAATGAAACACTGTCTGTTCTAGAAGCAGTTTTTGGGTAACCTCCAAAGGCTACTTCCTTCCTTCTCCTAGAGATGACTACTATTCTCACCTTTAACACTATGGTTTTATATGTTTTTGAATTTCATATAAATAGAAACATATAATATGCAATCCTTTTTTTTTGGCATCTTTTGCTCAGCATTATGTTTATGAGATTCATTGATATTACTGCATGTAGCAGTAGTTCATTTTCATTGCTTATGGGATTGTACCAATACATCATATAATTTACTTATCCAGTGTACTGCCATCAACAATTGGATGGCTTCTAGTTTTTGGCTATTACAAAGACCATTGCTATGATCATTACTGTATTTGTCTTTTGGTGTGTGTATATATATGCATACACATTTTTTAGACATATATAATTCCTTGGAATAAAATTGCTGGATTATGGGGTAATGGAATATTTGTATACTCATTTTTCTTGCCTTATTTCCTCAGAATTCTAGTTCAGTGATGAATAGAAGTCATCATATAGAGAAGTGTAGTCCTTATCTGGATCTCAAGGGGAAAATGTTCATTACTTCACCATTAAATATGATAGTTTACTTTAGAATTTTTGTGGATACCATTTGTCAGATTAAGGAAATTTTTTCAAATACTAATTTTGTAAGGATATCTCCTTATGGGTAGGTATTAAATTTTATCAAATGCTTTTTCTATATCTATTGAGACAGTTGCAAAATTTTCCTTTTTCTTCTCTTACGATGACAAGTTTAATTAATTTTCAAAGCTTAAACCAACTTTGCATTCCTGAAATAAACCCACTTTTTCATGATACATTATTCCCAAAGAACCCATGTATCAAAGAAGATCACACTGGAAATCAGAATATATTTTGTACTGAGTGATAATGAAGGTATGATATATATCATAAATATGACATCTATATACTATATTTTAGTGTCTATCCTAGATTCCAGATGCATATCCTTGATTTAATAAAGTCTAATGTTAATTGTTACTTTTGCAAATTATTGGAAAAGTCATGACATTTTGAGTATTTTAACTCTACTTACTCCCCTCCCAACTTTTGTGCTATTGCTGTTGTTATGGGTTAAATTGTGTCCCTGCCAAAATATAGTTTGAAGTCTTAACCCTTTGAAACAGTGAATATGACCTTATTTGGAAATTGGGTCTTTGCAGATGTAATCCAGTTAAGATGAGGTCACACTAAATTGAGGGGGGGGGTCCTAATTCAGTGACTGGCATTTTTATAAAAAGAGGGAAATATGGAAACACACAGAGGAGACAAGGCCATGGGAAGATGGAGGTAGAGGTTACAGTGATGCATCTATAAACCAAGAAACACTAAGGGATGCCA
The DNA here is from genome assembly GCA_004027475.1 of Anoura caudifer. Taxonomy (NCBI): domain Eukaryota; kingdom Metazoa; phylum Chordata; class Mammalia; order Chiroptera; family Phyllostomidae; genus Anoura; species Anoura caudifer. The sequence goes on from PVKU01001297.1 coordinate 220,364, forward strand.
GCAATGGCCAGAAACCAGGAAGAAGCAAGACAGGTCCTGCTGACACCTTGATTTCAGACTTCTGGTCTCCAGAACCATGGGAAAATACACTTCTGTTGTGTTAAGTCACCAAGTTTGAGGTACTTTGTCACAGCAGCCCTGGTAAACTAGTACAGTTGTCATGAATGTAAATTCTATCTAAATTTTAAACCCTGAAAGAGAATATTAGTATTATTTTGTGTAGTGAGTATTCATGCTTTTATCCATGTTTTGACTCTGCCTCTCCCTAGGATCATTTTATTTCTACTTGAAATATTTCCTTAGCATGTCTTTGTTGTTGATGAATTTTCTTAGCTTTCATTTGCCTGAAAAATGTCTTTATTTCACCTTCTCTTTTTGTAGCATGTTTTTCCTTGGTGCAGAACTCTAGGATAGTAGTTCTCTTGGCACATAAGCACATTGAAGATATCATTCCATTGTCTTCTGACTTCCATTATTTGGTTTTCTGAATTTTTATTATAATACACATTAGTGTAGTTTCCTTTGGATTCATGTTACCTGAGATTTATTTTTAATTCTATAGCTTGATTTGTTTTGTCAATTTTTGAAAATTTTTGTCATTATTTCTTTAAATATTACTTCTGCCCCAATCTCTCTCTCCCCTGTCCTTTGGAACTCAAGTCACAATTCTATAGAAGCAACTTGTCTGTGGCAGACCTTTCTGTGGGCATGGGTCCTGTGCATCTCCGAGTGGGAGCTGGTCCCACACTACGCAGAAGGGTCTGCCACACTTGTCCTCAATCTCTTTTCCAAACATGCTTTGGTCTTCCTTTCCTTTTATCTCCTCTCCTATTTTACCTCTTCTTCCTCTCCTCCTAGATTTTGGAGTACTTCCCACTTCACTTCACTGTCAACCCTGCTTCGAAATTTGCTTTAAAATACAGATTAACTCAATGGGATGCCTGCTTAAAAACCTTTGGTGTTTCCTTCCCTGTCTGTCCTTCATCAAACATGTGTTTAAAAACTATTATGTGTCGTGCACTGTATTTATTGCCACTTATGTGATTAAAAACATCAATTATACCACATATACAAACTGTGTCCAGAAAAAGTCCAGCCATTGTTAATATGATGAGAACAGTTTGCATGACATCAGAGTAACCTGGCAGCCAAGGAGAGTAGACTGGAATGTACATGCATGAACAATGACAACTTCACTGTACTAGTCAGTGGGCACGGTAAATGCCATTGAGTGAGCATGTGTACTGTGTGGCTGTCACATTCAAAATGACTGAGCAAGTAGAGCAATGAATCTGCATCAAGTTTTGCATTAAGCTTGAACATTCCTCCACGGAAAGTATTTGGATGATTCAGAAGGCTACATATGGGCAACTGGTGATTGGCAGCTTCATCACAACAATGCACCCACTCATGCATCATGTCTCATGCAGAGTTTTTTTGTGAAACATCAAGCCACCCAGCTGATTCAGCCTCCCTACTGCTCAGATTTGGTGCCTTGTGACTTCTGGCTTTCCCCAGAACTAAAATCACCTTTGAAAGGAAAGAGATTTCAGACTGTCAATGCAATTCAGGAAAATACGATGAGGCAGCTGATGGTGATTGGTACAACTATGTGAGGTCCCAAGGTACCTATTTTGAAGGCATCAAAGTAGGTATCAATGTCCTTTGTACAACGTTTCTTGTAACTTCTTCAATAAAGTCACTATTTTTCATGTTATATGGCTGGATACCTTGTGGACAGACCTAGTGTTTTATTGATCCATGTATAGAAAGTTAAAATATAAAAATGAGGACCGGAATGATTTATTCCAATTTCATATCAGAATGAAAAGAAGATCAAAGGGGATTTCAAATTTAAAGGGTTTTTCTTAGTAATATGAGAAAATGTTAACATTAATTGTGAATGATTAGTACATGGGTGCTTTTACATTATCTTTTATGCTTTCTGTATTTTAACATTTTTAAAAATACAAGTTTGCTTAGTATCAATTAGGCATAGGTTTCTTTGAGACTGTCCTCACTGTTAAGTCTCTAGGCTCCTCTGTAGTATAGTTGAGAGGCATAGTTAAAAGCAAGGCAGAGAGGAAGAAAAGGTCCGGAAGATAAGTAGCATAGATGGTAGGCAGAAAATAGACAGGGGGAGGGCAAGAATAGTGTGGGAAATGCAGAAGCTAAAGAACTTATGACACATGGACATGAACTAAAGGGGGGGGGAATGTGCGTGGGAGGGGGTGTGCAGGGTGGAGGGAAATGAAGGGGGAGAAATGGGACAACTGTAATAGCATAATCAATAAAATATATTAAAAAAAATCAAGGCAACTGTACCCAGGTAGAAGAGACACATGCAATTAAGATTCTCCTTCCTGTAACTCAGCAAATTAGTGTGTTTATTAGTGTAGGGGAAAGGAGCAGCATTGAAGAAACACTGAGTAAAATTGATTGATTTTGTTTTATCTGTTTTTTCTTGGTCAGTTATTATTAAGAAGTGTGCTAATGACAACAAATAGTTCAATGGGAGGTAAATTAAAAAGACACTGGATAATTACCAACTAGGTAACTTTCTCTTGAAGGGTCATGTTATACATTCTTTCAAGGAAATGAACTGATGATTCATGGATTGCTGTAATTCAATGAATCATCAGTTGCTCCTAACATCTGTCTGTGAGGCTATTTTTCACAGTTTAAATGAAAGAAAAGTTCTTACAATTCTGATGTATATCTGTTCATATTAAAAATTTATTTTAAAAAATCAAAAAGGTATACATTGATGAACACAGGCCACAAAAGTATTGAAGCAACTATCTTTTGCATTATTATTATAAATTATAGGATATACACATAGAATAATTATCTTATGTTAATATAAAAATTATTGTATAATCTATGTGAGTTACCACCACTATACAAAGGTGAATCCAGTATTTGAATACAAAATAATATTGAATGTAAATTATAATTGAAAAATAACATTAACAGAAAATTTGAAGTCAACTTTCTGCAGAAAACTTGTCCAGAATGAGTAAAATATTGAAGGCTATCATTAATTAAAAAAGAAATATTAATATACTTTTTGAAAGTCTCAAATTTAAGTCATAGTGTACTAAAGGAACATAATGTGTGTATAAAACAATATGGATTACATATATATATATAATAGGTGTATAAGACTTATTGCTGAAAGAGCTTCTTAAAATTTTATACCTAAATCTCTTACTTTACCAGTGAAGAAACTCAGGTACAAAGATATAGGATACTTGATTTTTTGAAATAGATTGTATTAAAAAAATTACAAAATTTCCATCATTCCACTTCTGAAAGGTGTTATTTTGGGTGGTATCTCCCAATGATGTGTTAGCATACTAACGATGGTTTTTATACTCTAGTGTACAGAATCCTGTGATTCCAGAGAAAGGGGGAAGAAGAATGGTATAATGAGAATCACTGCCTCCTCTTCCACCTGGCCAGGTTTGCTTTTACCCATTTTATACATTGGGATTCTACCCAATATTTCATTTAAAAAAAGGACCCTTCTGCTAAATAAAAGTTTGCAGATCATTACAACTTCACTGGGACATAGCTATGGTATGAGATAGCCTTTCTCCACACTTAGGATTTGTCATTGTGTTCCTCTAATCAGTTCTGGAACATTTAGGGGTATCTCATGAACCTCATAGACTCTCCCCCTTGAAAAATGACATAGGCACATATTTTTGTACCAAATTTAGCATATTCATGGACTTTCTGAAATCCATTCACAGGTTCTGGGTTAATAACATCAACTCTAAACCCTTTATTGAGAGGAATTAAATAAGAAATTTATAGTTAAATAAGATTTGAGGAGTAATATTAGAGTATGTTTGAAAAAGATGAATATTTTAGCATAAGTATAACTTCTAGGACGAGTTTATCCTGCCTAATAGAAAACAAAATGTCCTTTTGACCAAACATCAAGAACTATGTATTTTTGCTGGCCACACTGTTTTGCTGTTCTTTTTTTTTTTTAAAATCCGCATCCAAGGATATGTTTTTATTGATTTTAGAGAGAGAAGAACGATGGGGCTGGGGGGGTGGGCATGATTTAACCTACAACCTAGCTATGTACCCTGACTGTGGGACACAAATTTTTTGGTGAACAGAATAATGCTCCAACCAACTGAGCCACCTGGCCAGGGCTTTTTTGCTACTCTTTTGATTCATTAATTCATTCAACAGATAACTATCAAAAACAGTAAGGACACTGTGGTAGAGAGGTAAGTGAATGGTTTACAATAATTCCTTCAGGAGCCATCTACTTTTTAAAGAGCCACCTATTTTTGAGGAAATGAATAGTTTTTAGTAATGTATTTTACCACTTAACCCCTTTTTACCTGTTCTACACACGCATGCACACGTATGCACACACCTCACTCTCTGCTGGAATAAGTATCCATGTGACTCACCGGGGCAGAATCAGGCCTGGCTGAGGCCTGCGGTCGACGTAAGCTGCATCCAGCTGTGCGGGTATTGTGAGGCGCAATCAGAGGGCAGTAGGGGTGTGCAGGGGCATTGGGACTGTCACACCAAGGGCTGTGACTAGGGAAAAGAGTTGGTGGGACTTCTTTTTCTCTGTAAAATAAAATAAAATAAAAGAGTAAAATAAAAGCCGAAATTGAACTCAAAGGCATTTCATGCAGCGGCATTAGTAACAACGCTCAATTAAAGAGAGAGCATGTTTTAAGACCAGAAAATATGGGTTTTCTAGACCTTGTGGGAAGCACTTTTATTGTAATATCAGAAACGTTTGCCTACAACTGAATAACACAATAACATTAACAAATGAATAACAAATTCTGTACCTTTAGCCACAGCCAGCTCTTGACCAAAGATAAAATTCCCAGATGTGCACCTCTCCCTTTGCCTCATCACCGCTAAAGATGTGATTACTTCATCTCTTCATCCCTCTAACAGCAGTGCCATGAAGAGGTGAAATGGCTGGGGGTGGGGGAGCCTGGGGGTCCTCCATTTCCTAGCAGAAATTGCCTGCCTTTATTGTCCCACTAGTATATCCCTGCTTGCTCTGTGTTTGTATGTTTCAAAACTATTATGGGTTTTATGGTCCTATTCAAAATAGATATTTTTGGTCATTACTGATATATCCATTCATCACATATTTACTTGTGACCCAGTCATTCCTACCTGCCCCGTTACCAATTGTGAGAAGGGCTCCATTAAAAAAAATGAAAAAAAAATCAAGCAAATTTTACCTCTTAAGAAATTGTGGAACTGGTTCTATCTGACAGTTTAAGATATCTTTATTATACTGATCAGGTTTTCCTTGAGTAGTAGTTGTAGCTTTTGGCCACTGGAACACGTGCCTTTGAGATGTTGGACTTTCTGTTGAGCATCCCTCAAATTCAATGTCATTCTCTAATTTTTCCCATGCTTGCTTCCAGTGAATAGGAGTATACCAGGCAATGGCCTAATAAAAACAATGCACTAATATCAAATACTGTAGGAGTTAGACTTTTTAAAAACGTCATGGCTTAACACAATAAAATGTCAAAGTCAAATTGTATAATGCTACTTACTTGTAGAAACACCCTAAAAATGTGGTAAGACATCCTGTGCTTAGTTTCCAATTCTGAAAATCTTAAGCTGCATGACCTCGCTGAGTTAGCTACTTGCTATCTCCCTGTGCCCTCATATACAAAATAAGAAGGTTGGTGGCAGGAAATTGCTATATGAGGGTGTTAAGCTACTAAATTTCATGACTATGAAGAATTGTGCTAACAGTGGTTATGATGTCAATAAGTTAAAATGTTAAATATCTAAGACACTATAGTGTGTGTGTGTGTGTGTGTGTGTGTGTGTGTGTGTGTGTGTGTTATTTGAGATGGGAAGTACAACCAGAGCCAGAGCCAAGGAGAGGAGACCACATTCTCCAGCCTAGATCCCAACTGGGACTATTAAGCAGACCTATGAAGACTAAAACTGGAGCTTATTTTGGTTTCTTAAATATTTGGCAGGAAAATCATATGTAAAAACTAACAATTATGTCTTTGTTCGACATTCTAAAATAACACCAAAGTGTGCCCTAATATTCTATTTGTTCTCAGGATCTGTTTTTAGTTTAGTTTATAAAATCAGGAGTTTTGGGTTTATGTTATTATCATTGAAAAACTGATTGGATTTATAGGATCACTCTGGTCAGATTGACAAATTAACTAGACATAAAGGCAAGTTCAGCTAGGTTAGGCCTATGGCAAAGAAAGAGAAAGATGAAATCTTTTCTAAAACGTTCAATTTCATGGGTCACAATAGGAAAACACTTTTGCTTTTAGGTAATCAGTTAAGGATTCTCCTTTTTTAGCAGCTTAAACAGAGACATTTTTGTTGAAAATATGTTATGATTTGTTTTTAGTGCAATCTCCCTGAATAAGATTGTAAGATTTTCCTAGACAAGAGCAATATTTTACTTCTCCCTATATTACAGGGACTTAAAAATGTTTGATAACAATGATAATATGAAAAAATAAAATGATATGGAACTTCCGGCCAAGATGGAGGCATAGGTGGACACACTGTGCCTCCTCGCACAACCAAAATTAAGGACAACAAAGATTTAGAAACAAGAAAACAACCAGAATTGATAGAAAATTGAACTGTACAGAAGTTCAACAACATTTATCCAGGCCAGTAATAGGGGCAGAGTCATGGCAGGAAAAAGTGAAGGTTGGCAGACTCAGGAGTGCAGGCAGCAGTGGCTGGCAGATCCCAGGTGTGCAGGCAGTGACTAGTGGACCCCAGGCATGAGGTGGCAATGGGCAGACCCAGTAAGGCCGCACAAGGCAGCTGGCTGACCAGGCAGTCCCACATTCGCTTGCAGATAGTCCAGGCAAAGGGGAAGCAGTGGAAGGGACTGGAATCTGAGAGAGAGCGGAGCAAATGCCATTGTCCCCTCTCGGACCCTGCCTCCACATACAGTGTCCAACCCAGCAACTGGGCTGCCCCATGCAGGAGAACACCTAAGGCTCCACCTCTCACTATGTAACAGCCGTGACCAGACCAAAACAAAACAAAACAAAACAAAAAACAAAAAATGGCTCAAATGGGAGAACAGATCAAAGCCCCAGAGCCAATTCATCTAAGCAACCAAGAGATAGCCAACCTATCAGATGCACAGTTCAAAGCTCTGGTGATCAGAATGCTCACAGAATTGGTTGATTTTGGTTGCAAATTAGATGAACAAATGAAGGCTACAATAAGTGAAATGAAGGAAAATGCACAGGGAACCAATAGTGATGGGAGGAAAACTGGGACTCAAATCAATGGAGTGGACCAGAAGGAAGAGAGAAACAAACAAACAGAAAAGAATGAAGAAACAAGGATTCAAAAAAATGAGGAGAGGCTTAGGAACCTCCAGGACATATTTAAACATCCCAACATCTGAATTATAGGGGTACCAGAAGGGGGAGAAGAACAACAACAAGTGGAAAACTTATTTGAACAAATAATAAAGGAGAACTTCCCCAATCTGGCAAAGGAAATGGTCTTCCAGGAAGTCCAGGAAGCTCAGAGAGTCCCAAAGAAGGTGGACCCAAGGAGGAACACACCAAGGCACATCATAGTTACATTACCCAAGATTAAAATGAAGGAAAGAATTCTAGAAGCAGCAAGGGATAAGGGGACAGTCACCTACAAAGGAGTTCCCATCAGACTGTCAGCTGACTTCTCAAAAGAGACCTTACAGGCAAGAAGGGGCTGGAAAGAAGTATTCCAAGTCATGAAAGGCAAGGACATGCATCCAGTATTGCTCTATCCAGTAAAGCTGTCATTTAGAAGGGTAAGGAAGATAAAGTGCTTCTCAGATAAGGTCAAGTTCAAGGAGTTCATCATCACCAAGCCCTTATTATATGAAATGTTAAAGGGACTTATCTTAAAAAAAGAAGATAAAAAATAGGACAGTAAAAAGACAGCAAACCCACAGATATTAACAACCACACCTAAAACAAAAGCAAACTAAGCAAACACCTAGAACAGGAGCAGGAACACAGAAATGGAGATCACATGGAGGGTTAGCAACAGGGGAGTGGGAGGAGGAGAGAGGGGGAAAAGGTACAGAGAATAAGTAGTATAGATGGTAGGTAGAAAATAGGGGGAGGGCAAGAATAGTGTGGGAAATGTAGAAGCTAAAGAACTTATGACACATGGACATGAACTAAAGGGTGGGAATGTGGGTGGGAGGGGGTTCAGGGTGGAGGGCAATGATGGGGGAGAAATGGGACAACTGTAATAGCATAATCAATAAAATATATTAAAAAATAAAATGAATCTTTGGGTTTATTAAAAAAATAAAATAAAATAAAATGATATGGTTTTAATTTCACCTCAGGAATGTTGGCCATATGAACCTTGTAGGCTATCTTTAGTACAATAGAACATTTCTTGGAGTTAGAATGTCTGGTTTTATTTTAGTTCTGCCATTTTAAAACCATGTGACCTGGAGCAAGCCATATAACTTTCTAAGCCCCATTTGCCTCCTTTGTAAATATTTAATTTCAGAATCAAATGAGATAATGCACATAAAAACAGCTCTCCAATGAGCTCCTACAGCACAGGAGCATTCTGTCCCATAGCTGAACCTTTAATGCAAAACAATGTATTGGGAAGTTCCCAGGCATTGAAAGAACATAAGATGGCTATTAATTTTTTGACATGTAAAGAGGCTACAAATCCTATAGCACAACAATGTAACTGGTGGAAAAAAATCTAGCACTGTTTACAGACTTATAGAATCTTAGCGATTATATTGTATAAGCCCTTATGTCATATATTAGAAAATACAGTAAAGATTACATAGTTAACTCATGGCAGAGCAGGACTCAATCTACCTTTATATTACATCACATGATTTGTAGCTATATTGACTCTGTTGCCATATTAGTGATGACTAAAGAGTAGTCTGTCATACTTTATTTTAGGTTTCTTTTTTTTAATGACCCATAACCAATAATATAACTTCTTTGCTCAAGTCCAGAAACAGAACCTATTCTAATTTGTATGACTGGCTATTGTTTTAGGCAGAAGATTGCAGGCTCTGAAACTTTTTCCACAAGATATGAGATATTTTCTTTATAGGAGTTATATAAATCGAAAGAAATTTAGAGTCATGATAAAACCTTGGGTTGCCCTGTGTTCTAGCATGTCTATGGGAATGTAGCAACCCATGTTTGCATAGAAAATCTGTCTGACAACTGCAGAGACTGAGGCTCAGTGTCACTGAGGTAGGAAGAGAAATAAACTTGCTGTTAAAAGAGGAGTGAGGGGGAACTCTGTGCTTACATTAGGGTTTCAGTTTGATATAAAGTCACATTTTAGTGTATTTAATGGGAAATATTTTCTATTTAATTAAATAATGCTGATTACTTTACTACTAGGTGGGAATTCCAATAGTTCCTCAATTATTACATCTCTTAGAATAGAGAAGAATCTTGGGGCTTCCACTCAAGTTGTCTGAGTAGGCAGTTGTGGCTTGCCTCTTTGCACAACCACATCAAAATTACAACTAAAATATAGAACAAACATCACTCAAAAATGTCAGAATCAAGTTGAATGGAAGTCTGACAATTACAGAATTAAAGAAACCACATCCATCCAGACTGGTAGGAGGGACATAGATGAGGAATGGGCTGGTCCCACACTCATGTGTGGTGGATAAAAATTTGGAAGGCATATCTCCAGAGTGAGGAATCCCAGACCCACAGATGGCCTCCCAGCTCAGGGTTCCAGAGGCAGGAATATAAATCCCCACAATTTTGGCTGCAAAAAGTAGTGGGGATTGAGTCAGTGGAAGAAACTGCTGGAATCCCAAGTAGTTCCTCTTAACACACACAAGGACTCATCTGTTCAGGCTTACTCCTTCTGAGCTCCAGCACTAGGGTAGCAGCCAGCCTAGATACACAGCTTGGCTTTGCCTGGGAATCTCCAAGCCCAGCACTAGTAGAAGCTATCTTCTAAGATGGCTTGCTCTATAGCTCAGGAAGTGTGGCCCAGGCAAAACAAAGGTGAGGGCTGACCTTGGCCAGCATCACCTGGGGAACCCCAGAGCTAGCACTCCCAGGGGACAGCTACAGACCATATTGAAGAATCATCACCCTTCCCCTGCACAGCTGATCCTCAACAGAGGGCAGACATTGGTGGTAAGTGGTCACAGCACCCTTGTGGCTGACTGACCTGGTAAATCCCTCCCATTGATTTGCCAACAGCAACCAAGGCTCAACTACAAGAAGAGGGTATACTCAGCCCACACAAAGGGTACAACTTTTGTGCCCAGTTAGGGTGATTAGGGAGGCTGTGCCACTGGACTCTACAGGATACCTACTGTATTAGGCCACACTACCAAGACACAGAGTTAAAGCTGCTCTACCTACTACATAAAAACAAACACAGAGAGGCTGTCAAAATGAGGAGACAAAGAAATATGGCCCAAATAAAGAAGAGATCAAAACTCCAGAAAAAGAACTGAACAAAATAGAGATAAGCAATCTATCAGATGCAGAGTTCAAAACATTGGTTATAAGGATTCTCAAGGAACTTGGTGAGTGAGAACCTCAGCAGCATAAAAAAGACCCAGTCAGAAATGAAGGATACACTAATTGAAACAAAGAACAATATACAGGGAAACAACAGTAGAACAGATGAAGCTGAGAACCAAATCAATGATTTGGAACATAAGGAACCAAAAAACAACTACACAGAACAATGAGAAGGAAAAAAAAATAAGGATAGTATAAATAGCTTCTGGGACAACTTTAAGAGGTCTAACATTTGCCTCATAGGGATGCCAGAAGGAGAAGAGAAAAAGCAAGAAATTAGAAATCTATCCAAAAACACAGTGAAAGAAAACTTTCCTAATTTGGGGATGGAAACAGACATGCAAGTCCAGGAAGCACAGAGAGCCCCAATCATGATGGATGCAAAGAGGCCCACTCAAGATACATCATTATTAAAAGGACAAAGGTTAAAGATAAAGAGAGACTCTTAGAAGCAAGAAAAAAGAAATTAGTTACCAGCAAGCTGCCAGAGGGAAGGAGGAAGGGGAGAATGAGTATAGAGGTGAGGGGATTAAGAAGTACAAATAGGTGGTTACAGAATAGCCATGGGGGTGTAAAGTATGGTATAGGAAATGGAATAGCTGAAGAACTTATACACATGACCCATGGGCATGAAAAATGGTGTGGATATTGCCTAAAAGAAATGGGAGGTGCTGGGTGGAGGGGGAAAAAGGGGAATAATCAGAACAACTGTAATAGCATAATCAATAAAATATAATTAAAAGAAACAAAAAATAAAAAATAAAAAATAAATGGCAAGTGGACCTTAAAATAAAAAAATAGAGAAGAATATCAACAAACATTTGTGAAACACATATATGAAAAGAATGAGCCTCTACATAGTTCCCTCCTTCCTTATCCTGCTTTTCAGGCTAAATACCATAAATAAAATTCATCCTTAATGCTGAAATTTGAAGTAGCTTCAAATTTGGGGTGTCAAAATTATTGTTGCCAAATTGTCAGCAGCTCTTTGGCAGTCTGACACTTAGAAGAGGGTGCTGTTGACATGCTGATTTGTTGAACAGTCAGTTGTGGTTCTATGTAAGATTTTAGGGACAGAAAAGCAGTTAAGTGAGCTAAGGGCAGAAGGAGAAAATAAAGAGACTATCTATTTAAAAACTATTGTTAAGAACCAGATACTGACCTCACCATTAGGTTTGCACAGAATTGTTGTACAATCTGGGCTTGTGCTAAAGTTGTTCTCTTCCTTCCAAAGAAAATCTGATGGTGGCTGATGCTTTGCTTTGGATGCTGCTGTCCAGACCTGTGAGAAAGAGTTCATTAATAAACAAAGATCATTGCAGTTCAACAATGTTGTAAATGTCACAGGGTGACTGCAACATCATTTTTTCTCAACATAATGAGGTTTTAAAATATAATGACTACGTAATATGTAATGTCAAGCTGTGTAATACTCTAAAAAGAAAGCACAAAACACAGGAACCCCCCCTCCGCCACCCTGCCAGTATCAACTAATTGTCAGTTCTCTTGGCTAACAATCTCTTTACTTTTCTTTTAAAGATTATGTTTGCTTAACTTTAGGAACTTAGGTATTTTATTTTGATGGTTAATCATAACCCAAAAGGTATTGTACAACAAATTGCAGAGAGCTATGGAAATTTAATTGTAGGTATTCATTTACACACAGAATTGGACAATGTGGCATAATTAGCCACCACCAACAAAACTCCACATTTTGCATTGAGATCTAGTGATGAAGAAACCACTGGTGCTGAGCTGCAGCCTGACCTGGGTAAGTAAGATTATCCTGTACAATTTTACCTCCTAGTATTGATATCTTATACTCACTGTCACTGTGGAATTGGCATGCATTATGGTGTTTGGAGGGAAACGGAACAGAGTGACTGCTTGTCCATTCACATTTTGCTGGAGAATGTGATTTCCAATATCCTGTTCTTTGGAAGAGTTATCGAGTTTCACATATAAATCCTTCACTTCTGCAATTTTAATATCTCCAAAATCACTAAAAAACATAAAGATTATAAGGTGTCTTTAGTTTATAATTGAATAGTAAGTGTGCTTTGGAAGTTGTTCTTAAACTGTCTACTCTATTGGACAAATTCTATCCTAGAGAGAGTGTATTTTGTGATCTAAGACAAATGCCTGATCACTTACTTCTATTCGTTTATCTGTGCAATAAGATAATCTTTTTTCACATAAAATAATTTAAAATAAACTTTAAAAGTGCTTTAGTTGTCAAGGTATAAATGCCATAGGAAGGTGCAGGTATCATTAATTAAGTACCACTGTTTGTAAAACTACGGTGATATGAAACTCAAATAGATCAAGAGGAAAGTTAAACTAATTTCTGATAAAGTTGTTGTGAAGATGACTAGCAACTATATACTTAAAAGAATTCTGCAAACAAAATACTACACAAAGATAAGATGGTATTTTTTCCTACTAACATGTAAAGAGTCTTAGTATGTACCAGAGACCAGGCTAAGTATAGAAATATATCTATATTTATGTATGAAATATATTTATACATTTATGTTTATATTTATATATAAATACATATGTAAATATATATATATATTCACATTTTTCAGACAGTCACAATCCCTCTGGTGGGTTAGAGATATCATTTTAAAAATGAAACATACTCCTACCAATAATAACCAATACTTATGTATCAGGCACTTTTTAAAGATTATATCTATATCTATAATTTTTTCAACTACAGTTCACAGTCAGTACTATTCTGTACTAGTTTCAGGTGTACAGCACAGTGGTTAGACAGTCATCTACTTTACAAAGTGTTGCCCTCCATATTTCCACTACCCACATGGCACCACACTTAGTTACTGCAGTAGTATTGACTGTATTCCCTATGTCGACTTTACAGCCCTGTGACTATTTCGTTAATTACCAATTTGTTTTATAACTACCAATAATCCTTTACATTATTTATCCAGATCCCCAAAACCCTCCCCTCTGGCAACAATCAGTCTGATCTCTGTGCTTCCATATATTAGCCATTGTAAATAGCACTGCAGTGAACATAGGGGTGCGTATATTCTTTCAAATCAGTGTTTTGTGCTTGTATATATTCCCAGAAGTGGAATCGCTGGGTCATGAGGCAGTTCCATTTTTAATTTTTTGATAACCCTTCATACTGTCTTCAATAGTGGCGGCACCAATCTTCATTCCCACCAACAGTGCACAAAGGGTACCCTTCTCTCCACATCCTCAACAATACTTGTCATCTCTCGACTTACTGATAATAGTCAGTCTGACAGGCATGCAGTGATATCTCATTGTGGTTTTAATTTGCATTTCTGTAATGACTACTGACAATGAGCATCTTTTCATATGTCTACTGGCTATCTGTATGTCCAATAGACAGTGTCTGTTCAAATCCTTTTGGATTTTTGGATTGTTTGTTTTTCTGGTGCTGAGTAGTAAGAATTCTTTATAAATTTGGATAGTAACCCCTTATCAAATGTATCATTAATGAGCATCCTCTCTCATTCAGTATGTTGTCTTTTTGTTTTGTTGATGGTTTTCTTTGTTATGCAAAACCTTTTTAGTTTGAAGTAGATCCATTGGTTTATTATTTTTGTTTGTTTCCCTTGGTTGAGGAGATATAGAAGAGAATATATAGCTAAGAGAAATGTAAGAGATTTTACTGCCTATGTTTTCTTCCAGGAGGATTATGGTTTTGAGTCCTATATAGAAGTTTAAAATCCATTTTGAGTTTATTCTTGTATATGGTGTAAGAAGGTGGTCTAGTTTCATTTTTTACATGTATCTGTCCAGTCTTCCCAATATTATTTATTGAATAGACTGACTTTACCCCATTGTATGTTCTTACCTCCTTTGTCATATATTAATTGACCATATAGATGTAGGTTTATTTCTGGGCTTTCTATTCAGTTCCAGTGATTTATGTGTCTGTTTTTATACCAATACCATGCATTTTGATTACTAGAGACTTGTAGAATAGTATGATATCAGGTATTGTGATACCTCCTACTTTGTTCTTTCTCAAGGTTGCTGTAGCTATTTGATGTCTTTTGTGGTTCCATATAAATTTTTGGATTATTTGTTCTAGTTCTGTGAAATAGATCATTGGTATCTTAATGGATTTGCACTGAATCTATAGATTGCTTTGGGTAGTATGGATATTGTAATGATGTTCATTCTTCCTTTCCATGAACATGATATATGCTTCCATTTATTTGTGTCTTCTTCAATTACTTCCTTCATTGTCTTATAATTATCCAAAGTGAAACCTCGGTTCTTGAACATCTTGGTTCTTGAACAATTTGGTTCTTAACCAAGTTGTTCATGGAAAAAAGTCTCAGTTGTCAAACAAAACTTTAGTTCTCAATTCTCAACCTGACAAACTGATACTATTATCAGTCATGTGTCTCTCAGGCAACACAGAGATTTGGTAATAAGATAAATAACTTTTGGGGATCTAACATACAATGTAATGACTATAGTTAACAATACTATATAATATACTTGAATATGGCTAATTTAAATGTTCTCATCAAAATAAAAAAAGTAATTATTTAAGGTAATGAATGTGTTAACTAACTTTATTATGGTAAATCTTTCACAATACATATATGCATGACAAATCATCATGTTCTATACTTTAAACTCATACAATGTTACATGACAATATCTCAAAAAAAGAAAACAAATCAAGTTTTACATCTTAAATATATCCAATTTTTATGTCAATGATATCTTAGTAAAACTGTTAAAAACTGAAGGAAGAATTCATCACAAGTAAATCCATAATACAAGAAATGTTAAAGGAAGTTTTTTCAGGTACTAGGGTAATTATACTTAGTAAAAACATGACTTCCATACACCAATAAGCAGTGAAAACATATGAAGGTAAATATAAAGTATATTTTCTTATCATTTAAACTTCTTTTAAAAGTTGATTACTTAAAGAAGCATACCTATGAAGTATGGGATTTTTAACATATGTGTACATTGAAATATGTAACAGTAAAAGCACAATGGCCAGGAGGACAGGGATGAAAATACGGTATTGTAAGGCTCTTATACTTTATGAAGTGGCATGACATCACTTCAAGGTTGTCTGTGATAGGCTCAAGATGTATCCTATAAACCTGGAAGGAACTACCAAAATAACAGCATTAAAGCTAATCAGCCAACAGTGGGGATAAAAATCATTCATAATAATTAATTCAAAAGAAGACAGAAAAAGAGAACACAGGACAGTTGAAACAAACAGAAAAGAAACAGCAGGATAGTAGACTTAACCCTAACAATATTAACAATTACTTTGAATGTAAATGGTTTAAATGCTCAGATTAAGAGAGAGATTTTCATGTTGAATGAAAGAGCAAGTCCCAACTACAAGCTACATAAAAAACATGCACTTTAGATATAAGGATGCAAATAGGCTTAAAAAAAAAAAGATATACCATGCCAACACCAGTAATAAGAAAGCTGGAGTGGCTATATTGATATTAGACATAAATTTCTGAGCAAAAGTAATGGCAGAGATAAGGAAGGTGATTTCACAATGATATAGAGACCAATTCATCAAGAAAATATAACAATCCTAAATGTTTGTGCACCTAATAACAGAGCTTCAAAATACATGAAGCAAAAGCTGATAGAACTGCAAGGAAAAAATCAACAAATCCACAATTATAGTCAGAGATTTTAATACCCTTTTCTCAATAACTGAAAGAAGAAGTAGATACAAAATCAGCAAAAAGACAGACTTAACACAATCAATTAATTTGACCTGATTAACATTTATGAAACACTCTACTCAACAACAGCAGAATATGCATTCTTTGTAAGTGCATCCAAAACATCTACCAGGATAGACAATACCCTGGCTATAAAACAAGTCTCAATACATTTAGAAGGACTCAAGTCAAACAAAGTATGTTCTTTGATCACCATGGAATTAATTAGAAATCAATAAGACAAAGACATTTGAAGAGGCATTGAAAATGAAAAATCTATAAATTATTACGTTTTATTACACAAGGATTAAGGAAATGCAAGTGAAAATTACAAAGTATTTTGAAGTAAATTAAAATGAAAATACAACATGCCAAAATTTGTGGGATGCCATTAAATCTTTACCTAGGGGAAATCTATAGTACTACGAAATGCTTATATTAAACAATAAAAAGGTATCAAATCAATGATCTCACTTTCACCTTGAGAAACTAGAAGAAGAAAAGCAAATAAAACCTACAATAGGGTTTCAAATATAAAAATATAAAATAGGCAGAAGAAAGGGAATACAGATCAGAATGGAAATCAATGAAATTAAAAACAAAACAAAGCAAAAATAGAGAAAATCAATGAGTCACACACTGGTTCCTTGAGAAGCTCATAAAACTGGTAACTTCATTGATCAGGAAAAAGAAAGAAGACACATGTGATCAGTATCAGCAGTAAGAAATGTGACATTACTATTGATTCTATAGACACTAAAAGGATTATAAAGCAATAATTATGCACAACTTTATGACAATAAATATGACAACTCAGATAAAATTCCTTGAAAGATACCAACTATTCAACTTCTCAAGAAGAAATAACCCAAATATCCTTTTATCTATTTTAAAGAAAAAGAATTTGTACATAAGATCCTACCCAGAAAGAAACTCCAGGTTAAGATGGCTTCACTGATGAATTCTATAAAACATTTTTAAAAACGAAATATTAGTTCTACACAAACTCTTCTAGAAAATAAAACAGGAGGGAATATATCCAACTCATTCTATGAAGCAAGAATGCCCTTGATACCAAAGTAGACAGAGACATTACAGGAAAAAAAAATGTGTATTACTAACAATTTATAATTCACAGTTCAATCTGTTGTTCATGCAACAAGAAAAGCAGGATTAAGTATAGATGAATCAGCTTTTATTTTAGCTCAAATATCAACTGTCTTCCACATAAGTTCTTTTGCCTTAGATACTAGCAACCATTAAAATGAATCAATGAGTTAAAAGTCCACTTTTCTCCTGTATTGAAGTCAAGATCCTAGTAGAAGAAAAAAAAGATACTAATTCCATCTGAATTACTTGCTAATAATGAAAAAAGTCCTTGAATAATTGAGTTGACTTTATTTATAGAGATTATCTAGTGGTGTTTTCTCTGGCATGTTTGAAGAATTAACATTCATTATTGGGTTCCTTAGGAAGTTATATTGATTCCTCTTAATGTTCAGAACATGAAACAGTTATTTTTCATCTAATTTCTTAGATGAAATTACAGCAACACAACAGATTAGAACTTTGCATCCTACTAATTTATTGCTCCCATTCCAAGAGAAGATACTAAATAATTAGAATATGTACCTGGATCTACAATGGCCCACTTCTTCAAGAATCACAGAATAGTACTTCCAACTTCTACTGGTATGGAATGAGTGTGTAGTGAGTTTCTCTGAATCACCAAACAAAGATAGGAAATAATCCTCCCCTTCACCGGTCACGGCTAGGTCAGAAGCATGGACTGACAGAGTCTGGGACCTTTTCTTTGGAACTATAAACCTGTTGACTCCTTTCAAAGAAATCAAAGAGGGAAGCAACAAAGAAAGCAGTAAATAAACAAAAGGATATTTTTAAGAAAGAAAACCCAAAGCCACTATCTTCATTCTCTGCTTCTATAAAACTATACTCTTTATATATTTTTACTCTCACAGTCAAACTAAATGAAGATAGTTAAAAGCTTTAAACCAAAGCCTACAAAATAATCAAGTGATTATTTTTACTAATACTCAATTCTTAGAGATTATTTCGGTTATCTTAAACCATCAATTATATCATTAGCATAATGACAATTGAACTGATTATTTAGTTGTACTAGAAGCATTATAAGTTGTTGACTAGTTAAAACATTTGAGTCTCTCAAATTTGGATATGTCATATATAAGTATAACTTTATTCTATTTATATTAGCTATTCTCCCCAAATTGATACCCATAAATTAAACCTTTAAATGTGTCCTTTCTTAACAATGGTTAATATTTTTGCCAGGTAAAGACTTAAGTTTCCTCTTATCAACTAAAATACTTTATCAGAAAGATAAAGTAATGCTTAATTAGATTCTAGCATCCTCTTGGAAATCTGCTCCTTTAAAATTCTCACTACTCAGACTCAAACACAAAATAGGTTTCAGGATTTTGCATAGAAAGAACCATGCTGGGTAAATCTAATAATGTAAGTGCGAAGAGAAAATAACATTATAGAGAGGCATCATGAAGTGGATAGAACGATATGTCTTGGATTTAGGCAGACCTGCAATTATATCCCATCTCTGTCACTTACTAAGCCAACTGATTTAAACTACCCAATTCTCAATTTTCCTAAACATCAACTAAAAAATACTACTACCTTGTTAAGGTGACATGAGGACTGAAGGTAATGTAGGTAAGTGTCTAGCAGTGTCTGGTATTTAGCAGGTACTCAATAAATGACATTTATTATTGTAGTCCTGGTTCCAACATCACCAAAGCGTTCACACAATTCAGTGTTTGCTTTATATTTGTGTATTTTTAACAAAAGCCAAAGTGAAGTGAAAGCTGGAAAGGAATAAACTGATAGTTCCTAAAGAGGTTTCCTCAAAGTATTTTGTTTAGAAGAAACTTTTGAAATTAAATTAATTTATTCCCAGTCAGGTGAGTATTTACTTAATCCTTTATTTACTTTGGGGACGGAGAATATACAGCATCTCTTTTCATAGTTTATCCTGAGGATGAAAACCTTTGAATTCTAAAAGGGAAAAAGACATTAATTTTAGTCCCAGTCATTATTTCATCTAGAGGAACAGATAGGAATGAGCCAAATGCAACAAGTCACAGCCAACTCACACATCTATCAACAGAAGCAGAATCTACAGTAAGGGAAGGAGAAGACCACCTCCTAGCTCAGCTCTCATCTTGCACGGGAAGGCCACTATATTTTGTTTTTCTCCCACTGATACTAGGAGCTTTCACAGTTTAACTCAAATATAGAACATATGCCATGATGAAAGAGTGCCAAAGGATAGAGAATATTCCCTCAATATGTCTAAAATCTGTATTTTCCCATTTAAGCATATGGATTTGGTCATTGCTAAAGGTCAGTGTGAACTTAGGAGGCTTCTTTGAAAGATGTGTCTTAGGTATACAAACAATGAAGCAGAGGAAATATGACAATGGCAGTAGGTCAAAATCTTAGATAACACTGTGTCAAAGGCTTAGGAACGTACCAGATATAAACCAAATGTAGATAAGAAGCAGCCAGGCTGTAAATGTCCACAGAATGGCAGAGAAAAATGGAGGCATCAGGTGGTCAGGAGTGTGGTTGTGCTACCAGTTTTGAAACTTGTAGTTGACTGGTAAGTGATACACAGACCCCATTCTAGCCCATTCTATGAGAAAGTGTCTAGAGATACATTTAGATTCACAACAAATTTTTATTGAGTACAGACCATGTGCTTGGTGATTTTCACAAACATCTCACTTAATCCGTAGGATAGCCCTGTGAAATCGATATTTAATCCCTTTTTTGCAGTTGTGGAATATGGGGCTCAGGAATGCTAAATACCTTACCTAATGTCTCACACTGTAGGGACTAAAATGATAGCTTGAACCTCGGTTTTCTGTTTCCAAGGGCAGTGAGCGGTCTTTCCAGTAAACTATGGTAACATACCCTCCCAGTTCCCCTCTGTGGTGAGGAATAAACACCCTGCCGCGTGGGTATTGCTGAGTGCATTGTTGGCAACTGTTAAAACTTTACTTCTTCCTACTATGGTACTGTTTTATTTTCCTCTCCTACAAATTCTTTATTCTTTCTCCTTTTTCCCTCCACCATTTTACCTACTTTATTTTTCTTCTTTGTCTTATCAACTGGTCTTTTCCTTACCAAAGCCCTAAACCTCCTACAGGTACAAAGTACACAAGACATTGCTTAATCTCTCTGGTAGCACGAAAAGGAAGGACAGTTAATATTATGCGTTAATTTTTTAAATTATTTAGCAATTCTAGAACATTTAAGCAGTAACCCATGAACCATTATGTTAATCAAGATATTTTAATCATGGGGATGACATCCCTGGCCACATACATTTATGTGACCAGAATAGGACTCCAGTGCTAGTATCAACAGTGAGCATGGCCAGGTTACCCTTGGCATTATGATGACATTAAGAAATTAGTATTATTGAACACAAATAATAAAATATCATTCCAGCATCTAGACACATAGAGAATTTCTCAAACTATATAATTTAAAAATAGTATGGTGATTATCAGAGGGAAAGGGGGTAGGGGAGGTAGGAGACAATAAAGGGGGTTAAATGGTGATGGAAGGAGACTTGACTTGGGGTGGCGAACACACAATACGGTGTGCAGATGAGGTGTTGTAGACTTGTACACATGAAACCTATATAATTTTATTATCCAATGTCACCCCAATAAATTCAATACAATTTAAAAAAATGATAAAATAAAGAACAAAAATATTCTATAAAAATCATTACATGTTCTTCTTACCTAAGTTGCTTTCTGATTGGAAATGGTTCAGTGGGATAGATTTAGAAGACTGCGGTGCAGCTGTCACCCCACTAATCTGATAGCCAGGCAGGCTGTGACTGGGAGGTATTTCACCACTGGAGGATGACCACGACAGTGACAGTGGTGTGGTATCTGAATGTATAAAACCTGGTAAAAAATGTACTGAAGATTGCTGTGTCCTTGAGAGGTCAGCATGTGTATCTTCTTTTCTGTGTACAAAAATCAGTATAACGAATAAAGTAAGAAAGTCAAAATGAACAGACCATGAACACAAGAAGCGTGAACTATTATTACTACCCAGAGTTCTACCTTTCAAAGTTATCATGAATCTGTCATAAGCACAAGAACATCTTGTGTTTCTAGTTTTAGCAATCTAAGTAGAACACTTTAGAATCAAGTTAAGATATGCTTTTTTCTATTTAAAAATCAGTAAATCCCCATTGTATTTGGTTTTGAAAAAAGTGTAAAAGTAGAAAGAAAATAAAAATCAACCCAAAATTGTACCATTTTTCAGACTTTTTAATGCATTTTTATACAAAACTGAGATTCTACAAACCATTTATATGCCCAATTTACTACTCATTATATCATATTTCCCCTTTCTACTAATGTAAAACATATTGTTCACTATATCTTTTTCCTCTAACTTCTGCTGCTGGATTAACTTTCCTTATTTATAAAGACCCTAGAGTGAATGTTTGCTTTCCAATGCACTGTGATCAACAAATATAAACACAGTGCACACGTGTACTCACTCATGTGTGTGCCTGTGTGTGTGAGTGTGAGTGTGTGCGGATGTTGAAGGGAATAGCAGGGGAGGAAAGATTTCATTTCCAGGTACTATTTTTATAAACAAACCCTACTATGAACAAAGATTTCCCTTTCTTTTTCATAAATATAAAGGCATTTGTTAACTAATACACAGTCATTTTAAAAAGTTCCTAAACTGCAGTACAATTATTTTACAAGTAGAACAATATTCTCATGGAATGACTCATGAAAAGGCGAATGACAATTCCATTTTATGAGCCACATTGAGACTCTTCTCAATAAACTAAAAGCAATGTGTGTGTGTGTGTGCGCGCGCGCACATGAGTATGTGTTTAATGCTTGAGTTGTGAACAAAATTCTGGGGTCCAAAATCTTTTAAATCTCTGAAACACTGGATAAAGGACCAGCCCGCTTAGGCACTACGTTTCTGGGGCCACATGTGCACTGTGTAATTAGGAATATGTATTTTACCTCCATGGCTTGTCTCTACTTTGATCTGTTTGTTTTCCAGAGTTCCTATAAAGTAATTTTAGCCAGTTTTCTGTTGTTTTTGTTGTTGTTGTTGTTTTTCAAATCTTTGCATAAGGGAAGAGGTGCCTGGAGTTTCCTAATCAAGCTCAATCTGTTTACCCACAGGTGTTCACTATCTTTTGCTTTATAATTTTTAAGTTCTCTTGTCAGAAATATTGTTCTCACTCAAAGTTCTTACTCAAAAACAGACTTCTTTAAATGTTCCTTTCAGAAGGCACAGGCATCTTAAGCAAATTATTTTTTATAAGTGAATGGCATTGGTTTGAAAACTGCATTATTATTGGCCCAGTACTTATGAAGCTTGAGCAGTGCGATTCTGCTGACACTCCAATCATTTATTTTTTTCTGAAAAGCTCAAACCCACACCCCCGAGTATGACAGTGATGGCAGTGGGACGGAGACTATAGAACTTGATCATCAAATTACAAGTATTTTACCTCTGTCCAACCCGAGACAGGCTCGTATGACGGGATTTCTCCCTGACACTGGCTACAATCAGCAGGAAAAGCACTTTTCTCTTTCAAAGTTCCTTACATCTGGGTTTCATTACAGACAAACTGGCTGTATCTTTCAGCATGTTCATTTTACAAGCTCTGATTTTTTTCTTCCTCCAGTAAAACAATAGCATTCCCCAATAAATTTAATTCCACAAAAGACTCCCAATAAGCCTGGGAAATGTTGTAATCAAAGAAATCTGGCCTAGGACCACAGGGTGTTTTTATTTTTGTATTTGAATAAGAAACTTCTAATGGCTGCGCACACCTTTGGAAGAGCTGAAGCTTTTCAGGCAGAGACGTGTGTGACACAGCCTATCGTTGCAAAACCCTGCCCTTACAGACCTGTTAGACTCCTTCTGGAAGGTGAGAGGCTTGCCCTAGTGCTTAGTTAGCTTTCTCTAATGCTTAGCATATGGAATTTTCCGAGCCCCTTTTTGGTATTTTGCTCCCTCTGTAGTTGATTAGCATAAAACCAGAGGCAGTTATAAAAGTTCAATTCCAGCATTTCAGTGTTATTTTGGGAGATGTTGCACTGGTAATACTGGCAACATATTTTAAAAATAAACTTGAACTGAACAATAAACACAGGACATCTAGTAACATTAGTAACTAGATGGTCCAAAGTAACATTAGTTTTATATTGCAAATATTCAACGTAATAGGTGATTATTTTGGAAAACCAATGCTAATGCTTTAGTTCATGGAAAGATTTACATTGGTAGTAAAAGTAGTGAGTTGTAATTTTTTATTTATCATCCTCATAGACATTCCCTAAACCAAAATTCTTTAGCAATTCTTCATCCCCAGGTCAGTAAAGTGGTTCTAAGAATATAATCTGCCAGTTGCCTTATCATGTTAGATATGAGCTTTGGATCCTCAACCAGGTCTGATGATAGAGGTCTTTCTAGTTGCATTTTTATATTACTCAAGGTCTTAACCTTATAAAACAGGGGCTGGGAAATAGTTGTATGTTACAGTTAATTTTAGAAAATGTGTGGAATCAAGTCTAGTTCTACTTCACTAGATGTTTTCAAACAAGAGGTCAAATACTCCATCATTACCCTTTAAAACTCAGGCCCTTCTCTCCTCTCATATTTGTGCTGCTCTTACTGGGTTTCTTTCTCTGTCTTCTCTTCCTTCTCAGGGACTTGATTTTGCAGGGCTGCCGATGTATCGTGAGTGGCTTTTATGTCTTTCATCTTGGCTAGAAGAAAAGTCTATTTTCTTTCCTGGGAAAACAGATCATGACATTAGGCAAGGCATATAGCTGAGGTTCAAACCAGATTTTCTTTTTCAAGTGACCTCACCTATTAATCTAACTACCTTAAAGCACTTTCCAGATTTAATGATTTATTTACCAAGCCACTGCCAGGACCAGGATTCTAATGGGAACATGTAAGTTCTGCCACAGCCCATATTGATAACAGCTAAGACTATTACACAAGTCAAGGTGAAGGCGTGAAGCATTCACTGGAAGCAGCTTAAGAGGCAGGGTGGTAACCCAGCACAGCTATCTTCATGACGAAAATGCTTGTATCTGGCCAGTGCTGCCTGCTAGAACACTGTGAGGTAATGTCTCCATAGCTACATAGTTCTAGTCTCGGAACAATTAGTACGTTGTTGTTGCACCTGCTTTGCTGTTTGTACACATGAAATAAAGTAATTTGCTTTTAGGAGAGCCAGATCTCCCACCAACAAACTTTGTCACTAAACTTCTGAGGGTCAAGGCTACTATGTAATAAATATCAGGGACTTGATCACTGTTTTTAAATGTTGATTTTAGACAATTTTTGTATTGTTTTTTGTTTTGCTTTGACAACTATTCTTTGAACACTTGGAAACAGCTAGGCAGCAGAAATGGAAAACCTACTTCTAAGGAAAAAATAAACCTACTCATAGAAATAACAAAATTAAAGCCAGGAGACCTAAATTGTTCTCCTAGTTATGCCAGCAGTATGATTTAAAAGAAATCACTTAATTCAGATTCTTCTTTGAGTTAAAGATCCACACTTAATGTTTCATAATGAGGGCATGAGAAATAAAATTAACACATGTGAAAGTACATCAGTGTACACAGTGATACAATGTATTAATGATAATGATTATTGGATAAGTAAGTTAATTAAAAAATATTTAAATATGCATCTACTATATACCAGGAACCAGCAAGGTACTATGAATAAACAATTCCTGCTTCAAGAAATAATGACAAAACGTCTTCCAATTTAGGGTAGAAAATGACTTCCATCTTAGAATTATAAACAGTATTTAAACACAAAGGACAATGAACAAAGTAACTTTTAATAAATCAGAAGACAAGAAATATATCACATAATGAGACAAAGGGAATTTGTCTCATTAAGGAGAATAAACATTTGGCTACATTATCTCCTCAGAGATAAAGTGTAATTTCTTATCACTGTTAAGGCCCAATTATGTAAATATAGCAGAAAGAGATTTATAGTAAACTATAATTTAAAAAATAAATAAAAGAAAAGCAAAAATAAAATTAAGAGATTTATAAATTTATATTTATGCTTAGAAAAGAATTAAAAAAGGATATGTTATTCCTTGCCACTATCCCAGTTTCCCTAAACCCTACCTGTCTGGATGGTTTCCTAGCTGTTCAAATTTCTGTACTTGAACTGTATATATTAGCATGAAGTCATTATGACCACATGTGTTTTATCAGAGAGCCTATTCACATTTTCCAACATAGTTTGGAGAAACAAAATTCCGTCAACTGAGAAAAACTTTGGAAAGCTTTAAACTCATGAATGTTTCAATAGTCATTCCCCATACAGGATATTTTCCTTATTTTCCTTCCCAAAATTATGGCCTATATGCAACTAAAACCAATTTCCTCTTTTCCTGTTACTTGAACTAAGCCAGTGTTTTTCAACAGGGGATGAAGTGAACCATAGGGTGCATTTTGTCAACATGAGGAGACATTAATAGTCGTCATAAAGATTTGGTGGGGTGCTATCGGCATTTAGTGGACAGGAGCCAGAGATGCTAGATTTCTGCAATGTGGCAGATAATCTTACTTGGCAAAGGATTTTCTCATGTATCACTTGATTTGCCAGAGATTCATACAGATGAAAAATAGTTTATAATTTTTGGAGCTTAAAGCCTAACTCCAAGATACAAGATGGTGGAGGAATAAGTGAAAGCTATACTATACTCATCCCGGGACCAGTTTGGAATTACAACTAAATTTAGGTTTTTCTAAATTATAGAAGAATCATCCTGAATAACCAACTGAACACTAGCTGGAGAGAAGCCTTACAACCATGGACAGAGAAAAGAAACCACTTTGCCACAACTAGACTGGCAGAGAGTATGAAGGAGGCACGAGAGGCTGGCTGGGCTCCCATGGGTGGCAACTGAAGTTCCAGAGGGATATGACAGCAGCCAGGGGTTTCTGCTGAGAAGTGTGGTGTCTAAACCCCAGGGTGGGCTCCCCAGCCTACAGAACGAGAGCCAGGCAAGGAACCCAGATAACATCCAGCTGTGAAGAGCAGCAGGGTTTCTGTCTGCCAGCAAGAGAAGGCTGAGACTCAGAGAGCCTCTTAAAGGACCAATGCACAAAATTTCATTTACAGCCACTTGTCCTGGACTCCAGCAGAGGGAGGGAAGAGTGAACTAGACAGAGATGCTTGAGGAGAGTCTAGGATTGGTGGCTCTGGAGAGATAACTGAAGGAACAGCTGCCAGGAGAACTTAAGAAACATTTCGAACAACATGAAGCATAACATCTGCTGCATCATGGGGATACCAGAGGAAGAAGAGAGCAAACAAGTGATTGAGAACCTATTTGAAGAAATAATGACAGAAAACTTCCTTAATCTGGTGAAGGAAAAAGACACACAATTCCAGGAAGCTCAGAGAGTCCCAAACAAGTTGGATCCAAAGGGGCCTACACTGAGACTACACAGAGACAAAGCCTACACATCATAATTAAAATGACAAGACATAAAGACAAGGAAAGAATACTAAGAGCTGCAAGAGAAAAGTGGGTAGTTACATACAAGAGAGTACCAATTAGACTGTCATCAGGTTTCTCAACAGAAACATTTCAGGCCAGAAGGGAGTGGTATGAAATATTCAAGATGCTGAAAAGCAAGGACCTACAACCAAGACTACTTTACCCAGTAAGACTATCATTTAAAATCAAAGGAAAAATAAGGAGCTTCACAGATAAGAACAAACTAAAAGAGTTTGTTAACACCAAACCAGTAATGCAATAAATGTTAAAGGGCAAGGGTCCCCAGTATCCCTCCTCCCAGTCAGTGAACACCACTGGCATTGCTGCCTGAGCTCCTCCTCCTGTCTCATACCCCCTTTGCTATCCTGAGCTCCATCTCCTTCTCCCCCTCCCCACTCTGTTCCACGGAAAAATTGTGTTCCATGAAACTGGTCCCTGGTACCAAAAAGGTTGGGGACCACTGTTAAAGCGCTTGCAGGAAGAAAAAGAAAAGAAAAGAAAAAAAAAGAAAAGAAAAGAAAAGAAAAGAAAAGAAAAGAAAAGAAAATAGAAAAGAAAAGAAAGGAAAGGAAAAGAAAAGAAAAGAAAAGAAAAAGAAAGAAAGAAAGAAAGAAAGAAAGAAAGAAAGAAAGAAAGAAAGAAAACAGAAACAAAGTCTAACAATTAAATGGCACTAAATACTTATCTACCAATAATCACCTTAAATGTAAATGGCTTAAATGCTCAAACCCAAAGACATAGGGTAGCTAAATGAATAAGAAAACAAGACCCACAGATATGCTGCCTCCAAGAGACCCATCTCAGATCAAAAGATACACACAAAACAAAAGCAAAGGGATGAAAAAATATTTCATGCAAAGGGAAAAGAAAAAAAGCTGGGGGTAGCAGTACTTATATCCAACAAAATAGACTTTAAAACCAAGGCTATAGTAATAAACAAAGAAGGTCACTACATAATGATAACGGAACCCATCCAACAAGAGGATATAACCCTAGTAAATATTTACGTACCTAGCAAAGGAGCACCCAAATATGTGAAGCACATCTTGATGGACATAAAGGGAGAGATTGACAGAGATATAGTCATAATTGGAGATTTTAACACCCCAATGACTTCGGTGGATAGATCTTCCAGGAAGAAAATCAATAAGGAGGGAGTGGCTTTAAATGACACAGTACATCAAATGTACATAATAGATATTTTCAGAGCATTTCCCCCTAAAGCAGCAAAATACATACTTCTCAAGTACACATGGAATGTTTTCTAGGATAGACTACAAGTTAGGACACAAAACAAGTCTCAATAAATTTAAGAAGATTGAAATCATACCAAGCATCTTTGCTGACCCCAGTGCTTAGAAACTAGAAAGCAATCACAAGATGAACACTGAAAAACATGCAAAGTCATGTAATCTAAATAACATGTTGTTAAACAATGAACAGGTCAAAAACAAGATCAAGGCAAATCAAGGTATTAAAAGATAGCTTGAAACAAATGAAAATGAGGACATAAGAATCTAATCTGTGGAACTCCAGGAAAGCAATCCTAAGAGGGAAATTCATAGCATTACAGGCCTATCTCAAAAACAAACAAACAAATAACAACAACAAAAAAAGAAAAAGCTTGAATAAACAATCTAACTTTACATTTAAAAGAACTTGAAAAAGAATAACACACAAGGCCCAAAGTAAGTACAAGGAAGGAAATATAAAGAGCAGAGCAGAAATAAAAAAATAGTCTAAAAAAATGATATAAAAGATCAGTGAATCCAAGAGTTTGTTCACTGAAAAGATAAACAAGATTCACCTTTAACCAAACTCATCAAGAAAAAAAAGAATAAGGACCCAAATAAATAATATCAGAAATGAAAGGGGAGGAGTAACAACTGACACCAAAGAAATACAAAAGATTGTAAGAAAATATTATGAACTACTATATGCTAACAAACTGGACAACCTAGATGAAATGGATAAATTCCTAGAA
This sequence comes from Anoura caudifer, assembly GCA_004027475.1. Lineage (NCBI taxonomy): Eukaryota > Metazoa > Chordata > Mammalia > Chiroptera > Phyllostomidae > Anoura > Anoura caudifer. The sequence goes on from PVKU01001297.1 coordinate 249,272, forward strand.
ACGTACAATCTTCCAAAAATAAATCAGGAGGAACCAGAGAATCTGAATAGATAGATTATACCTAGTGAAATTGAAGCAGTAACCAAAAATCTCCCAACAAACAAAAGCCCTGGACTGGATGGCTTCACAGGTGAATTTTACCACATATTTCAAGAGAACCTAACACCTCTCCATCTCACGCTATTTCATAAAAGGAGTTTTGGGAGTAGGCTCCCAAACTCCTCTTACAAGCCCACCATTATCCTAATTCCAAAAACCAGATAAAGACACTACAATGAAAGACAATTATAGGCCAATATCCCTGATGAACAGAGATGCTAAAATCCTCAACAAAATATTAGCAAACTGAATACAGCAATGCATCAAAAAGATCATACACCATGATCAAGTGGATTTATTCACAGAGTGCAAGATTGGTAAAACATTTGCAAATCAATCAATGTGATTCATGTGATCAACAAAATGAAGGATAAAAACCACATGATCATGGTCACAATAGATGTAGAAAAAGGTTTCCATAAAATACAACATCAAGTATGATAAAAAACTCTCAGCAAAGTGGGAATAGAAGGAACATACCTAAACAGAATAAAAGCCATTTATGACAAACCCACTGCCAGCATCATACTCAATGGGCAAAAACTACAAGCATTACCCTTAAAATTTGGGAACAAGACAGGGATGCCCGCTTTCACCTCTCTTAATTCAACATAGTACTGGAAGTCCTAGCCAGAGCAATCAGGCAAGAAGAAGAAATAAAAAGCATCCAAATTGGAAAAGAAGAAGTAAAACTGTCATTATTTGCAGGTGACATGATACTGTACATAGGGAACCCCAAAGATTCCACCAAGAAACTATTGGAACTGATAAATAAATTCAGCAAAGTAGCAGTATACAAAATTAATATCCAGAAATCAGTTGCATTTTTATATACCAATAACTAACTAACAGAAAGGAAAATTAAGATAACAATCCCATTCACAACTGCTTCAAAATGAATAAAACACCTAAGTATAAACCCAACCAAGGATATAAAAGACCTGTATTCAGAAAATTATAAGACACTGAACAAAGAAATTGAAGAAAATACAAATAAGTGAAAGCACATACTATATTCATGAATAGGAAGAATAAACATCACTAAAATGTCCATACTATGCAAAGCAATCTACAGACTTAACTCAATTGCTATCAAGATTCCAATTTTGTATTTCATAAAACTAGATTAAATATTTTAAAAATTTATGTGGAACCACAAAAGGCCCCACATAGCAACAGTGATGCTGAGAAAGAACAAAGTTGGAGGAATCATGCTACCTAATATCAAACTATATTGTAAGACCATAGTAATCAAAATAGAATGGTACTGACAGGAAAACAGACATAGATCAATGGAACAGAATAGAGAGCACAGAAATAAATCCACACCTGTATAGTCAATGAGTATTCAACAGAGGAGGTAAGCACATACAATGGGCTAAAGATAGTTTACTCAATAACTGGTTTGGGGAAAATTGGACAGACACATGCAAGAAAATTAAACTGAACCACCTTCTTATACCACACACAGAATAAATTCAAAATGGATCAAAGACTTAACTCTTAGACCTGAAACTATAAAAATCCCAGGAGAAGACATAGGCAGAAAAATCTTGGACACTGCTCACAGCAATATTTTATCAGATATATCTCCCAGGGAAACAAAAGAAAAAAGTAAACAAATGTGACTACATCAAACTAAAAAATTTATGCACAGCAAAGGACATCATCAACAAAATAAAAATACAACCCACAGAATGAGAGAACATATTCACTGATACATCTGATAAGAGGTTCATAATTTATAATGAACTTACAAAATTCAACACCAATAAACAAACAACCCAGTTAAAAGCTGTGCAAAGGACCTGAATTGACACTTCTCTAAAGACATACAGATAGCCAATAGACATATGAAAAGATGCTCAACATCACTAATCATCAGAGAAATGCAAATTAAAACCACAGTGAGATATCATTTCACATCTGTCAGTTTGGCTAACATCAATAAATCAGCAAACAACAAGTGCTGGTGAGGATGTGGAGAAAGGGGATCCCTTTTGCACTGTTGGTGGGAATGCAGATAGGTGCAGCCACTGTGGAAAGCAGTATGGAGATACCTCAAAAAATTAAAAATAGATCTGCCTTTCAACCCAGTGATCCCCCTTCTGGGAATATATCCAAACAAACCCGAAACACTAATTTGAAATAACATAAGCACCTGCATGTTCATTGCAGCATTATTTACAACCGTCAAGATATGGAAGCAGGCCAAGTGTTCATCGGTAGATGAGTGGACAAAACATCTATGAGACATTTACAGAATGGGATTCTACTTGGCCATAAAATAGAAGAAAATTTTACCCTTTGCAACAGTATGGATAGACCTGGAGAACATTATGCTAAGTGAAATAAGCGAGTGAAGGAAAGGCAAGTATCATATGATTTCATTCATATGCGGAATCTAATGAACAAACTGTATGAACAGGGAAAACAGAGACAGACTCATAGATGGAGAACAGGATGACAGCTGCAGTGGAGTGGGGGAGATTAGGGACTGGAGGGACTGAGCAAAAAGGGTAAAGGACATGGACATGGACAGCAGTGTGGTGGTTGCTGTGGGGAGGGGATGTAATGGAACTAACTGGTAATGGTAAAACAATACAATAAAGAATTTCTTTAAAGCCTAACTCTGTTTTACCTATAAATACAATATATTTTTGCAAACCATTTATATACCAATTTTTCAGGAAGTAACTATTTACTGTTTACATTGAAAGAAGATTACATATTGGTTTGTTTAGATCTTTGTAAGAGTTGTTCATCAGTTTGGAAAAATTATATCATCAACAGCAATACCACTGGTGTGTATTAATGTGGCTGATGTAACTTCTCTGTCCTAGGTAATAATATTAGCGACAACAGCAACAACAAGATCAACCTGAGTCTGATGAATCTTCTAACTTACATAAATTGCGTAAAACAGAAGAGCATGTTAGCTAACAGATTAAGAGATTTAAAAGACAAACTTTGTAGTTTGTAGATATAATTTATATGCTAATTCAAGTAAACTGTAAAAAATGTATAAGACATTGGAAACAAGCACACTGGATATTTAATAATATTAAGGAATAACTGTTAAATATTTTGGGTGTGTTATGGCATCTCCTTTTTTTTTTAAAAAAAAGAGGTTCCTTATTGGAACATACTGGAACATTTATAGATAATATAATATCTGGAATTGCTTCAGAATACTACAGAAGGTAGGGAGTGGATGTAGATAAAAAAATCATAGGCAGTGACTTATAATTTTTGAAGCTGGGTAATGTGTACCTAAAGGCGTGTTATATATTATGTCTATTTTTTTTCTGTAGATGTTTGAAATGCTGCATCGTAAAAAGGCTAAGAAAGGGAGGATCAGTATGGGATGTGTAGACTTCCAACACTGAGAGCATCATCACCGTGGCTGTCTCTAGCTCAGGAAAGATGGGGTAAACAAGAGCTGAAAGGGAAAGGCAGAGACACTATTTAAGGGATGCACTAGCCTTACACAGGTTCTTTCAACAGCTGTGGAACATGGGGATTTCCCCATTATCCCAAATGAGGAAATGGAAGTTCAGAGAGATAAATACCTCTTCCAAGGTTATACAGCCAAGGATTTGGCCTTACAACCATTTATTATGAAGATGCCTTCACTGTACTCTGTTTCTGTGCTATAATTCCTGCCCACTGTCTTCCTAACTCCTTCCATAGTAACTAACTGCCTAACCACGTCTCCACTCCTGACCCAGCTTTGTCCTGATCTTTCTCTCTGCTCTCAAATCACTCTCTCCCCCAGCTTCTGGACCTGTATCAATGTTCTGTTTCACCTTCCCTCTGTTGGGAAAACACCAGAATGTTACTTGAGAAATTGAAGCCCCATAAGAGTAGATAAAGGATCAGATAGGATTCTGAAAACTGAGTTTTATATTGTGATATTTTACCTTGACTAAGAAAAAGTTTAAAGTGGAAAAATACCATATTCAGCAATTTTTAAAAAGCAGGCAAAACACTACATGTACATAATTTTTTAAAAGCTGAAAAAAACCCACAAAGAACTGGCTTTATGCATTTTAGTCCTCTGTCTCCACATATGGAGAACATTTGCTCACTAGGGGATTTTATTAAATCAGTAATATAAATAAAATGTCTTGTGTGAATGAAGGCTGTATATATAAATAGAATTTTCCTTCCCTCTCAGGCCATGGGTGGGAGTTTCCAAATTGAGTAATACGCAGTTGAGGATTACAGTTTAAAACATGACATGTCCCACTATCTAAGAATCAAAGGGTTTGTATATATAGGAATATAGTTTCATAATTGTACCCACATAAATATAGCATATATTCCTATTGTAAAGTGTCTTGCTAGTTTTAAAATGTACTGGGTTCATTCATTTCCTTCACACAGACCCACATGTAACTAACACCACCTCAAACATAGATGTTATTATTTTACCTTGAAGTCAGGGTCATGTTAAGGTCCTACTGGAGGTGTTCAGAGAGAAAATAAAAGACCATTTATTGGGAGGTTTAAGTTTCAGATAGTTTGGCCAAATGCCTTCACCGGACTTCCCAATCAAAAATTCTACTACAACACAACGCTAAGATTAAATCCTTGGACATTCATATCAATTTTAGCAATGGTTCATAAATAACTGCATAGTTACTTTACACATAGGGTACATGTACTTTAGACTTAGTCTTTATCTGCCAATCTTTTCTACCCACATTCTTTAGAGGAATAATAGTGCTTATTAGTCTAAGATAAGGCATCTCAGATTTGTTCAGGAGGTAGAGATCCAGAACACATGATCTTATTTGCAGAATTCTATATCCTTGTAAAATATTGTTAAAAATACAAATAAACATATTTTTATTTCATCTATACACAATTTTTATATATTTTTCTAACAAAAATAAATCCACATTTTATTATCTGGACACCATATAACCTCACAACCAACATTTTGTACATCTTAACTCAAAATAAAACACCCAACAGACTGTTGAGCCAAGAACAAACGCTTGGTTTTGGGTTTCCCTATCGACATGAATTTGAAATTTCATTTTTTTTCCTGTCATCTACTGGGAACCTTTAAAAGAAATGTGGTATCTGGAGCCAAAGACTTGTAAAAAATTATTGGAGAACAATTTGAATTAAAAAAATACTATCCCTTACCTTTTTTTCCCCTCTGCAAACAGGGTAAAGGCAATCATTATTCAATAGTATGGTTGAATGCTCCCTCTCTACAGCTTTTGAAACTTTAGAGTCATATAGGAACACAGGTGTGACAAGCACTGGATTAAAGGAATATGAGCAAGAGTTATTAGAAGCCTGAACGTAAGCCTTGCCTATGTCAGCAGGAACAGATACAAGAGTGTATGGACTTCTGGTCAAGATGGAGGTTATCTATAGATATGCTCTGCCTCTTTGCGCAACCACATAAAGGATTACAACTAACCTCAACAGAAAAAACACCCGGAAATGTGAGAAAAATTGAACTGTATGGAAGTCCAACAATCAAGGATTTAAAGAAGCCATATACATTCAGACAGGTAGAAGGGGTGGAGTCTGGACAGAATGGATGCAGCGTGGCATGGAGAGACAGCCGTGCTGGCAGTAGAATGGTAGTTCTATATTCACACATGGTGGAGGAAAATCAGTAAGGATACCTTGGGAATGAGTGATTCCAGCCCCAGGCCAGGCAGCACAGCCCAGGGTTCCAATGCTGGGAAGACAATGGCTCATAACTTCTGGCTATAAAACTGCTGGTTTCTCAGGAAAGTCCATTTAAAGGGCCCACATGGACTAAGAGTGTTTGCAAGCCCACACACTCTGGGATTCACCACCATGGCAACAGCTGTAAGGGTGCCAGTCACATATGGGAAGTAGGTGAAGTGACTGGAAATGGGGTGCTGAGCAAACCTCCAGAAGCCAGGCAGCATCACTGTCCCCTCTCTGAGCCCTGAACCCCCACATACAGGGCCATAAAGCAGTAAAGCAGGTTGCCCCACACTGGTGAATACCTAAGGCCCCATCTCATACAACTTATTGGGTGCACTAAGACAGGGAGTCAAAGCAGTTCTACCTAACACACAGAAACAAACACATGGTGTCTGCAAAATTGAGAAGACAAAGAAATATGGCCGAAATGAAAGAACAGAACAAAACCCCAGAAAAAGAACTAAATGAAATGGAGATGGCCAACCTATCAGATATAGAGTTCAAAACACTGGTGAATCGGGATGCTTGGAGAACTCACTGAGTATGGCAAAAACATAAGGGAAAAAATGAAGGTTACACTAAGTGAAATAAAGAAAAATCTAGAAGGAACCAATCATGAAGGGAAGGAACCTGGGATTCAAATCAATGTTTTGGAACATGAGGAAGAAATAAACATACAACCAGAACAGAAAGAAGAAACAAGAATTTTAAAAAATGAAGAGAGCATAAGAAGACTCTGGGGCATCTCCAAATGTGCCAACATCTGAATCATAGGAATGCCAGGAGAAGAGGAAGAGCAAGAAATTGGAAATCTATTTGAAAAAGTAATAAAAAAAAACTTCCTTAATTTGGCAAGGAAAATAGACATATAAGTCCAGGAAGCACAAAGAGTCTCAAATAAGTTGGACCCTAAGAGGATCACACCAAGACACAACATAATTAAAATGCCAAAGATTAAAGATAAGGAGAGAATCCTAAAAGCAGCAAGAGAAAAGCAGAGTTATCTACAAAGGAGTTCCCATAAGACTATTAGCTAATTTCTCAAAAAAAAAAAAAAAAAATTGCAGGCAAGAAGGAACTGGCAAGAAGATTCTAAGTGATAAAAAGCAAGGACCTACACCCAAGATTACTCTATCCATCAAAGCTATTATTCAGAATGGAAGGGCAGATAAAGTGCTTCCCAGATAAGGTCAAGTTAAAGGAGTTCACCATCACCAAGCCCTTGTTATATGAAACTCTGAAGGGACTTATCTAAGAAAAAGAAGAAGATGAAAAGTATGAACAGTAAAATGACAACAAACTTACAACTACCAACAACTGAACCTAAAAAAAAAAAAAAAAAAGACTAAGCAAACAACTAGGACAGGAAGAGAATCACAGAAATGGAAATCATATGGAGGGTTATCAGCTGTGAGGGGGGAAGGGGAGATTGAGTGAAAAGGTGCAGGGATTAAGAAGCATAATTGGTAGGTACAAAATAGACAGGGAGATGTTAAAAATAGTATAGGAAATGAAGAAGCCAAAGAATTTATATGTACAGCCCATGGACATGAACTAAAGTGGGGGGCATTGCTGGAGGGAAGGTGGGTACTGGGCAGAGGGGGGTAAAGTGGGAAAATTTGGGACAACTGTAATAGCATAATAAAGTATACTTTTAAAAAAAGTGTATGGAGCCCAGCCAAGTTCAACGGGGAAGCACAAAAGGCAAGGAGGGGGCTAAACCCTGCTTCTCTTCCTTTCTGATCACCATGCACGTAAATTTGATCACTGGTAGTTACTGTTACCATTATTCATCATTGAGGATGACAATAAGTGGCAATGGGGGTATAGTTCTCCAAAGGTGGATTAGTTATTCTTGGGAAACCTCACGACACTATCCACATAAATGAAGCTGCTTTCTTTAGTCCCCTGACAATTCTAAGTATAAGCAAATTTAAGTTGGTAAATAAATTTAAGTTGGTTAGCAGCTTTTTCCCTCATTTCCTAATGAGAGAACAGAGAAATTGAGAGGTTTCTAAGGCTATTAAGAACCCCAAGTTTCAAGTTATATCTTTTGCAGAAGAATACCTCTAGTCTTCACTAGGAACAGAAAAGAAACCACTGGGGTGGATCATGCTGTGTCTGAAATAACTTCGTGTCATTTGTTTGAGACTCCGTATTTTAGGAGGAGGTGAGAAATCAGACATCTGTGATGGAATGAGAAAATTCATGCAGTGTTGGGAAACAGAATTCTGTGAAAGACCTTTGATCACATGTAGATTAGTCTCTAGTAGAAGAAAGACAAGCTGGACATTTTTATATGCTTCAAATTTTCTGTAGCTATTGCAGTATTTTAGTTCTGTTGTTGTTCTGTGTTCATGTTTGTTTCTCCCTTAGGTTTCTTGGTAAATGCTTTCACAATTCAGAGTCAGCCATAATCAATAGTGAACTCTGCTACTACTGCTACTACTAGCTATCAGTTATCACATTTCCTGTTTAAGTACTCTGTATATTATCCCATCTCATCCTTTCAAGGTTGTATTTTTATCTGCCTCTCACAGGCGAGGAAATTGATGCCTATAGCATTCAGGTAACTGTCCAGAGCCACCTATCTATAAAGTGACAGAATGAGGGCCCGAGTTCAGGTCTGTCTGACTTGAGAGATTGTATTTGTCCATTACACTATACCATTTCCTGAAAAATACTGAACACCACTATTTACGAGTCGATTGAACAGATACTCTCTAATATAAACAGGTGTCAGGCATGTTCCTTGCTCTTCTGGTATTTATTCTTTTGATGGAACAGTAGTATCTGGGAATATGAAAAAATTATACATGATAGAATATGATAAGAATCAAAGGAATAGTTCTGTTAAGAGTTAGAATAACGCAGAGAAAAATGACTTTTGCTATTAGGTTAGGAAAACCTTTACAGAAGAGGTGATAGATGGGTAGACCTCAAAGGATAGATAGGATTTCAAAAGGCAGAGAACAGGAAGGGAATCACTTACTTTTTCTTTTATTCATGCATTTTACTCATCAAGTGACTATTAATTGTCTGTTGTGGCTAAACAGTGTTGAATATACTTTTCTGGTAAGCATCAAAATGCAGGGGTAGCAGACATGGGGCAGGCATGTTAAATGGCTGAGGCAGAGAGATGACCCAGGTGTGCAGTGTCAGGTAAAGGCAGACAGGAGAGACCAGACTGTGGAGAGCCTTGAACCCAGGCCAAGGAGTGGAATATATTCTCAGTATGCACTATGTAGCCATTTATTTAATCCTAATAGATCAGTAATTAATTACAGGACATTGCAGGAATTTCTTGTTTCTATTTTTATGTGTGTGGGGGAGGGTTATTTATTTATAGGAGTTTTTTATATACCCCAAAGTTCTTTCTGGATTTATGTATTACAAATATATTCTCCCACACTGTGATTTGTCTGTTTACTGTCTGGATGGTACATTTTATGAGTAGAGGTTCTTAATTTTAATGAAATCCAATTTATCAATATTTTTTGCTTAATGATTATATGTCCTCTTTAAAAAATATGTATCTATCTTGTGGTCATAAAAATGTAGACTATTTTTTCTCCTAGAAGTTTTACTGTTTTTAATCTTTCACATGTATGATTCAACTTAAATTAATTTTTATGTAGGGTATACAGAAAGATTCAAGGTTTAGGTTTTTTCCACATGGTTATCCAATAGATAACGCGTTTCTCCCAGTGAAAGATGGTTGTAAATCAGGTGACTATATGTTTGGGTCTCTATTCTCTTTTATTAGTCTATTTCTCTATCTTTATGCCATCATCACAACACTATCTTAACTAGTGTAAAACTATAGAGCATAGTATAGATCTTCCAAACTTGTTCTTTTTCAATGCAGTATGGGGCAAAAGTAGATTTACAGTTGTGAGTATGCAAAACACAGAGTTTATTCTTCTTATTATTTATTAATTATTGTATCATTTCCCATACTAACAACTGTAAATCTACTTTTGCCTTACCCTGTATTATCATGACTATTCTAGATGCTTTGATTTCCATATGAATTTCACAATCCTCTTGACAATGAAAAAGAAACAGCTTACATTTTGATTGAAATTTCACTGAATCTACAGATCAATTTGGAAAGACTGGATTATCTATAATCTTCCTTTCTGGTAATATCCTTGGCAAGTTTTGGTATAAAGATTATGCTGCTCTCATAAAACAAGTTTGTAAATGTTTTCTCTTTTTCCATCATCTGGAAAAATTTGTGAATGACTCACATTATTACTTCCTTATATCCCAGGTAGAAGTTACTGGTGAAGTATTATGGTCCTGGACTTTACTTTCTTGGAACTTTTAAAGTTCAATTTCTTTTGTAGTTAGAGGGCTGATCATATTTTCTATTTCTTCTCTGTCAGTTTTTGATAAGCTGTGTTTTTACTCCAACTTTTTCAAAACATCTTCTTAATGTCTTTTTAAAAATTCAATCTTTATTATATTTTTTCCATTATTATTTAGTGTCTTTTTTAATGTTGGTGGCATCTGTGATGTTGTCTATCCATTTTCATTACTAATATTGGTTATTTGTCTCTTTGATTTTTTTCCTTCATTAATTTTATCAACCTTTTAAAAAAAACAACCATGGCTTTTGATCCTCTTTCTTATGTGATTATTTGTATATGCCCACTTTATTATACATTCTTTTTTACTTTCTTTGGGTTGAATTTGTTGTTCTTTTTGTGAATACTGGAGATGGATACTTAGACAATTTCTTTGTAGCTCATTTATATTTCCTAATATAGGCAGTTGAGGCTATACATTTCCCATCAGGCATGGCTTTAGTTTTTATTTCATAAGTTATTTCCACACATTTTTAAATTTACATAGTTTTCAAAAGATAGCTGTTGGTTAATTTACAAACATATGAAAATTTTCTGGTTATTGTTAGTGATTTTTAGCTAAATTCCTCTGTGGTCAGAGAACATACTCTGAATAATTTATGCTCTTTGAAATTTATTGAATTTATTTCATGGCCAGCATATGGTCCATTTTGTAAATTTTTCATGCATTTTATAAAAGAGTACATACTTAGAACTTGTTGAGTATAATGTTTTATATGTCTCATTAGATTAATTATAAAATCTGTGTCATTCAGATCATTTGTATCCTTACTAATCCTTTCCTATTATAAAAACTAGAGAGAAGTATATTAAAATCCATCATTTTGATTGCAGGGTTTGCCTATATTTTATATTCCCACCAACAGTACACAGGGTTCTCTTTTCTCCACATCCCCACCAACACTTATCTGTCTTTTGGATAAAAGCCATCTTAACAGGTGTGAGATGATATTGTGATTTTGATTTACATTTCTGTGATAATTAGTGATGTTGAGCACCTTTTCATGTCCCTGCTGGCCATTTAATTATCTGTGGGGTTTTTTGCTATTGAGTTGTATGAGTTGTTATGTCTTATTTCTGTCCCTGTTCAGGCACCTGTCATGTTCCCTCATGTTTCTGAGTACTCTTGATTGTATAGCAAATGTAGTTTATGAAAATGCTATAGACATAATTTAGGCCTAAAGTGATATTATATTCCTTCAGATAATATATATATAGGTAGCTAGGGACACTAGAAAGTCCATATGAACTTAATTAATTCAATCAAAATGGGAAGAATCCTTGTTAAAGGTCAACCTTGTACCCTAGGAAATTGCTAATTAGCAATGAGACAGAACTGGTTTAAACCAATTCTTTTAGCCTAAACCAATCCTTTTCTTTGTGGGTCATTTTTTTCCTTTCAGCTTCTCTCATTGGTCCTTGAAAGATCTTCCCTTAGTCTTCATCTACTACATGAGTCACCATGGTTCAAACTATGAGGATCACCTTTGGTACATCATGGTACCTCCTTGAGCTGCATGTGGGTTTGAAGCACCCTGGCCTAAGACTATCCCTCCAGGAACACTGTCCTTGATTTTCAGGACTTTATGAACCTACCACCATTGGTTACATCTCACATCTTGCTTGGCCCTTCTCCCAGTCCCTTTCTCTGCTAGCACAGTGCCACTACTTTTATAATTAAGCTCATTAGGACAGAATTTCTATGTCCAATATTCTCTTGTATTTGCTATTTCTTCTTCTAGTATCACTTATCCCCAAACCATTTCTTCATCTTTGACAAATCTTCCTCTTATGTTGCCCTATAATAATCCATCTGCCAGGTTATTTTATTCTATCTCCATGACAACTCCTATTTATTCCTCTATTATCTAGTTAAAACAAAATATTCAGTTTTATCTCTTATTACTTGCCTATACACATCCAGTGCTCCAACCAAATTAAACATGTACTATTGTATCGTATTTTTGTATGAGCCCCTTGCTTTCCCACATTCATGACTTTGTTCTATTTCCACTAATGAGCTGTTCCCAATACTGTTGCTGCCCCCCAAAAATCTACCCATTCTCCAAAACTAGTATACTCCACTATAAAATGGAATTAATATCTATTTAATAAAGGATTAAGTAAAATAATATGATTAAAGCATTCTAAATGGTGGTTATTATTATCATTATTACCCATATTTTCCATAAAGTATCTTTTTATTCTCCCCAAAGTAGAAGTGATCTTTTCTCCCCTCAATACTCATGAGGCACATTTTCCGCTCCTTCTCCCGGCATCGTCACTTTCTCCGTTGCATTGCAGTTGCTGTGCACATGACTTACCTGATCAAATAGACTCTAAGCTCTCTGAGGTTAGGGGTCATTTCTTGGGCACCATTGTACTTCCTCAGGGCACAGAATAGGTACCTTATGAGTATTTGCAAAAGCAATGAACAAAATCACCATAGTGGCAATTATAGCTTTATCATAATTTTTACTCACAAATTATATCTTGATGAAATCATAAATTAACAAATCCCATTATACCTACAAATTGCATAGTGAATCATTCATCTGGAGGGTGATTACCTGGCTCTTTTTCAAAGAGGGTGGCAGACTCTGAGAGACAAGCAAAGACCTGAAGAAGGCTGTGTTGCTGCTCGGAAGTAGGAAACGTGGTAGACTTTTTTTTTTGTTGTTCCTAGTGAACCTTTCCAATTCCAATTTCAAATTTATTAAATCCTTTTGGCTGTAAGATATGGCATTATTTTAACTACTAAGGGAAGAATGCCCAGATAGGGAATCTGATAAGATATCCTGGCACAGAGTGGGCATCCCTGAGGGACAACTTACATTCCTCAACATTAACACTGGGAGGAGAAAGTAAAGGAAAATCTCCCCTGAGGTTGTGAACCACAGCCATTACTCACATAGGTAAGGTGTCTCAGTTCATACCACCAATGTGATGCAAAAACCTCAGGAAGACAATCTAATTTAAAGTAGTCTCAGATCAACAGTGGCTTCAGGTAGCTGTCAGAAGTAAACACTTACATAAAAAATTCAATGCTGGGCAACACCACCGCCATAAAGTGCCATTTGATTTTATGACACATTCCAGTTTCAGAAGTGCTAAACTGTGAAAAAATATTATCTGTGAAATAATGCAATAGGTTGTTACCAGAAAGTATGGGGAAAGTCTACAAATAAGTCAATGAGGGAGAGAGTAAAAACAAACCTCTCTTTCTTTGACATTTTGACCAGGGCCAGTAAGTCTCTCTTCCAGGGACCAGTCATGAAGTAACCCCTGCATTCAGAAAATAGATTCTGAGAGGGTGGGGCATTTCAGGATCTGTGCCGGTCTTATCCTGTCTTACCAAGCTCTTGCTGGGAGAATATCTAGGCTGGGGAGAACAGGGTAAGAACACAGTCTCTAATCCCAACGTACTGATTCCTTCAACCCACTAGTGCCTTGACTACACCTCCCTGAGAGGCTCCTTGCTTTGTTCGCCTGCCTAGTTGTCCACGTGCTTGGTTGTCTCCCTTTCCCATCTCACAGATCACCACAGGAAGCAAGCACTCATGCAAGCAGGTATTTTACATTACGAGGCACACACATCTGTGTGTACACACACACACACGTGTGCGCGCACACACACACACACACACACACACACCTTGGTAGGATTCGAGGATCAGTTTTGTACTACTGTGAATAAGCCTAAATCCTTAAAATGTGGTGTTGCCTTAAATGGGAGATTAAATGACACCAGAGAGGCAGTGAGATGGTGATCTGTGCCCATGTAAAGGGCAGGCTGGAGTGAAAGACTGCAGTGTTGGCCTGTGGGCAGGCAGAGTTAGTTTGAGGGCTGAGGTGCCTGAAGACTGGGAAGTCAGTGACATTGGTAGGTGAGAACGCTCCAGCAACAAAGCACTCACTGTCGCTTTTATTCCTGGGGACCCCAGGTGAGGGCAGGTAGCCAAATAGAAAGAGAATATGCCTTTGGTGTGCCTTGAGATACTAATCACACTATATATTACTTGTGTATGTGAATCTGTTTAATGCAAAATCATGTAAATGAGGGAGCTGTTTACTTCTACACTGCTCATTGACAGGAAGATTCACTACTGTCAGTGTAAACTAGAGCCAGTTCAGCGGGCACACCAATCCCCGCAGTTGTCTTTGCCCAGTCAGTGCTGGAGTTTTTTGAGCAGTTTGGTACTATACATCAGCATGCAGTCTTGGAATTCACCAAAGCGGGAAAAAAAAAAAAAAAAAAAAAAAAAACACTCTTCAAAGACCTGTCTTGGGAATATTTGCAGATCAAACATCTACAGGAAGTCAAGACCTAACCTTGGACTTACCAGCACAATGAAATATACAAATAAGCCAAACTCAGTTTTTTAATACATTTTGATACTTACAAATTATGATATATGATCTATAAATTGACTTAAACCGTAAAACTAGAACAAACTGCTTTCCTAAAGGAAGACTAATTATATTTCCAAGTGTTGCCTCCTCAGGTTGTGAGTTGTCTGTCAAGTAAGTGTGTGTGCTCCATATAATCCATAGATGTATATATAATGTATATATGTATGTATATATACACACGTATATATGGATTGCATATCCATATGGATATATACCCACACCTGTATGGCACAGAATAGATACTGTCAGTTATCTGTATTTCTAATTGCTCGTTTGACTTCCCCATCTGGGTGTTGTTCTGCATGACATCCTATGTACAAAATTAAGATGATTATCTTGCTCACTTTCCAAACATACTGGAGAAACTATATCTACTTGCTTGTACTATTTCAAGTAAAACCAATAAAGTTGCTCTCAAGCCAAGTTCTTTGGTCGTTCCTGACTCTTTCTTCCCCAGCTCATTATATTCAGTCACCACTGCACATAGTCAAAACGTTTCTTGCATCCACCACTTTCTCTTTGCAGCAATATCAGTACAGACTCTCATCTCTCTCTCCTGAACAATTAAAATAGCCTCTAAATGGTCTTTTCCCACTAGCATATGAAAATTCTCTCCAGCATAGATGTGATTGTTTAGGTTCTCTGATGCCCAGGGGAGACAGTAAAGACTACTTAGCTTAGCTTCATGATCTGGCCCAAAAGGACTCTCCACCATCCTCTCTGGCCATTACTCTGCCTGAGCCCCATAATCTAACCACAGCAGGCGGCTAAACATTTCTCAGCTTATTTATGTATTTACATTTAATTTTATTTTGTTGTAGTAAGAACAGTTAACATGGAATCTGCCTGCCCCCTTAACAAATTGTTAAGTGTACAATACAGTATTGTCAAACTTACTCATGTTGCTTAACTGAAACTGTATGCTTATTGATTAGTAATTCCCCATATGCCCCTTCTCCCCAGCCCTGGCAACCACTCTTCCACTCTGATTCTATAAATTTGACTATTTTAGAGACCTCACATGCAGTCTTTGTTTAATTTAGTTGTTTTTTTAAAATGCTCTGTCCTCTTTTACCAATGGTAAACTCCCACTTCTCCTTAAAGGTTCAGATCATATGTCATCCCTACTTCGTGGTTGTTTATGAGCATCTTCATCCCTTCTTTTCACCGCTTTTGATCTGCGGCCCCACACATCTCTCCTTGAGTGTTGTCACATTATTAAAGATCCAAGGCAGCTCTTTATTTGTCAAAACAGAAACTACTGTTTTTTTTTTTATCCTAAAGTATCTGGTTTTAAAACATTTGAATCCATTTCCATGAAGGCATCTCTTCTGCTGATGAAATATGAGGAACAACTGGATAATACAGTTGTTAGATCAACTGTCAAGATTGGTAATGTAACCATAGTTACTTTATTTGTCTGACCCTCTGAACCTATTATGACTAGGAAAGATGACTCTGAGACAAAAAGAAGTTGAATACATCTAAGTCACAAAATTTAGTAATAAAGCCAAGAAAAAAAAGTTATTACAAACATATCATTCTTTTGGTTAAATGCTATTATCCTTAGCATTTAATTCTAACATGGAAAATTGACAGATAAGAATAATTGCTCCCGGCTAGTGTAGCTCAGTGGATTGAGCATGGGCCTGTGAATCAAAGGGTCGCCGGTTCCATTCCCAGTCAGGGAAAATGCCTGGGTTGTGGGCCAGGTCCCCAGTAGAGGGCGTGTGAGAAGCAAACACACACTGATGTTTCTCTCCTTCTCTTTCTCCTTCCCTTCCCCTCTCTCTAAAAATAAATTTTTTTAATTCTTGAAAAAAAGAATAATTGCTGTTATAAAGGGTTAAATTAAAGTTAGAAAATATATTTACTTTTATTTCCCTCTGACTGCTTTCTCTCTTCTACTCCTATCCATCCTCATCCACGTGAAGCCAAGAAGTACAAAGTGTTTCCTTGCTAACAAAGCGAAAGGATTACATGGTAGCTCCACATGGATTTTCAGGGTTGTACAAGGATGCTCGAGTGGTCGTGAGGAGAACTGCAGGCAAGAGCTTGGCACCGTTTCTGCCCTTCACCATCAAGTCCTATCTACTTCACATTTTTTGCAGATCCAAACAGTCCAGACTGTATATTTGTGTCACCAGAGGATGGTCCAGTTGACATGCAAAGTTATCATTCTATAATTTAACAATTAAATCAAGCCAGCTATTATTCTTATATCTGTTCATCAGTAAATTGCACACAAAAATATAACTCACCTTAGAGAAGTCTGTTGCCAATTGGCAAGCTTGCTCAGATACCTAAAAAAGAATGATACCAACCACTTATTTAGAAGGTTCTAAAATTAAGAATAATCTCACTGTCAACACCAGTAGGAAACAGATATGAACCAAAGGAAAATCTGTATAGTTTTGAAAAATTTCTTGGGATCCTTACTCCTGTTCCCTGCCTGAACCTGGGTCCTACAAATTAAAAGTTTTGGCCAAAGAAAGTGAATATTTTTGGTAAAGAGGTCTCAGGTTTCCTGTCCTCTTGGTGTTTTGAACTAAGCCTCTTTGACTTTGGGGTTTGCCTCTTGGGAATCTACGTAGACTTTGGAATTTCTCCAAATTCAGAGCTGAAAAAGATGCTGTATAGAAATGTAGCATTACCTGGAGACTTAAAAGTGACTCTTAGAAACTAATGGAAGGGTCCTGAGTTAGGATTAAATGACAGACAGGACTCCTCCTTCAAAAGATATGCAAACCACTGATGAGACACTGTCAGACTCTGGATGTACGCTGAAGGAAATGCTGGCAGAATTCACTGGTAGGTTAGATACGTGTTGCAAGAGAAAGTGAGAAAACAGAACGACTCCAGATATTTAGGTCTAAGCAACTATAGGAGTTAAGTTGTCTGTTTACAGATAGGCAGACAGCTGGAGATAGATAGATAGGTATCTAGCTATTTAATATACGCAACATATTTATGGTTTTTCTCTTTTAAAGGTCTGCTTGTCAAATGCAGAGAATGATTAATTTAAAAAGGCAACTGACAGCATTGAAAATTATTTGGGAACTTGAGAAAAGTAAAACTGGCCTTCAAAGTTGATTATATCATCATAGTCTTATTTGCATTTATTTTCTTTTGGCCACCTAGAAAATGTGTTTTCATCATCGACTGGGATATAATACTTATTCAGCAAGGAATATTTTTCTTTGGCTAAGGAATACAAATTTGGTGCTAGATATGAGTTCTAAAATATTACATTTAGATCAGATTTCCAAACTTTTTATATCAAAAGAAATACTAGTTGAAACACTTTCCAAGTAAAATGGATTATACCTGCTGAAAGCATTACTGGTTCTCATTTAAGTTGCTGATTTTTTAAAAAGAGTCTGACCTTGAGGACCACTGCCAGTTGGCACAGAACACAATGGAGATGAGAGGAGAGTCACGGGCCAAAGCAAACACCTGAATCTACCAACTGTGTCCCGTGGCTCTTTCATGTCTGCATAAGGCATTTGGGGACTTGGATTTGAACATTCCTTCCAAAAGGCTCATCTCAGCAAACTCCCTGCTAGTTTAGATTCATTGGCATTTTACAAAACCTGGCAGTGTCATTGGGTCCTGCTTGTTAAGACTTGCAAAGCAGTATGGACTCGGGCTACAATTTTCAGCTGAATTTGGAAATAGGAAATTAGCAATTACAAAGTGTTCTTTCTGCCAGAAATCACATGCTGCTGCCATTGCTTTGCTCTGTGATGAAATGGGTCATTTTAAACCTTTGTAGTAGGTGAAACACTGTGTACTTGACCAACCAAAGAGGGAAAATATTTCTTAAGTCAAAGGAGATATTTTCAGCTACCACATGTAGACTTATGCACATAATAAGAAAAATAATCCTTTTTCCTCAAGTAAAACCTTTTAAAGTAATCTTGAAATGCATCAGGCAAAACCCCCTTCACTTTAATAAGAGGCTTTGTGAATTCACCAAAATGTAATACCCCCAGACCACAACAAACTAGGTTTCCAACAGCGAAGTGGAAAGGGATATGAAGTAGTTAGACAGAAAATTGTGTTTACTTGAACTTTAAGATATTGTCTCAATTACTATTTCCATGATCAATGAACACATGGCTGGAATGATGCAAGGTTGTTCACTTTTTGCTGTTAATTAGTGTGGGTGACTGGTCTAATTAGTGAATCAAATAATTCCATAGCTGATGAGACCTTAGACATTATCTAGGGCAACTGTCTTATTTTACAGATGAGGAAACTAAGGCCCAGAGTATGAACTCACTCGCCTTTGGTAATTTGTCTCCCTGGTGGCAGTCAGGTCTGGATGTTTTCCTATCCCACTCTCTTGAACAGAAGGAAAAGGTGCAGCATCCTGTTATTTGGGTAACTGTATCTTCCCTTCTGCCTTTAAATAAAGTCCAAACATTTGCAGAAAGCGCTGAGGAAGGGATAGTGTCAAAGGCAAGAGGTCTTTATACAGTAAAAATACTATTTTGACATTTTTCTTGCTTTCCTTTTTTTCTATCTGTTTTATGATGGCAAAAATTCCAAACAACTCTCAGATCTTGCCTTCGCTCTCCCTCCTCATGCATAGCGCCCTAACACAGTCCTCATCATCTCACTGCAATGGTGCTGTAAACTTTTGATTGGCTCCTCTTTTTTCCAGTGTCTTATTTCTCAGTGGCAAAAAAACGTCAGTTGCCTCCGTTACCTTTTTTTGTCTTTGCTGTACTTCCCTGCTTGCTTTGCAACCAGCCAGGTGTGAACATGTGATTAAGTTCTGGCCGATGCAAGGCAGGGAGAGGAGTCATGTGGCAGTTTCTGCAAGTCTTCTTAAAAGGACAGTTTTGGGGGGCACACGTTGCTGCCTTTCATTGTATTTCTATAAGCTTTCCTGCCTGGAAAGGATGTGGCACCCTAAACATGAGGTTGGGGCTGTGCCGGGGGGCACCATAAGGAAAAGACGGTGTCGACACCACGGAGCCTCTGGTGCTGTGAGAGTCCTGAGCTGGACCTCTGGGTCTCTAATATTTACTGCACAGCTGACCACCTAAATGTCACAATGTTTTGAAAGTGACATTCTTGAAACAAAAGTTTGATTATGTCCCCATATTTAATTAACTTCCTATTGCCATTTACAGAATAAAGCTCAAACTCTTTGACAAGTCCTTTGTGATCTGACATTGGACTTTCTCTGGAGCCTCAACTCTCTTCATTCTTCCGCCTTGTGCTTGAAGCTCTAGCAATACTAAGTTACATGTAGTTCGCCGAATTCCTTGTAACCTCTGGGCATTTACCCATCCTGTTTCCCCTGGCTGGACATTTTCTATTCATTGTTCAAAAACCAGTTTGGGTGCTACCATTTTTCTCTGTGATATCTTCTCCTAAAACCTTGAACTATAAAAGAGTTTATCACTCCATCCTCTACATCACTTTCCCTGTTCTTGCTTCTATCATTGACCTTGTACTATAAGGTAATTATTTGTCTATACATACATCTCTTGGTCTATACTATGAACCCATTAAAGAAGAAATTAGTTCTCTTTTTTCTTCTTTTTTTTATGGTTGGAGGAGAGGATATTGCTTAGGCCCTTAGAAATTGTTGAATTAAACTAATTTGAATGGAACTCTGAGGATGCTTTAGGAAAGAAAGTCAGGGTATAA
The DNA here is from genome assembly GCA_004027475.1 of Anoura caudifer. Taxonomy (NCBI): domain Eukaryota; kingdom Metazoa; phylum Chordata; class Mammalia; order Chiroptera; family Phyllostomidae; genus Anoura; species Anoura caudifer. The sequence continues at coordinate 269,530 of PVKU01001297.1, forward strand.
GAAAACTAGGTAAAAATGAGTTAATTTTTAAAAATTATATATAATTAGCAATATGTGTGGCCCCTAATTATTAGTGCTTACTGAGCACCAAGGCTTGAGCATAAAATTTGAAGATTTGTAGCTTATCTGGCTATTTCATATTTCATTTCCATGAACCCAGAAGACCAGGAGTTCTCCTAAGGTACATATGTAAGCTGTCGGTACTGAAGAGAAAAGAGCGTAAAAGAACTGGCTGTGCCTCAGAGACAGTAGATGGGAAACGTGGGTGTGTCAAAGTTAATTCATGATTACGCCAAACACAGAATGTTCAGAAATAAGGCAGGAATAAACAAAAATAAATCTGTTACCATGGCAACTAACTAGCAATTTTGTGAAATCTCCTGACTCATCTGGAATTAACAGAGAGACATTTGTAAATTGGGGTAAAATGGAAGACATGAATGAATCTAGGTGAATTATTTTTAGTTTTATTTATATTTCAATTGATAATCCAATGTACATTTGAGTTATAGGCAGAGCTGTGGGACTAAAGTAAGAGGCACCCCAAAGCTGGGACCCTCAAGATAGGGTATGAGGTCAGACTAAGTAAGAATCACAATGTTGATGGAAAGATTTAAAGTCTGAAAAAATGTGTACAGGCCATAAAGTTCAAAATAGGCCACATTAAACTATATTGTTTAGGGTATATACATAGATGGTAAAACCATCAAAAAGCAGGGAAATGATTGTCAGAAAAATCAAGACAGTTGTTCTCTCTGGAGCAAAGATAGGGTTGAATTAGAGAGAGACACACACATGTGGGGTCCTGAGGCCCTAGAATTGTCTATTTCTTAACATAGATTGTATTTATACAAATACATCCTTGAAATGATTTACTAAATTGTATATAGATATTTCATGTCATCTTGTTTGTATACTATATTTCACAATTAAAATGGAAGGAATGACTATATCAGTAAGTGAAAGTGAAACACTCCAATAAGAAAATGGACTAAAATCAGAATTAAGTAGTCATTAAAATTTGTAAATATGCTCAGCATCATTTGTAATCAGATAAATACACATTAAAAATACAAGGAGATACCACTTGAAACCCACCAAATGTACTTATAAAGTATGACAATATGAAGTCATGGCGAAGCTATGGAAGAACAGAAACTCCTTAATGCTACTAGAAACCAAAGAAAAAATGACTGGGGCACAATGTAGCAGAGCTAGGGCATGTACACCCTATAAGCCAGCATTGACCATCCCACATACATGTGCACAGATGCTCATAGCAACATTACTTATGATAGCAAAATTCTGGGAACAACCCTAATGTTGACCAATAGGAGAAAGAATAACATTTTCATTTATTTAACAGTCAAAATACATTAACTAGAGCTACACACATCTATATGAATGACTCTCATAAACATGTTAAGGAAAACAGGTCACTGTTTTTTAATATAAAATTAAAAACAAAATCATATATATGCGTACATGTATGTGTTAGAGATGTGTACATAAGTGGTAAAATTTCCAAGAAAAATAAGAAACTGATAAATATAAAGCTCGGAGTAATGGCTGAGGGTGCCTATTAGGGGTTGGGACTGGAGAGAAGTACACAGGTGACTTCAAGACGTTGTTAATGTTCTAGTTGTTCTATTTCTCAAGCTGGGGGTAGACAGAAGTTTGGTCATTTTGCTAATTTTTTATTTACATGTACTTTTTGGAATGTTACATATTATACTTTATAATTTAAAAAAACACTTTAAAGGTTTTATTAATTTATTCTTAAAGAGAGGGGAAGGCAGGCAGGGAGAAAGAGAGGGAGAGAAACATCGATGTGTGAGAGAAACATTGATCAGTTGTCTCTTGCATGCAACCCAAGACCATGCCTGCAACCCAGGTATGTGTACTGACCAGGAGTAGAACCAGTGACCTTTCACTTTGCAGGACAATACCCAACCAACTAAGCCACACTGGTCAGGTCTCATTTTATAATTTTTTGACATTAAAAAGAAGGAATCTGATTATTGTTTTGATGTTCCAGATACAAGCTAGGTTTCCAGAAAGAGAATAATGAGGTTTAAAATATTTATGGCAGGAGTATTCCACTTGGAATAATTATAAAAATGTTTCTAGTCTACAAATTAGCCCAAAGAGAGTGTAGATGGCATGAAGCAACCAGTCAGTGTGCAGATGCCCTACACCTGCTTACTCTGCGAGTCCCTGCCCCAGCAGGAGTGTTACACACCAATGCTCAGCCTGAAACAGCCACCACATAGCTTACCCACGTTACTACAGACAGCCAGGGCATTTATGAAGATTAAAACCTTTGAGAAGATTCAATTCTCCTACCAGACAAAGCTAATGCCTTTGGAACACAGGATACACGTTTATGAGAAAAGAAAATCAATACTTAATCATCAGTCCTCACGTTCCACTCTCGCTGAAAACCAAGTTAATTCTCTTCCAAATGGTCTGTCAACACCTTAATGCCTGCACCATAATGTTTGAAAGCATGTTTTAGGTAATAATGTTGGATTGCTTTAACTAATTAAATAATGTTTGATTATTTCAAACCATGCTCCTTTTATATCTAGACATTTATTCTAATTAACTAATACCAGAAAGAGGGAGAATGGAGTCATATTAAGTTTTAATGTCTTTTAGCCTCTGCACGCTATCAGAAAAGTATGAAATCGAACTTGCAATTGGGCAGCATAACTCTGTTGCAACTTGTTAATCCTAAATTTTTCTTACTTTAAGGCACACATCCAATGGTGAAGAATACCTGTAACCTTCCCACTGTTTTTGGACCACATCATTTTGACTTCCTCCTGTTTAGACTGAGAGGAAGGGGGATGTCAGAAGACAGGAGGGCAAGGTAGCAGAAAACATAAGATACACCTAGAGGAAAATCATTGCGTTTTGTTCATTTGTGAGGTGTCAAGGTGGTCAAGGAGACACAGCACACCATCTTCTTGGCAGCATTACATTCGCCTCAGACCCCCATGGAAGAGCTTTCTTTTGGGCTTTTTCTAAGGGGCTTTTAATGGCTGACAGTCAAAAGATTCAGAAGACTGTTTCCTAGGAAGTACCAAAAGTAAAAGAGACTTGTGACCCGATCAGACTACCTCACCAGACTCCCAAATATTTAGATTTTCTGGAGGCCAAAGTCATGCCTTTCAACTCATAATTTGGCTTGTAGTCCCCCCTAATTTGAGTCATTTGAGAACTGAATGCAGATGGAAAAGGGGAAATGTTGGGGGGAGGAAGCAGTTAAAACAAATAAAGAATTCAGGCTTAGTTTTCAACATACGTTGCTCTGGGTTGTTTTTTCCCCTTGCTTTATCTAATCTATTCTAACAGCCCTGCTGAAATTTGGCAACACAAGTTTCTATAAATTCACATTGAGAAACATCTGGGCTCTTGGCAGCAATTTGCCAAACAGAAATCAGCACCAATGGCAATGCTCTGAATTGCTACGAAGATCAGGGAGAAATGGTTGAGATAAATGAGTAAACTTCTGATATATCACAGTAAGAAGTTCCCTTTCTTATGTCTTGCCAGAGTTGACTGTTTACCTTTTCAATGTTCTTAATTATACAACCTTTAATGGTGTAGAGCTCTGATTCAGTGTCATTTAATTTCATAAAATATAACCGGATGCACAATTCTTTTAATGTTCTATCAGGAACATGTGTTGAATATCACAATAGGAATGTCGCAAAAGTTCTTGGAAAATAAAGTTACCTACTTTTCAGAATCAGATTTTTAAAACTTTCTCACAAAACCAGTTTGAGAGCAGTATAGCTGACTCCTTGTCCTCACAGTTGATATGGGGATAGGGAGGTCTTTTGCATGTCCATTATTAAGTTCTAAAACCAGATTCATGGGCTGTTTTAAAGTTAGAAGGCTCCTTAGAGATAAGTTAGTTTAGTCTTTTAATTCTAAATAAAAAGAAATATATGTTCAATGAGTAAAGAATGGAACTCCATTGTAGTAGACCCTATGGAGGTTATAACAATACAAAGGTAAGTCCTGCCTCAGGAATTTGACATCCTTTCAGGAAAAAGGAGAAATGTATACAAATAATGTTAGTAAGAATACTAAGTGCCTTAAAATGAATAAATGAAGTACTAAAAATTTTGAAGTAGAACAACTCACTCATGCATGGTGGTGTCTTGGATGTCAGGAGGGAAATTTTTATAGAAAAGTAACATTTGATTTGGCCATTGAAAAATGGATAAAATTTTATATGTGTTATTTTAATCTTAACAAATACCTATTGATTTCAAGTGAGTGTGAGATTGCCATATTTGTGGCTTTAATTTCATGAAATGCCTAAGTTACTGAATAAATTAGTTTCATTGGTATTATTATGACTTGCCTTGAAGAATAATCAGCTGACTATGGCTTTCTGCCTAAGAAGATCTGCCTGGGGTCGATCCTTTTAGAGACCTTTACTTGTAGGCCTCCCTTAAGAAGTAATACCTTCACTTATTTCGTAGTTCATTATCTGTCCTTCAGGATTGAAAAATGGATAAAATGTTGAAAGGAAAAACTGTGAGTCAAGGAAACTGCAGACAGTGATAGCATGAACATGTATGGAAATTGAAGGGGGAAGCTGGGAAAGTGGGTTGGTGCTGCGTGCTAGGCTGAAAAAGAACTACACAAACGAATAAACAGCAGCATGACTGAAAATACTTATATTCTTGAATCAACTCTATAACTTTCTTACAAATGCATCCAGTTTAAATAATGACCTCTGTTAGCAGAGAATCTGCTTCCTCTTGAGAGTTTTTGTCCCAACTTTATTTAGTTCTATTTTCTCCCTATATTGAGATCAAGTCATTTTTCTTATAGCTCTCATTTATTTGTTCAAGTTCTACCTCTTACGGCCACATGGAACAGATGTCCTTTTCCAAATGGTGACTATTCAAATACCAAGGCCAGCTATCTTTTTTTTTTTTTTTATTGTGGTACTAAAGATCAAAATATCTGTTTCTTTAACCACTTTCTGTACAGCACGGTTACCAGTCTTTGTCCATCCTGGTCACTGTACTCGGAGCTCTGGGTTTCTTACATGCCCTTTAGGTGAAACACTTCATAGGACACAATTCTGAAGACAGTAATGTGCAGGGGGGCCCTCCACTGCCCCTCTTACCACTATGCTAGACATCATAGTGTACCTGATGCAGCCTAACGCCACCTTAATTTGGATTTAGTTCAGTAGGCAATACGAGGCCATCAAAGGCTTTTGGACAGAGGCTTAGAGTTGGCAGTGGCAAAGGTTGGCTTTAAAAAAAGAGGAGAATAAAGTAGGGGCAGATTATGAGAAAATTATGGTAATGGTCCAGGAAAAAGGCAACATGAGGTTATATTAAAGTGGTGACAGTGCAAATGGGATGGCCAGTGATGCAAGGGGGTAAGGAAGTAGACACTGTGAGATTTGGCATCTCATTGGGTGGGAGAGAGGGAGAAGCCACAGACATTTGCAAGCCTTTTATTTTGGATTGGGAGATTGATGGTCTCATTGATCAGATGTAAGGAATAAGTCTCAAAGCACAGCTGGCTTCAGGAAAAAATGCTGGGTTTAGTTTTAGACATAAGAAGTTTGAGGTGGAAGCAGAGGCTAAGACTGAGGAAAATTGGGAAGCCATCTTCATTTAACCATCAAAACTGGGAGGAGGGTTATCCTCAAAGTAATACCTTCAAAGAAAAAAAAGATGGGTGGAAGTAAAAGAGGGTATGGGGGAATAAATGGTGATGGAAAAAAATTAAATAAATCTTAAAAAAAGAATGGAAAGGAAGGGAGGGAGGGAGGGAGGGAGGAAGGGAAAGGAAAGGAAAGGAAAGGAAAGGAAAGGAAAGGAAAGGAAAGGAAAGGAAAGGAGTCTCAAGAAATGTCTTCTTTTTGGGGCTTGCAGGAATCAGAAGAAACACAGAAGGGGAAAAAGAAGAACCAGTATAATGCAGGGTAGAGATGTCAAGGAACAGATAAAGTTTTATCATCAAATTCCAGGAAAGTCAAGGAGAATAAAAACTGTGGCAAAGCACAAATCACATTTGGTGATTAAGAACACATATTATCAAAGGAAATTTTAATGGGGCATCAGGAATAGAAATTACATAAGATATTATGATGTGAGCAGGTTGTGAGGAAGGGGAGACCACAAAGTGATGAGTTTTAAAAATTGCCAGTCAGGTTAAGAAGATTAACAAGATCAAAAGGAAGTTATTTGATTGTTTTGATGGTGGCTGGAAGGGGCTGCTTTGTTTTGTTTAGGATGGGGAAACCCAAGCAAAGGTAGTGAAAGGATGTAGTGAAGAGGAAGAGAACAAGAGGAAGGAAATAAGTACACCTGGAATCTTTGACCAAGTAGGTGAGTTGAAATAGTTAAGTATGATTCTATCCATAGTTTTACTCAAACATAATTGCTTAGTTCTAGCATTTACATATTCCATTTAAGAATATTTACAGTGTCCTTAAAGGACAAATTTAATGGAAAAAACTCCCAAAATATGATTAAGAAATAACAGCCTCTCCTTTCCCCACCTGTTTCTCTCTCTCCTCCTCCTCCTCTCTCTCACACACATAAATACACAAACACACACAAATGCATGCACACACAGCCATGAGCACTTCCAAAATATTTTTTGACGCTATTTTTCCAGGCAAGTGGTTTGATGGGCCAAGTTAACTGCATAGCGACTATAAAATTATTTCACACAGGCAGGTAAATCTGCATTTTCAGTGCAGAAGCCTGATCCTAGGTCTGAAAAACAGAGCTTTGCATTAAAAAAAAAATTAGATTAGAATGGGACTCATTTTATGCCAATCTGATTTTTTATTTAAATGGTTCTCTATAAATTGAATTTCTCTTGCTCACTGTTTTGGCTGCTTTCCCTTCGTTATGCGTGGTAGAATTAAATGGTAAACATCTACCAGTCAAAGGTATTTTTCCTTGAAACAGCAGAACTTCAGTTCAGGGACAGATTGCTTATTAAGCTTGTTTTAGCACTTTAGCCTTTAACATAATTGAATGTATTCAAAAGCTTTGTGTGTGTTCAGTGAGATGGAGCTTTTCTTTCTATTGCTGACCGCAGGAATAAGAAAAACACCGTGGCATTTGACAATGGCATAGAAACATAAGAATTTTTCAGAGAAATTCAAATGTTTCTTATTAAAATAAATTAACAAATTACCTGAAAAAAGTATGTCATTCTCTATAATAGGAGTGTGAAACTCATTTTCACTGGGGGCCACCATCAGCCTTGCGGTTGTCTTCAAAGGGCCGAATGTAGTTTTAGGACTGTATGATGTAACTACTCCTTAACTAGGGGCAAGGAGCTCGGCACTGCCGCTGGGTAGAGACAAGGTGCAGGGCAGGATTCGGCCCACAGGCCTTGTGTTTGCCACCTGTGCTCTCTAATTAACCATCTCTATCTGGGATCTCTGAGGTCCCTGACAGACACAGGCACACATACACTTTGTCAGCAGTATTGAACAACTACTTACAGTTCCTGGAATACACTGAGGGGTTCACACTTCTGGTCTTTGGACAGCTTCTGTCTCTTTTCCTATAACACTTTCTAGTCGCTATTTGCCTGACAAACTCCTACTGTTATTTAAGACTGGGCTGAAGCAATTCCATGTCTGGAAAACCTTTGTTGAGTCACTCAGGCAAAACAAGGTCTAATCATATCTCATACATTCCTTCACTATCAACATCTGCTTCTTGGATGCCTAATACCCGGCGTGGTGCCTACCACACACAGGAGCTCCACAGTGTTTGTCAGTTGAATGAATGAAGTGCAGATGAACCTATCTGGATGTAGAGAAAGAGAAAAGGGAGCCTGGGGTCTAGAGTGACATTTTGTTAAGAAAAGAGTAGTCCCCTAAGTGTGTAATTTAAAGGATATCATGTGGAGTAGGCTGAATAATTGCCCCCAATGACATCCAGGTGCTAATCCCTGGAACCAGTATATATGACAAAAGATACTTTGCAAATGTGATTAAATTAGAGATGGGGTGATTATCCTGGATTATCTGGGTAGTTCTAGTGATAGAGGGGTCCTTATAAGATGAGGCTAGAGGGAGAACTGAGAGGTAAGGAAGAAGGCAGTGCAATGATGAAAGTGGTAGAAAAGACAGTGAGATGAGGGGCCATGAGCCAAGGACCGATGGCAGCCTCCAGAAGCAGGAAAAAGCAAGGAAACAGACTCTACCGCAGCAGCCTCCAGAGGGAATATAGTCTTGAAGACACCTTGATTTCAGCCTAGTGAGATGCAATGAACCCAGTGGACACTTTCTGTAGACTCTCTAGAAGTATAAGAGAATAAATGTATGGTGTTTTATGCCATCAAGTTTGTGATGGCAAACATTAATTTGTTACAGCAGCAATAGGAAACCAAAACATCATTTTAAAGCACTATTATAGATAATTCTGACATAGTGTCTGGAGTGGAAAGGAGTCAGTATTTGCTTGGGAGCCCAAAGACCTGAGCTCAAATCTTAGCTCTGCTGAACTTCCAGTCAAGATGATGGCATAGGTAAACACAGCTCACCTTCTTGCACAACCACATCAAAATTACAACTAAATTATAGAACAACCATTATCCGGAACTGGTAGAAATTGAGTTGAATGGAAGCCTGACAACAATAGAATTAAAGAAACTACCTCCATCCAGACTGGTAGGAGGGGTGCAGATGTGAAATGGGCTGGTCCCACAATCACACGTGGAGGATAAAAATTAGGGAGGGTTATCTCAGGAGCAGGGAGTCCCAGCAGCACACCAGCCCCTGCCCCTCAGCCTAGGGTTCCAGTGCCAGGAAGGTAAGTCCCCATATTTCTGGCTGCAAAACCATCAGGGTACAAGTCAGTAGAAGAAACTTCGGGAATTCCAAGCAATTCCTTTTAAAGTACCCACCCACACATGGACTTACTCAGACATAATCCCTCTGAGCTCCACCACCAGGGTAGCAGCTTGAAAGATACCAGTGGCATACAGGGAGGACCTGAAGCATCTGGCATTAAGGTGAGAGCTGGGAGACAGCTTTCTCCCAGACAGAAAGGCAGGCAGAGCTCAGAGTCAGCAGGTAGGTGTCACATCTCAGACTCTATTAACCTGGCTAACACTGTTTGCCCTGCCCTGGAGATCCCCTGAGGCTCCATATCACCCAATTTATAGCTTTTAACAATGGATTTTCCATATGAATGGCTGGTCTAGGCTTCTGCTTCACAACTTCCTAAATCCCCTCAAACAAGCAACAGCTGGCCTCAGTGAGCCCCTAGCCTCCATAGCCCCTTGCTAAGTGTCCCCAGCACTGCACTAGCAGCTGCCAGCCTAGATTCACAGCTTGGCTTCATTTGGGAATCTTCAAGCCCAGCACAAGCAGCAGCCATCTCAGATTGCTTTATAGCTCAGACAGGGTAGCCCCGGGTAAAACACAGGCTGGAGCTGACCTTGGCCAGCATACCTGGCAAACCCCAGGGCCTGTACACCCAGTGGACATCTTCAGACCACATCAGAGTATCACTACCCTGTCCACGCACAGCTGATCCTCCACAGAGGGCAGAGGTTGGTGGTCAGAGGTCACAGGCAATCCGTGTAGCTGAATGGCCTAGGTAAATCCCTCCCATTCACCTACCAACAGCAACCAAGGCTCAAACAAAGGGATGATGTAGTCAGCCTACATGAAGGTCAAAACTTGAATACCCAGCTTGAGTGATAGGTGAGGCTGTGCCACTGGACCCTACAGGACACCTACTACATTAGATCATGATACCAAGACAGGGAGTCATGGCAGCTCCACCTAATACATAGAAACAAATGCAGGGAGGCTGCCAAAATGAGGAGACAAATGAACAAGACCCATATGAGAGGACAGATCAAAACTTCAGAAAAAGAACTAAACAAAATGGAGATAAGGTATCTATCAGATGCAGAGTTTAAAACACTGTTTATAAGGATGCTCAAGGAATTTAGTGAGGACCTTAGCAGTATAAAAAAGATATAGTCAGAAATGAAGGATACACTAATTGAAATAAAGAACAATTTACAGGGTAACAACAGTAGAGTAGATGAAGCCAAGGATCAAATCAATGGTTTGAAACGTAAGGAAGGAAAAAACAAGTAATCAGAAAAAGAAGAAGAAAAAAGAATCCAAAAAAATGAGGATCACATAAGCAGCTTCCATGACAACTTCAATAGGGCCAACATTCAATCGTAGGGGTGCCAGAATGAGAAAGGAAAGAGCAAGAAATTGGAAATCTATTTGAAAAAATAATAAAAGAAAACTTTCCTAATTCGATGAAGGAAACAGACATGCAAGTCCAGGAAGCACAGAGAGTCCCAAACAAGATGGATGCAAAGAGGCCCACTCCAAGACACATCATAATTAAGATGCCAAAGGTTAAAAATAAAGAGAGAATCTTAAAAGAAGCAGGAGAAAAGAAGTTAGTTACCTACACAGGAGAGTTCCCATAAGACTGTCAGATGATTTCTCAAAAGAAACTTTGCAGGCTAGAAGTGACTGGCAAGAAATATTCAAAGTCATGAAAAGCAGGGACCTACAGCCAAGATTGCTCTACCCAGCAAAGCTATCATTTAGAATGGAAGGGCAGATAAAGGCTTCTCAGATAAGAAAAGAATAAAGGAGTTCATCATCACCAAACCATTATTATGTGAAATGTTAAAGGGACTTATTTAAGAGAAAGAAGATAAAAACTATGAACAATAAAATGGCAATAAATACATATCTATCAACAATTGAATCTAAAAAACAAACTAAGCAAACAAGAGGGACAGAGACAGAATCATGGATACAGAGAGCATTTTGATGGTTGCCAGATGGGAGGGTGTGTGGGGGAATGGGTGAAGAGGTGAGCGGATTAAGGAGTACAAATAGGTAGTTACAGAACAGCCATGGGGATGTAAAGTACAGTGTAGGAAGTGGAGTAGCCAAAGAATTTATATGCACGACCCATGGACATGAACAACGGTGGGGAGATTGCCTGAGGGAGTGGCATGGGCTAAGTGGAGGGGAGCAAAGCAGAAAAATTGAGACAACTGTAATAGCATAATCACTAAAGCATAATTAAAATTCTTTTAAAAAATCTTGGCTCTGCCAATTTTCAGGACATTTTTGTCTGAATCACTGGGCTTGAATTTCCTGAGGTTAAAATGATACCTTCCCAATCTGTTTCATGGAGTTGTTGTAAGCATCACATCATATAATGTACATAATATGAACATTATGTAAACTGTACTAAAAATGCAAACTATTATTGTTTCTACTTACTGTTTTGGACTCAGGAAAGGAAGGCTTCTGGTAAAATGAAAATGAGGCACACTTGATCATTAAAATTGCAGTTCAGTGCTTCCAATAGTGTCTGCACATAAAACTTTGTACCCAGTTATTGAGGGAATACATGAATAAAGGAAATTGGCTTCGTAGAAAACAATATTAGTTATCAATCGAATCTTGTTGAGAACGGGTGCCAGAGAAAGTAAATAGTGGCAAGAGACAAAGTATCTGGAAAAGTTTAGGGCATAATGCACCGCCTATGATGGGGAGGGAGAGCAACAGAAGGGGCTGATGTGAGAGAGAGGCGTTGAGTGAGAAGCTGGGTGACGGCAGATTCCCAGAGGAAGCTGACATCTGAAGAGTGACTAAAGCAGAAAGAAACTGAGAAGCAGTAGGAAAGCAACCAGAGGAACAGGAGGAAAACCAGAGAAAGAGTATTGTGACAAAGGAAGAGAACGTTTCAAAAAAGAAGCACCTGATTGTCAATGTCAAGTGTTACTAGATGGTTGAAATAAAAAGACAAGGTCTACAGAAAGTGTCTGTTGGACTTAGTGAGGTAAGTCACTTAGTGTCCAGTGGTGGCAGGAATGCTGACAGGCGGGGGTGCAGGCAGGTGGCAACTACCTCCCTGTTTTCTCCCTGGCTTCTGCTGTTCAACTCCTTCAGTATTACCCTGGTTCTTTTCCTGTCTCATCAGCTGCCTTCTCTGGCTCCATTTCTGACTTCTCTTGCTCTTTCCCCCTCCAGTCCTGGTGCTTTCTACAGCTTAGTCCTTCGTTTTACCTGCTCTGTGCAGATGCATTCCCCTAATAAGCTCATTTCACCCCAAATCCTCAAGTATCAGCGACACCTTTAATGCTGACCTCTAGCACACCTACTGCTCCTGGGTGCTTTCCCAGAAATCCTTCGGAGTAGTCAACCATGAACTGTAAGCAAGATGAGGGTTTAATTTACTTACCATGATCCTATCATATGCAGTAAACTTGGCACCCATTCTGTTTTGGGCACTTTCCTTGTAGAATCAACCCCAAAAGAGAACACAGCACCGGAGGTTAACTGCAGAATAGCAAACTGAGTGTTGTAAGCAAGCAGAGTCTAGCACCTTGGAAGTCATGATCAGATTTCATAGTGTGCTTGATAAATAGGAAAAGTGGCTATATTAGTTTGTCAGGGCTGCCATAACTGCGTACCACAGAGGGGGTGACTCAAATGATATAAATTTACTTTCTTACAGTTCTGGAGTCGAAAAGTCTGAGTTCAAGGTGTTGGCAGGGCTGGTTTCTTCTGAGGCCTCTCAGCAAGACTAGCAAACAGCCACCTTCTCCCTGTTTTCACATGGTTTTCTGTGTCTCTGCATTCTAATCTCTTCTTTTTATAAGGACACTGGTCATATTGGATTAGGGCCCTCGCTAGTAGCCTCATTTTACCTTAACTGGCTCTTTAAAGGCCCTATCTCCCTAAATATTCTGAGGTACTGTGGGGTTAAGAAGTCAACATACACATCTCTTTTGGGGAGGGGAGGGGCGGGACACAATTCATAATAGTGGCCAAAGACAAAATGAAGCTCAATTAAAAGGGAAAATCTTAGGTACTAAAATAAACCCCTTGTTCACCAGATGAGGAAGGGCTGGGTACGTGCAAGTCAGGCAGGAAAAGTTCCTGAGGTCATTGTGAATAACGTGCTGACCACAAGTTAGCAATGGACTCTGTAAAACCCAAAAGCACCATTTCTGGATCTATAGATCATCCTTCTTGGATCTGTAGGACTTGCGAGGTAAACTCAGCAATTCTTCTTTGCAGTGGTCAGAATACAAAATGCTTTCCTTCTGAACTCCAAACCAAAGAGAGATGTGAAGATTTTGGATGAGATTCAGAGGAAAACCATATAGAACTACATATTTTTAATCCTCAGAAAGTAAAGATACTGAGATTTCTCAGTCCTGGAACAAGGAGGCTGAGGAGGGACTTATTAATGCTCTTTAACTTGAAAAAGGTCACTTGGAAGATGGTGGCAGCTCTTCTCCAATCCGTAAATTAGAGAGTAAAAGGAAAGAAATTTAGATTTGTCGTAAATTATTTCTCAGTGCCAGTAATTTAGTTGCCACAAGAAAGTTTTTTTTTTTTTTTTTTTTTTTACCAGTGTGAGTGGATAAAAACTGGATTGGTTTACTGAACTTAAAAATAAGATAAATTGTCTTTTATTTCAGGTTAGGTTAGTATGATTCTGCCTAAAGTTATGAGCATATGAAATATAATCATTCATTTGTTTGTTAAGTGCCTGCCATGTATCTGGCACTATTCTCTACCTAGCAACGAATCAACAAAGTTCCTTTCTTTATGAAGTTTACTTGCAGTAGGTAAAACAGACTACACACACACACACATACACACACACACACAGATTGTGCTAAGATCTATGAAGAAAACAAATAAGGCTGGATAAAAGAATAGAGAGTGACATAGCTAACACTATTTTAAACCATGTGATCAAGGAGGGCTATCTAATAAAAAATATTTAAGGAAAGACTTAGATAAATCAATAATAGTCAGTATTCATATATGCCAGGCACTGTGCTAGTCTGTGTATTATTTAATCCTTATGGTAATTTATTTTACAAAAGAGGAAACCAAAGCTCAGAGAGGTTAAATAACCTCCCCAGTAATATACACAGCTCACAAGACTCATACATACTGACTGTCTTGCTTTCTGTAGCTGCCATTAACATTAATTTTAACTTTAATATTAAAGTTGAGCCCCTGCTGAGTATAGGGGTTTTCTTCATTCCTTTTCGATAGGTAGTATGTAGGTAATAGATGAATTTTACAGAACTCTGGTGTCCCTGCACAATCTCTAATGCCATCTGTCTCTTGGTTCCAAGGCCCCGCGAACACCAGACACTTTCTTGACATTGGCCAAACCCAGAAGACGGGGGTCTTGGTAGAAAAAAAGAACTGAGACCTCATGGACTAGTGAGGAGCTGGCCTTTATTAGTTCTCAGTTTGTCTCTCATAATCAGATTATAAACTGGCTGAGAGACCAAGACACCGCGCCCCCCATACACACACACACACATTCTGCATCTGTTTTTGCTCCAAGAAGTTGTTTAGGAGACTGTTCATATCTCCAGACAGTTCTTCAGGGCAGATTGGCTGATGGTAGTCAGGCTGAGATCCAGGAAAGAATGATCTAAGATTGCAGGTGCTCATTCTGCCATTTTTCCAAAGCAAATTTGCAGCCCTCAGCAGGCAAGGCCGCACTGAGAGCAGCCTGCAGCCCTCCCCGACATGTCTGCCTTTCCTCTCCCTGCTGGTCCCCCAAGGACAGACTAGTTTAGGCAAAATGGATGGTCAAGCCACCCTGAGCATACTAATGCAAGAGAGTTCCCACCCATGCTGATCAGAGGTACATTGCTAATTCCTCCTCTTTTGAAACGATCATAGTTAAGATTTTTGTCCTACATTTAAATTCTGGCTTTAATCAAATAATTCAGAGTAGAAGTGTCTGACCCTTTTCAGAGAAACCTTTGAGTACCGCAGCTCCCAAAACTCCAGCTTTTTTAATTCAAGAGATGTGAAGTATACACATAGATGACTTTATGTATTTTACGATTCAGACTCTCCAACTCTGTTGGAAATCCGTGCATTGTGCTGAGAAGGGGGGAAAAAAAAACTTAGCTCCTGCCATAGTTTACTTCCAGTTGTGAGTGAGCTGTTCCTCTAGAGGAAACTGTATATTCCCGTAAGTGACTGCATTTGAATGGAATAGCAATTCCAATGGCAAATCTCCATACAGTGTTTTACAAGAGTATATCAGAAAACAAAACAGAAAGAAAAAAGAAAAACACAGGTCTTTAAAAAATATTAACAGGAACTTCAACAACCTCTCAGTTTATTAAATTAACTGCACATAATTCTATATTCTCAATTCTAACTTATAGGGTAGCAAAATAAATCTTACAGGTCTGTCTTTTTCATTTCTCTGAAAGACAGGAAATGTGGTAAAATGTATCTTTTCCATGTAAATACTTCTTTTTCTTCAGCAAGACAGGAGTAAATTTACTAACTTTTTCTGCCACAGCAAAAAAAAGCTCTGCTGCTGCTACCACGTATCTTCCGTCTGTCTGTTCCGGGAAGTTCCTCACAGAGTAAGAAATCCAGTTTGTCCTTTCCCCCGTGTCTTTTTCTGAAGTGACTCCCTCCTCTTTCGAACATGAAGTACTAAACTCAGCACTACAGCTTCAGGCACCGGGTCACCTCAGTTACCTCCTAAAACCTTGGATGGATCGTATCCAACTCTAAAGCCGCTGCCCTTTGGCTTCCATGCTTTCATTTGTTCTAACGATGATCAACACTTAGTGAAATCTTTACACATGTCCAATGTTTTATGTGTACTATGTCATTAAATCCTGCAACACTATGTAATAGACCAATCACCCCAACTTTACAGAAGGAGAGAAACCAAAGCATCGAAGGCTTAGGTAACTTGTTCTAGATAGTCGGGTCAGTGGTGGGAGGAGACTCCAACCCCAGTGAGCTGACATCGGAGCTTCTAACCACTGCCCTAGGCTACCTCCCTGTCTGTTGCCTTCATCACTTTTCATTGTCAGTGACTCTGTAAGACCCAGTTTCCTCTGGTTTGTTCACTGGAGTATTCTCCGGGCCTAGATCAGTCTTTGACATATAGTTAACACACAATAAATATTTCTTGAATGAATACATTTCTTTGCGTATTTTTTCTTTCACTTATTTATTTTTACATTAAACGCATGTTCACTGAGCTTTGTGCAGTGGCAGTATCTTAGCCAATGAGGTTTATCCGAGGAGTGATTACAGCTGATTGAAAGAAATGTTGACTGAGCCCACAAAACCAGGCCTCATTCTACACACTCAAGATACAATAGCGAACAAGGTTCCTCCCCTCTGGAAGATTACATACTTTGGAAGACTACATTCCTGAAGGATGAGACACTAATATCTGATGTCATTTAATGAATTGTTGTGAAGAAAATAAAGCAGGGTAAAGGGGCTAGAAAATGATGTGGGAGCGCTGTTCTAGGTTGGGTAGTTGTACAAGGCTTGTCTAAAACAGAGACATTCGGGCAGACACCTAAAGGAAGGATCCTCACGACATAAGTCGTTTGGTTATCTAGTGGGAGAGTGTGAAAATGTAAGCAAAAGCCAGTGCAAAGGCCATGAGGTAAAGTATGTTGGGGATGTTCCAGAAACAATGGGGGGCCAGCACAGATGGTTGGTTTATAGCACACAAGAAGAAGGGTGGACTAGAGATGACAACAGGTTGGACCAAGGTGGTAGCAATGGGGCTGATAAATAAATATTAAATATCTTTCAAAGGTGGTATGATTTGCTGATGGGGTGGACATGGAATATGAAAGAAAGTGAGGAAGAGCCTGATAGTTTTGGGCATTTGAATGCAGGCATTATTGAGTTGGTAAGACTGTGGGAAAAGTAGGCTAAGGATTAGAGGAAAATCAAGAGTTTGGGCAAAATTTTGAACATGTGTTTGAACACTTTCAGGGTACACCCAGCAGGTAGCTGCATGGTTTGACCAAGTGTAAAACAAAAAACAGTGGTGAGGCCAGTGGACTGGAGAGTTCATACATGATCCACAGGCACTAACAGAAAACAAAAGTCATGCTGGTCCATGTTGCCCTTGACCTTGGGCTTGTGACCCCTGCAGAATGATATCAGAATCATTGGCTTTCATCCACATCATTCTTAGTTAATGCTCACATAGACCATCTGCTGACCTGGGCATGTAGCTGAATTTTGTAAGGCAGAAACTGCACATCCTGCCTGATGAGTATATTCATTAATATAGTACTCGTACAATAAACACTTGTGAAGCCCATTCTCCGCACCACTTGCAGTTCTAGAAAAGACATGACAGCAAATGTATGGTACCAAATAGCATTTCAGGTCACATTCAATACCTCACATCTTCAGAGGTGACCCATGACAGCCTCAACTATGAAAACAAACAAAACAGAACACAAAGACACCAAAAGGACCGGGAACAGCTTAAGTAGATGTTTGAAGTTTGACGCCCATGCACTAAAGTTTGTATGTTTAATTCATAAGATATTTTTTCAGGACCCCCCTCTCATTCTCCATGTAATTTTCACAAATATGAACATCTGTTTTTGTAGCCCTGAACAGATAAATCAGAAATAAGTTGGCAGAGGAGAAGGGAAGAGTGCTAATAAAGAAGGATTAGCTGTAATAAGAAACACCATCACACTGCTAGGGAAAAAGACACACACACACACACACACACACACACACACACACACACACACAAATACCCCCCCCCCCCAAGATAATTTGTTTTTTTAATGTGAAAGTCTGGGAAGACTTCATGTTTCCTGTATGAAGAAGAAGTCTGTCAGAGCTTAATAAACCTGAAGTCTTCACTATTTCATTTCATTTATTTATTTAGTTTTTAAGTCTTCACTATTTTAAAGCACAGTACAGTCAGGGTCACCCAGTCAAGTCTACATTGAATTCATAAACTCTGCTTTAAAAGCTAAGGAAATGTACAATCCATTTAAGAGGTTCCCCTGAAAATGATGTATGTATACATTTCGAAGGGTTTGTTTCAGGTATTCAAAGCCAAATACTTTCTTCTCCAATAATATTGGGTATCTACTAGGTTTTTGTACTCTGGTTTGTGTGCCACATACATGGTCAACAGACACTAAAAATGCACCCTTGGTCAATTTACAGCAACTGCCGCAGCCCTCTCACGTCACTCACCCCCTTTCTCTTTCCTCTTCCCATTCCAGGGTCCAGTCAGCTTCTGCCCCAACTGCCTTGGCCTGCCCTTTGCTGCCTGCACTCAAACGTTGGAACAGATGCCAGAATGCAGCTTCCCTGAGTCTGGCCTTTCGTGTTCCCTGGGATGTGGTTGCGTGTGCAAACAGCAGGTACCACATCAGCTGCATCTGTGCTCCACTCACACTGGGCTTGTGCAAGCCCACGGTAGCTTTGGCTCAGCCTTTGCTTGTGCTTTGATTGGACCCTCCGGAGATGCCCAGGACTTTTCTTATGTTCAGCATGCACTGAAAACACATTTCACATGAAATGCATATAACCATCACGCCATCAACAGGGATTTAATTTGAATTGTTCCTGAATAAGTGATTTTTTTTCAACAATAGTTAACTCATAGAATCATAAATCTTAAGCTTAAAAGTACTCTTAAAGTTTGCCATTGGTATTAACCTGAATACAGTCTTAACCTGTCTACAGAGCTCCCAAAATCTCCCAATTTTCACCGGTCTCCCTTATTTTAAAAAACATTCATTTACAAAACACAAAACTAGAAAGAGGTGCTCAGTCTATAGCTGTGACATAGACTAACGCTAAAGAGTTAATATAAAGATTAAGCCAATGACCTTGGCTTGTTTAAAGTAGAAAAAAAAAATCCAGCCAGTCACAGCTAGGGAGCCTGGCAGTGTGGAACTAAGTAAACAGCCTTAACCCATCCACCAAGTTTTACAAGTTTCTAATAATGTTAATGTTCATCCAAGGTAAAGGAGGATCCAACTACCATTTGAATTTTTCAGGTGCGTTTTCTTTAGTTTAAAACTGATTATACTGAACCATGTGACCTGGATTTCAAAACCCATCCAGACCATAGACTCAATTTTGTGTTTAAAGGTAAATGAAATGGCAAGCATCCCAGCATCCACCCATTGCCCTTGTAACCTAACTTTCTATTATTTTTCAGTTGATACGAGGAAAAGCTGAACCCTGAAGACCAGAAGTAAATATTAGCATTGCAATAGCTACAGCAGATCTGAGAGTATTGGACACACACATAAACATGCAGGTCAAACACATACACACACGAGAGCAGCATGTTAACCGGCATAACTCTGTAGCTAGACCCTTCTCATTCATGCTTACTCTTCAGATTTTTCCTAGCCAACCAAGGACAATGTTAGCATGATGATCCTGTTTCAACAATAACGTGACTTGCTTTTACAGCAATCCTACTGAACTCCCTCAACCGTTTCCAAAACTGCCTGGCCCCAAGTTTTCAACAAATGTTTTCCAGCCTCCTGAACCCTAACATCTTTCCAACGCAACTTAGTAATATTAAGTACTAAAATGATCTGACTAGAGTAATAATAAAGAGCAAAATGAGCTCTGGAAGCCAGGAGAGGGGTGTTCCGGTCCAAGCTCCAGTGAAAACACAATTTTTGCAAACTGGGCCCCATGCCCCCCCAGTCTGTGGTGTCATCTCTGAGAGGCTTGAGGACCTTCTCCACCTCCTCTAGCTGAGCCCCCAGCTCAGGTCCTTTCAGGTCCTGCTTAATTGCATACTCCTGCTCTTTTCAGATTCCCCCGCTTACTCCTCACCTTCCTGTCCACATCTGAGCAGTGAACTTTCTTTGTCCAGAAAGTGTTTTGGCCTGCTGGTTGCTGGAGTCCTGCCTGGGCCTTGATCTCAACACCACCAAGACAGGCCCAAAGTGACAGCCCAAAGCCAGCCTGAAAGCCTGGGGTGCTACCTCTGCCGCCCTCTAGTGGTGGCCTTCAGCAGCGTGGGCTGTGCAGAGCACCTGCTCCCTCAAGTCACCATCTGAGAATCTGTGAATATAAAACTAAGAATTCAGTCCTCTTCAGAAAATTGGTCATTTCTCCTGTTTCTGTAAATGCCTCCTCCTTTACTGAATGAAAAAAAAGTATACTTTCCCTTTTTAGTGTGCTTTTTCATCCATCTGAAAGTGTGAGAGAAATATATTTGGGTACCTCTAAACTGCCCAGAAAAACAATGTGCCCCAAAACAACTACTCAGCCTTTCAAAACCAAGCACTATCAAGTTCTTTTTCAAAAGATTAAATAACGGGGGCTTTGGGGATGCTGTCTCCAGAGCTGAGTGCTGGTTATACAGGTGTGTAAACTTTCTTAAAATTAATAGATCTGAGAAAAAAGGTATCTATATTTTTTGTATATATTATACTTAAAGATTTTTAAGTAAACAGATCATGATTTAACAATACTGCCATATTAATGATATTTTCCCTTGTGTAAATGATAGGTATAACCCTTCATTTGCGTAGGTGTAGGAACTGTTCTGAAATTTGTTTTGTGAACGTGGATTAAGAATAGTTTGATTACCATATCTAGTGATTCTCTAGGCTGAATTTTTCCTACCAGCATTAACTGAAGCATAACATGTTTGTCCTTTCCCGCTGAAAAGGCATTGCACGTATTATTTAAAGGACAAAATACAATGAAGATTGGAAACCTCACTATATAATTTTTTTAGCATGTGTTACATTCTATGCTTTTTTCTAGGACAGAGTTCTGTGCGACTGATAGAACTTTCAGCAGAATAGTCAAGTCAAAACTGATCCCTCCCATCCTACCTGAAACCTTAAAAACATTCTCAAACATTGCTTGAAAACAAATCAAACAATGATCTTTCTCAATTAAAGAGATTTGTTTTATGATGCTTTTGAAGACCTTTAAATTCAGTCATTTAAGAATATGTCTGATGCACTCTTGCACTGTATTATTTATAAAACAGTAGTAAATCAGTAAGTCTAGTAAAGAATATTCTACAATAAAAAAAAGGATCTACTCCAGAGACCCCAACCCTGTGCCCGGGAAACACCCCATGCTACCTTTTTCCCTTTCTCAGAGCTGATACTACAAAGGGAATTTTACATGCTAACAAGGGGTTCAGATCAAATCTGTCTGGCAGTGAAATCCATCTCTTTCAAGGGCTAGATTCTTTCCCTGTAACTACTGCTTATAACTGACAATAGTTCATTGTTCAACTTCTCATTGAATGATGATGCTGTGTCTGTGAGAGGCATCCTTGGAGGGAGGGAGGTTTGTTCTTTTATTTTTCTTCAGTGAAACGGCTTTGAAAAACTCTAAGTGCAGACATTGTTGTTAAAAGGAACAGTTCCAACTCTCATGATGACTTTTCTCCCAAAGTACTGTGTGCAATCATTAATCAGCTCTTTCCATGGGTAATTTTATGTCACAAGAGAAAGGTTAACATGCCCTGAATGTCCTTCAGGAGCTGTGGGAAAAAAACAACCCTAGAGAAAAGGGCTGGAGAGGATCACACTTTCTAAACTTATTTACTGAAAATATTTTTTGGAAAGAGACCCTCCCACATCACACACAGTTTCTTCAATTAAATTTTCCACATTCCTTCTGAAATTGTGGATTGCTCTCATCTGGAATCACCAAAGGACACATCCATAAATTATCTAACTGTGTATATGTTTATTGCAGAATGTATATGGTAATAACTATATTTTATTATACATATTCATGAACAACAATTAAATTAACTTGGAAAAAATATCTTGCTTGCAGCCAATCTTTATCTTTAAAAGGCAAAGGGTGTTACAAAAGGCCAAATTTAAATATAATGATTGAATTGCATATATTACTTTTAAACTGAGTTCAGATAGCTAGTTTGACTAAGGCCTATTTTGTGTTTTCATAACTCACCAATTTAAAATTTATATCTATGGCTTAGAATCTACAACTAATATGAATTCTATTTCTGTTTAAGCATTCAGACTTTATGCTCTAAAACAGGAGCCTGGACACCTGGTTCTCTTCTGTCACATACTAAGTGTATGACCTTCAGCATGAGTATGACCCAACCAAGCTACAGTTTCCTCATCTACAAAGACCGAAGCTCCTTCCAATCACTAAAACTGTACAATTCCGAAAAATTGAAAAAGTATATCTCTTTCTCTAACCCCAAAATGTTTACATATTAATCCATGGAACCTGAGAATGTCATCTTATATTTCAAGGACAAAATTGCAGACATGATCAAGTTAAAATTCTTTAATAGTTTACTTTTTATTGTATTTTCCATTACCATTTATACCCCTTACTCTATCTTCTACTCCACCTCCCTCTGCCCTCTGCAATCACTGTACTGCTAGAGTGTCCATGAGTTCTTTTTCTTTTTTTGCTCGATCCATCCACCTCCTCCAATCTCCCCAGAGCTG
This sequence comes from Anoura caudifer, assembly GCA_004027475.1. Classification (NCBI taxonomy): domain Eukaryota; kingdom Metazoa; phylum Chordata; class Mammalia; order Chiroptera; family Phyllostomidae; genus Anoura; species Anoura caudifer. Next base: position 291,853 of record PVKU01001297.1, read on the forward strand.
TCAGCTTGCTCTCCACCTATGAGTCTGTCTTTATTTTGCTTGCGAGTTCAGTTTGTTCATTAGACTCCACATACGAGTAAAATCATAAAGTATTTGTCTTTTTCTGACTGGCTGGTTTCACTTAGTGTAATAGCTCCTAGGTCCATCCATGCTGTTGCAAAAGGTAAAATTTTTCTTCTTTTTATGGCTGAGTAGTATTCTATTGTGTAAATGTACCACAGCTGTTTTATCCACTCATCTACTGATGGACACGTGGGCTGCTTCCAAATTTTGGCTATTATAAATAATGCTGCAGTGAACATAGGGGTGCATATATACTTTTGAATTAGTGTTTTGGGTTTCTTGGGATAAATTCCCAGACAGAGGAGGCAAAAACATACAATGGGCTAAAGACAGTTTATTCAATAAATGGTGTTGGGAAAATTGGACAGACATGCAGAAAAATCAAATAACCAGTTTTTTACACCACACATAAGAATAAATTCAAAATGGATTAAAGACTTAAATGTTAGACTTGAAACCATAAAAATCCTAGAAGAAAATATAAGCAATAAAGTCTTGGACAATCCTTGTAGTAATATTTTTTCTATAAGGACAACAAAAGAAAAAATAATCAAATGGAACTACATCAAACTAAAAAGTTTTTGCACAGCAAAGGAAGTTATCAACAAAATGAAAAGACAACCCACTGAACTGGAGAACATATTTACCAATACATCTGATAAAGGGTTAATATCCAAAATTTATGAAGAACTTATAAAAATCAACACCAAAAGAAGACAATATAATTTAAAAAATGGGCAAAGGACCTGAATAGACACTTCCCCAAAGAGGACATACAGATGGCCAATTGACATATGAAAAGATGCTCAATGTCACTAATCATCAGAAAAATGCAAAGTAACGCCACAAAGAGATATCATCTCACACCTGTCAGAATGGTTAGCATCAATAAACCAACAAACAAGTGCTGGTGAGGATGTGGAGAAAGAGGGACCCTTTTGCTCTGTTGGTGGGAATGCAGACTTGTGGAGCCACTGTGGAAAACAGTATGGAATTTCCTCAAAAAGTTAAAAATGGAATTCAAGTTAAAATTCTTAAAGTGTGGAGATTGCCCTGGATTATATAATGGGTCAGCTATAATAGCAGAGTTCCCTTAAAAAGGGATACAGGAGGAATCAAGGTCAGAGAGGAGGCTTTGTGACAATGGAGGAAAATACTTGAGTTATGTGGTCCCAGGCTAAGGAATACCAGCAGCCTCCAGAAGCTGGAAGAGGCAAGGAATGAATTTTCCCCTTGAGCCTGGAGAAGGAACCAGCCCTGCCAACACCTTGACTTTATTTAGCCCAGTGAAACTGATTTCAAACATTTGGCCTCCAGAATTGTAGAAGAATAAATTTGCATCATTTTAAGCTTCTAAGTTCATGGCAATTTGCTATAGCAGCTATAAGAAAACTAATGCAATATTGTAGGGCAAACCACTTCTCATCAGTGGTATAAGGAGATCCATGGACACTCTCCCCAGTGAAAAAACATACCCAATAAAAATTATGCAAACAGCCATTTAAAGCCTTTAGAAATTGTCATAAGAACATACAGAAAGTAGAGAAAATCTACTAAATCTCATTAAAAACAGTCAGTCTCTAGCATTTGAGCCAGAGGTTGCTCCCACCCCCCACTCCCCAGTTCAATGTAATGGAAGATCTGCACTGAGTAGGTGTAGCCAAGAACACAAGTTCTTTAAAAAATTGGGCAAGAAAATAAAATAAAAGGCATCCAGATTGGAAAAGAAGAAGTGAAACTATCTTTATTTGCAAATGACATGAACCTATATATAAAAAATATTAGGGAATCTACTGAAAACCAATTAGACCTAATAAATGAGTTCAACAAAGTGACAGAGTACACAATCAATATACATAAACCAGTTGTATCTCTATCCATTAGTAATTAACAATTGTAATTCTATCAATTAGTAACAAACAATCCAAAATCAAGACTAAGAAAACAATTCCATTAATAATGGTACCATAAAGAATAAAATACTTAGAAAGAAGTTTAACAAGAGAAATGCAAAACTTCTACTCTGTAATCAACAATACCTCATTGAAAGAAATCAAATATCTGTTTGATTGAACATAAAATATGAATATTTTAAGTTCAGAGAGTGGAAGACAATATTGTTGAGATGCCCTCCCCAAATTGATCTACAGATTCAATGCAATATAATAAAAGTTCTAGCTGTCCTTTTTTCAGAAATCAAGAAGTTGATCCTAACATTCACGTGGAAATACAACATGAATTCAGAATATATTAAAAAAAAAACTCTTGCAGCTGAACAAAGATAAATAATCCAATTTTTAAATGGGCAAAGGATTAAAACATACATTTCTCCAAAGAAATATTGTATGTCCAGTATCATTTTTAAAAGTAGCTTGGACTGACTTATACATAAAAAATTGTGAATTTGCAATCGTAAATTCTAAAACTCAATTTTGCCACCCAAGAGATTTTGCTCCCTGAACAATCTCCTCATTAATCCAACTACCATACTTCATCCAAAATTTTTAAAAAGTATTTCCCCAGTGTTAACCAAAATAATTTTATGTTTAGATATCATTTTAATAATAATATGTTAAAGAACAGGGTAATGTTTGTTTTGTTTTGGGCCTTGAGATACATAAACAATTAACTTATCTTTTGGTCTCCTTTTCCCTCCTCAATTCAGGCAAGAAAAAAAGGATTGAGAAACTTCTTCTTAAGAATTTTTTGTTGAGTCAGAGTTAGTACCACAACACCAATCTGAGCTCAATTAGAGCCAACTGTAATAATACATATATACCTGCTAATCAGACTGTATTTCAAATGTACTATTTGGTCATGTCATGTCTATTGTACATTTTCAATACTAGAGGTCAGTACACATTCAGTGACTCAGCAAATATGATGAACCAATCTCTGTTCCAGGCATTGGAAATATCACACAAGCTAGTAGCCTTGAAGGAAGATTAGTATTTCCTCAAAATAAGCTTCTCAAGGATCTTATATTCTAGTAGATGAAACAGAAAATACACAAACAAGAAAGTACACATATAAAAATAGCAATTTTAGATTATGATAAGAGTTAAACAGTAAATAAGTCACAATGTAATGAGCCAGGAAAGTCTTTCTAAGTTTAAGTCCTGCAGAACAAGAAGAAGCAAGCCATGTAAAGAACAGGTGGAAAAGGATTTTAGGCAAAGGGACCAGAGGGAACAAAGACCCTGAAACCTTGGGGTATTGGAAAAATAGAGAGGCCACAGGGGTGAGTAAGCAAAGCAGGGTGGCAAGAAATAAAAAAGACAAGCAAGGGACTGACTGAAGAGGGCCCTCCAGGCAATGGGATATGGGATAAACAGGGAAGAGATAGGGTCTGATTTACAAACTCCTTTTTCATGGCAAGGAAAATGTTCCCGGAGGTTCTGCAGCAGATTTTCTTTTCAATTCACTGGTCAGAATTGCGTTGCATGCATTTTTATTTTTAAACCATTTGCTGACAATAGGAATTGAACTATACCATGATTGGGCTGTGACTAATCAATTTTCACCAGGATATCCAATCACCCCTGGTATGGCCCCCCAAGTAACTACACAAAATTGAAGTTTCTGTTAGCAAAGGAGAAGGGAAAAATGGTTGTTGTAAAGTTATCAAAAATCTATGCTATCCAAGTGGAGGTAACAAGTAGTCAGTTGATTATAGGCGTCTGGGATTCAGGCAAGGGTGTCGGATGGCAGATACAGTCTTCTGCATATGGCTGATATTTAAGATCAGTGGGTTGGATGAGATCACCTGGATAGAGTGTATATAGATTCAGAAGACAGTCCAGCATTATGCTCTGGTATATGCCAATATTTAGAGGTCAGGTGAAGGAGGAGAACACACACACACACACACACACACACACACACACACACACACACAGGATTGGTCAGAGCTAGATGTGGGAGACTGTCTTAAAAGACAAACGAACAAATGGTTTTCCAAGGAGGATTGGACAATTGGGTTGGATGTTGCTGAGAGGAAGGTGAAAGCAGAAGTGTTCCCCTGTTCTATCTAGTAAAATAGCAATGAGATTTTTTGGTGCCCTGACAAGAGCAGATTCAGTGAACGGTTTAGTAGAAGATTGATGAAGTAACCCAAGAGAGAATGAAAGCTGAGGACATATTTCGAGGATTGCTGTGAAAGAACAGAGAAATACAGCAAAGGGAATCATGGCAGTCAAGGGAAAGTATTTCCATTGCTACAATTTGGGAGATTATAGAACTTATTTGTATGTTGCCTGTAATGATCCAGTTCAGAGAATGACATTGATGGTGTAGAATAAAGCAGGTGAACTGTAAAAACAAAAATCCTAGGAAAGGTGAGAGTGGATGGGATGTGCATGTGAGCGGAAGGACGGACCTGATAGGAAGGCATACATTTATTCCATTTCAAAAAGAAGAAAGGCCAAGAAAACATGGGCACAGAAACTGAGAGGCAAGTAGATAAGATGCAGGCATTCTTCGATGTTGGCTCAGATATTTTTCAATTAAATATGAGTATAAGTCATCAGCTAAGAATGGGGAGGGGAAAAGTGTGGGAGGTTTGGGGTGAGAGGAAACATGAAATAGTTACTTCAAAGACGTAAAAGGGAACTATATTACGGAAGGTAGTAGGGCTCTTGGGCAGTAACGAGGGCATATTTGAGGCTTGGGATCACAAACTTAAACTGCAACCAGCAGACAGTTGTGATATAATCTCTAGTAGACACAGGCGTAAAGAAGATGGCTGGTAGGCTCATAAAGGGTTGGGGTCTAGCCAGGCACGTACAGGAAGAGTCAGATCGGAGGATTGAGCCTGTTTTCAAGTAAATTATTTTAACAATGGCTCATGAACTGTAAGCTGGTTTAAAAGAGAAGCTAAATTAGAAGAGTAGTGAAGATTGTGAAAAAGCAGCAGCATGAACAGACTGGAGGCTTCAAAAAATTAGGGAATAATCATAACCAAGGTGCTACAGCAAGGGAGCTGAAGGGACAGGAGGCAGTGACCATTAGAACAAGTTCTCACTTTTAAGCTTTAGATTGCTCATACGTATTACTCCGCATTTAGTGAAGCCTTGTCAAAAAGATCAAAGTACCTGCTGCGCCCAGCTTGCTGAAAGAGAGTAGGACTGTGTGTGACTAAGAAGCAGCCATGTGATTAGTGAATTGGTGATGTGCTAATTCAGCAATAGCATGGTAAAATGGGCCATATAACATTAGATCTGAACAATAGGGCAGCATCACAACATTAAAAGAGAAAAGAAAAAAAGACAAGAGCTTGGGCTTACAGTCAAAGCAACCTGATTCAAACCCTAGCTGTGACATGCAGCAGCTATATATCTTGGGGCACATTGCTTAACCACACTGAATCCTGGATTATCCTTTCAAACCAGGCTCTGTCTACCTCCCTCACAGGGGTTGGTATGCACATTAAAAAGGATAATATATGCAGAGTGCCTGGAAATAATAGGTTCTGAGTAAATATTAACTACTGTGAAAATAAGGAGCCACTGCTGCACGCAGTTTGGGATACATTTGAGGAAGCTTTTACTCTGAATGTAGGGGCTAAAGGGCTATGTCAACCAGAAGGGCTAAGAGAGGATTCTCCTTATAAGGCTATTATGGGTGAGAGCGAACCCTGGCTTGGTTATTACATTAGAGCTGATAGTTTTAATGGTAGGAATGAAGGTTTAATTTTTGGTTAGTGACAGTATAGAGGTCAGAAATAAAATCACAATTTTTTGTGATAGGCGGGTGTCTCTACGGAGCATTCCCACGCCTATCCCCATCCCCTCCCTCCCAGCACATTTTCCTCACCTCTCTCTTTTTCCTAAGTTCTAAGGGCCCTTTTTTTTTTTTTTGCCTCCCTAACTTGTTTCCTAAGCCCATTTCTTCTACAGCTCACTTCTTCCATCTCTGTGACTTTCTAAATAAACTTTCTTGAAAGGAAGAAAGAAGAAAATCACAATACCTGTATTCATATTTTTTAGATTAATGATGAACCCCAAACTAGTAGACATGGTGGTAGTGAAGAGGGCATGGGTGGCAGACCTACCCCCAACCCAGCAGGAACAGAGTGCGGAGACTTCTTTCTTCTGTTACTAAATCCTTTTGTTTTAAGGCAGTTGTCATTCACATTTCTCTAATTCTTTGTATGCTTGTCTGTTTTCTTAAGCTTTTATTGAACATTTGAATACGTAAAGAATCACTGTGTAACTTGCCAGAAAAATAGATGTTCATAGACCTTCCATGACAAAGAGGGTGCAGCATTTCTAAATGACTCCTGAAATCATCCTAGTCTGCACCTCCCTCTCCACTGCCTCTGATCCCTCTCAGCCATCTTCTGTCTCTCTGGCCTCTTATCTGCCCCCTAATTTGTTGTTTGATGGTTCTTTCCTCCCTGATTCATCTTGGTTTACAGAATCTTATCTCCCTTTCAAATGGTCTTCTGCTTTCCTGTTGATAGACTGCCAGTTCACAACCTGGCCCGTGGATCTTTATTTTAACTCGTGATTTTCTCAAAGCCCCTTGGAGAGGGGCAGCTGGGTATGGTGATACCTGCCATCTGTGTTTATTAGCCCAAAGTCCCTGTTTTTGTCAAAACTCCCTGGTTGGAATTATTGCAGGAGGAAAGCATAGACTGAAGATATGCAGCAAGGAAGCAGCAAACAAATTTTAGAGAGAGAGCACCACTAATTAACCGGTGGCCAATATAAAAAAATCAATAGCAGTAAACTACAAATATTTTTAAATATAACATCCTAGTGGTCTTAAAAATCCTTCTAAAGTAGGTGAGGATCTATTGGAGTTCATAACATTTAAGTGCAATCCAGCTCTTCTCCAGAAACTTTGCTTTCAGAGTATGTATTTGCATTTTATTCTTTAAACTTTATAATTCACACAATATGACAATTTCTCCCTAATGTGTATCTAGTATAGTGATTTTTAGCCTTTTGTCATTTCATGGCACACATAAACTAATTACTAGCTTCTGGCCAAGATGGAGGTGTAGGTAGATACACTTCACTTCTTTGCACAACCAAAAGAAGGGTAACAACCAATTTAAAAACAAGAAACAATGAGAACCACCAGAAAAATCAAACTGTATGGAAAGGAGTTGAAGAAACATTCATCTAGACTGGTAGGAGGGTTGGAGACGGTCAGCTGGTGTATTATATGAAATGTTAAAGGGACTTACCTAAGAAAAAGAAGATCAAAACTATGAATAGTTAAATGACAACAAACCTGTATTGTATGAAATGTTAAAGGGACCTATCTAAGAAAAAGAAGATCAAAACTATGAATAGTTAAATGACAACAAACACAACTATCAACAACTGAACCTAAAAAGAAACAAAAACAAACTAAGCAAACAACTAGAACAGGAACAGAATCACAGAAATGGAGATCACATGAAGGGTTATCAGCAGGAAGGAAGTGGGGGAGAATGGGGAATAAGAAGCATAAATAGTAGGTACAAAATAGACAGGGGGAGGTTAAGAGTAGTATAGGAAGTGTAGAAGCCAAAGAACTTATATGTATGACCCATGGACATAAACTAAGACGGGGAGGGAATGCTAGAGGGATGGGGTATGCAGGGAGGAAAAGGATAAAGGGGAGAAAACAAATGGGACAACTGTAACAGCATAATCAATGAAATATAATTAAACACTACTAAAATTCTGTGACACACCAAAAAAATATATTTTTTGCCAATTTTACCAAAAATAATAGGTATAATGCTGATTCATTCACACTGGACAGCTATTGTTGTGTTTGCTGTTGTCATTTTTTTTTATTTGACAATCTAAGGGAAAGAGGTAGGTGTTCCTCTTTTCAGTCAGGTATTGCATGTTTTAAAGTTCTTGTGGCACACCAGTGTCCTGCAGCACACTAGTTGAAAATCGCTGATCCAGTACATTGAGAGGTAATTAATATACCACCAGCTAAGGAAAAACAAAAAAGGGGGCATACTTTTAAAATGCCTGTGCTAGTATTCTGAAATGAAAATAATTTGGACTTTCTTCTGGTGATGTTTTAAACGTTTAGAGTGTCATTTTAAAAATGATAGAAGAGTGCTTTGATGCTTTATAACTAACAGACTGTTTAACCTTTTCATAATGTCATGTTCCAAAAAATAATAAATATTTTTATAGAACTTCTACAATCCAACACAAACCATTTTTGGAAGTAATTGCAACCTAAGTAAAAATATGTAGTGATTGTATCTGTGACAGAGGGACTATAGCTATCTTATTCACTCTTTTATCCCTAGCATGTTGCACAGGTCCTGGCTCTCACCAGTTGAATGTATGAATTAATTTTATTATCTTCTGAATTCCTGGTGTTATATACCAAAATTTATTTATTTATTTATTTATTTATTTATTACCATTTATTATTTTAAAAATAAATTTATATCATTAAAGTCTTGAAACTGGGTAAACTGTCTCCACTTGACCAAAATGGTTCCTCTTGACTCTCAGAGTCTGGTAAAACAGCCAATTTATAGCAACTGTCAGATAATTTTAAAAATTAATAAAAGTACAGTCTTTAGGATAAATCTGATGTTTTCATCTTTTCCTCCTTCCTATTTTTTGTCTGCTGTATGATTATATTACCACTATTATTATTAGAGGAGTATTTAGTTTTTCAAGATAGACAATGTAGTTTTTAAAAACACAAAGACTTGTTTTCATTATAAAAGTAATGCATGTATATTGGAGAAAATTTAGAAAATGTGGGTAAGCCAAAAGAACCAATAAAAATCACCTAAGATCCAAAATGGCAAAGGAGTAAGTGCAAGCTACACTAACCTTCTCCCAGAACCAATCAGGAATTACAACTAAACTGTAGAGAAATCATCCAGAATAACCAACTGAACACTAGCTGGAGATAAGCCTTATAACCACAGACAGATGGAAGAAACCACTTTGCACAACAAGACTGGTAGGGAGTGTAGAGGAGGTGTGAGAGGGCTGGCTGGGCTTTCACAGGTGCTAGCTGAAGTTCCAGAGGGATATTTCAGCAGCTGGGGGCGGGGGTCCCTCTGAGAAGTGTGGGGTCTAAACCCCAAGCTGAAATCCCCAGCCTATAGCACCAGAGCCGGAAAGAAATCCAGATACCATCCAGCTATGAAAAGCATCAGGGTTTCTGTCTGCCAGGGAGAGATGGCTAGAGACACAGAGAGCCTCTGAAAGGGCCAATGCGCAAAATTTTGTTTGCAGCCACTTACCCTGGGTTCCAACAGAGGGAGGGCAGAGTAGACGAGAGACATTTGAGGAGAGTTTGGGGCTGGTGGCTCTGAGGAGAGAACTCAAGCAACAGCTACCAGGATCCTTGTACACAGCCATTCTCTGTACTGCAGAAGCCAGCTGTCTCAGGCAGAGCACTCCTCTCCAAGTGGCATCAGTGTGAGGGGAAGCAATAGCTCTGCCCACAGGAATTATTCTACCCCGCTCAGTGGTGCTCAAGCCAGACAGCTGATTACAACTTGATTGGGTTAACAACTGATCAGTTTAACACCTGATTAGTTTAGCATCTAAGGCAGAAAATACAAAGAAGCAGCCAAAATGGGCTGACAAAAATCAGAACCCAAATGAAAGAATAAGAGAAATCTCCTGAAGAACTAGATGAAATGGAAGCAAACAATTTATCAACCAAGAGAGTTTTGAGTAATGATTATAAGGATACTTAACATGATGAAAAAAGATATAGAATCCATGAGAAAAGACAAGCCAGAAATAAAGAATGCAGTGTCTGAGATAAATAATACACTGGAAGGAATAAGTAGCAGGTTAAATGAAACAGAAGACAGAATCAGTGTTTTGGAAGACAAGGTAGATAAAAACACTCAGGCAGAGCAGTAAAAATTAAAAAAAAATTTTTGAAAAAAATTGGGAGAGCTTAAGAAACATTTTGGACAGAACAAAATATAACAACATCCTCATCTTGGAAATACCAGAAAGAGAAAAGTATGGGCAAGGGGTCAAGAACCTATTTGAAGAAAAATGGCCAAAAAATTCCCTAATCTGGTGAAGGAAAAAGTCCCACAAGTCCAGGAAGCTCAGAGAGTCCCAAACAAGTTGGACCAAAAGAAGCCTATGCTGACACACATCATAATTAAAATGACAAGGCTTACAGATAAGGAGAGAATACTGAAAGCTGCAAGAGAAAAATAGGTAGTTACCTATAAGAGAGCACCAATTAGTCTGTCATCTGAGTATTCCTCAGAAACATTTCAGGCCAGAAGGGAGTGGCATGAAATATTCAAGGTGACGAAAAGCAAGGACCTACAACCAAGGTTACTTTACCCCACAAGGCTGTCATTTAAAATTGAAGGAGGAATAAAGTGCTTCCCAGACAAGAAAAAACTAAAGGAGTTTGTTAACACCAAACCAGTACTGCAACAAATGTTAAAGGGCTTGCTTCAAGAAGAAGAAAAAGAAGATAAAGAAAAAAAGAGGAAAACAGTTTAACAATAAAATGGTACTACATATGGACCTATCAATAATCACCTTAACTGTAAATGGCCTTAAATTTACTTTATGTCAACCAAAAGACATAGGATAGCTGAATGAATATTGAAAACAAGACGCATATATATGCTGCCTTCAAGAGACCCATCTCAGATCAAAAGATACACACAGACTAACAGTAAAGGGTAGGAAAAACATTTCATGCAAATGGAAAAGAAAAATAATGCTGGGGTAGCAGTACTTATATCTGACAAAATAGGCTTTAAAACCAAGGCTATTGTAAGAGACAAAGAAGGACACTACATAATGATAAAGGGAACAAGAGGATGTATGGTAACCCTAGGAAACACTTATATACCCAATATAGAAGCACCAAAATATGTAAAGCAATCTTGATGGACATAAAAGGAGAGATCAACAGAAATACACGCATAGTTGGGGATTTTAACACCCTATTGACTACAATCTATAGATCTTCCAGGCAGAAAATCAACAAGGAGAAAGTGCCCTTAAATGACACATTAGATCAAATGAATTTAATTGATATATCCAGAGCATTTCACCCCAAAGCAGCATAATATACATACTTTTCAAGGGCACATGGAACATTTTATAGGATAGACCATATGTTGGGACACAAAACAAGTCTCAGTAAATTTAAGAAGATTGAAATCATATTAAGTAACTTCTCTAACTACAAAGCTTAGAAGCTAGAAATCAATCACAAGAAGAACATTGAAAAACATGCAAAGTCATGGAAACTAGATAACATGTTATTAAACAATGAATGGGTCAACAATGAGATCAAGGAAGAAAACAATACACCTTGAAACAAATGAAAATGAGGACACAACAATCCAAAATCTGTGGGACACTGGGAAAGCAATCCTAGGAGCAAAATTCATAGCATTGCAAGCCCATCTCAAAACAACAGGAAAAAGCTCAAAATAAACAATTTAACTTCACACTTAAAGGAACTTGAAAAAGAACAACAAACAAAGCCCAAAGTGAGTAGAAAGAAGGAAATAATAAAGATCAGAACAGAAATAAAAAAAAATAGAGTCTAAAAAAATGATACAAAAGATCAATGAATCCAAGAGCTGGTTCTTTAAAAAGATAAACAAGATTGACAAACCTTTAACCAGACTCATCAAGAAAAAAAACAGAAAGGACCCAAATAAATAAAATCAGAATAGAAAGAGGAGAAATAACAACTGACACCAAAGAAATACAAAGGATTATAAGAAAATATCATGAACTATTACATGCCAAAAAACTGGACAACCTGGATGCAATAGATAAATTTCTAGAAACATTCACTCTTCCAAAAATAAATCAGGAAGAATCAGAGAATGTGAATAGAGAGATTACACCTAGTGAAACTGAAGCAGTAATCAAAAAACTCCCAACAAACAAAAGACCTGGACTGGATGGCTTCACAGGTGAATTTTACCAAACATTCCAAGAAATAACACCTCTCCTCAAAATATTTCATAAAACTCATAAAGGAGGGAAGGCTCTCAACCTTATTTTATGAGGCCAGAATTATCCTAATTCCAAAACCAGATAAAGACACTACAATGAAAGACAACTATAGGCCAATATCCCTAATGAACACAGATGCTAAAATCCTCAATAAAATATTAGCAAATCAAATACGCAATGCATCAAAAAGATCCATGATCAAGTGGGATTTGTTCTAGGAATGTAAGTTTGATACAACATTCACAAATCAATAAATGTGGTTCACCACATAAACAAAGTGAAGGGTAAAAACCACATGATTATATCAGTAGATGCAGAAAAAACTTTTGATAAAATATAGCACCAATTTATGATAAAAACTCTCAGCAAAGTGGGAATAGAAGGAACATACCTAAACAGAATAAAGGCCATATATGACAAATCCACTGCCAGCATCATACTCAATAGGCAAAAACTACAAGCATTCCCCTTAAGATTGGGAACAAGAAAGGGATGTCTGCTTTAACCTCTCTTATTCAACATAGTACTGGAAGTCCTAGCCACAGCAATCAAACAACAAGAAGAAATAAAAGCCATTTTAATTGTAAAGGAAGAAGTAAAACTTTCTTTATTTGCAGTTGACATGATACTGTACATAGAGAACCCCAAAGATTGCACCAAGAAACTACTAGAGCTGATAAATGAATTCAGCAAAGTAACAGGATACAAAATTAATATCCAGAAATCAGTTGCATTTCTATATGCCAATAACTAACTAACAGAAATGGAAGTTAAGAGAACAATCCCATTCACAATTGCTACAAAAAGAATAAAATACCTAGAAATAAACCTAACCAGGGATGTAAAAGACCTGTACATGGAAAATTGTAGACACTGAAGAAAGAAATTGAAGCAGATACAGATAAATGGAAGCACATATTGTATTCATGGATAGGAAGAACTGATATCATTGAAATGTCCATACTACCCAATGCAATCTACAGATTCAATGCAATTCACGTCAAGATTCCAATGATGTATTTTGCAGAACTAGAACAAATATTTCAAAAATTTATATGGAACCACAAGAGGCCCTACATAACAACAGTGATCCTGAGAAAGAAGAACAAAGTTTAAAGAATCATAGTAACTAATATCAAACTATATTATAAAGCCATAGTAATCAAAACAGACTGGTACTGGCATAAAAACAGGCACATGGATCTATGGAACAGAACAGAGAGCCCAGAGCCTATACTCTTATAGTCAATTAATGTTAGGCAAAGGAAGCAAGTACATACAATGGGCAAAAAATGATTTATTCAATAAATGGTTTGGGGAAAATTGGACAGATATATGCAGAAAAATGAAACTAGACCACCTTCTTACACCATACACAAGAGCAAATTCAAAATGGATCAAAGACTTAAATGTTAGACCTGAAACCATAAAAATTCTAGAAGAAAACATAGGAAGCAAAATCTCAGATATTGCTTGTAGAAACTTTTTATTGGATATATCTCCCAGGCAAGAGAAACATAAGAAAAAAAAATAAACAAATGGGACTACATCAATCTAGAAAGATTTTGCACAGCAAAAGAAAATAACAACAAAATAACAAGACAACCCACAGAATTGAACATATTCGCCACTACATCTGACAAGGGGTTAACATCCAAAATGTATAAAGTACTTAACAAAGCTCAACACCAAAAACCCCAAACAATCCAATTTAAAAATAGCCAAAGGACCGGAATAGGCACTTCTCTAAAGAAGACATACAGATGGCCAATAGACATATAAAAAGATGTTTAACATCATTAATCATTAGAGAAATGCAAATTAAAACCACAATGAGACATCATCTCAAATCTGTCAGGTTGGCTATCATCAATAAATCAACAAACAACAAATGCTGGATGTGGAGAAAGGGAAACCCATTTGCTCTGCTGGTGGGAATGCAGACTGTGCAACCACTGTGGATAGCAGGGTGAAGATACCTCAAAAATTAAAAATGGATCTGCCTTTCTACCCAGTGATCCCATTGCTAGGACTATATCCAAAGGAACCCAAAACACTAATTTGAAAGAAAATAAGCATCCCTATATCCATTGCAGCATTTTTTACAATTGCCAACATGTGGAAGCAGCCCAACTGTCCATCACTAGATGAGTGAATAAAACAACTATGGGACATTTACACAGCGGAATTCTACTCAGCCACAAAAAGAAAATTTTACCCTTTGCAACAGTATGGGTGGACCTGGAGAACATTATGCTGAGTGAAATAAGCCAGTCAGAGAAAGACAAATACCACATGATTTCACGCACATGTGGAATCTAGTGAATAAACTGAACTAAAGCAAAATAGAGAGACTCATAGATGGAGAGCAGATGACAGATAGTGGAGGCATGGGTGGGTGAGTGGGTGGAGGGACTGAGCAAAAAGGAAAAAGGACTCATGGACATGGACAACAGTGTGGTGATTGCTGTGGGGAGGGAGCTACAAGGGACAAAATGGTAATGGAAAAAAATACAATAAAGATTAAATCTTTAAAAATATCACCTAAAAGTCCACTTCTGTGAGATACCTTTGCTTACACTTTAATATTTCTTTCCTGTTTTTATTCTACATGTGCATGTTTATTTCTGCAACCCTTGGACCATACTATCTATATCTATCTATCTATCTATCTATCTATCTATCTATCTATCTATCTATATATATCTGTTAAATGTATTTTCACTTCACAAAAGACTGTATTATGTTTTGCTCAAAAATAGCATTTCAATTCATGCCATTTTCATTATCTTAGAAATTTCATTTCCACATTTCTGGAAAAAAATATTATTCTTTCCTATCAGCGGTGATGACAGCTATGACCATTTTCTCCATTCTCTAAAGTGTCAGGTGTTAACAGCCTAGCAAGGGAATGAAGCAAGCCAGCTAATTGCCTGATGGGAAAAATCCAGAACACATTTTTCATTTGTAAGGTGGATCCTGACTCTGGAAATGCCCATGCTGCCTGCTCCTGCTGACTGTTGAATATAGTTTCCCCCACTCTTTCCTCCGGGCTTTCTCCTGTTATGCTCAGACCTGGAAATCTGGCACGCAGATCCTCCATAACAACCCAGTCAGCCAGGTTTCTTTAGTTGCACATTAATGAAAGGACAGGTAGGCTTTCACTGCCACCGTCTCGTGAGGTGACTTGGAGCACACAGCCTGAAGCAGGAACACACAGCCTGGTGTACCCAGAAGGCAGCCACCATAGAAGGAAGCCAGGCTGTGAGCATATTGATGTCATGTTCTGGCAGAGCTCTAACAAGTTTTTGTAGGTTTTGTGGATCTTATCTGCTTGGTAACTCAGCTTAATCATACATAAAATTCATTGTTTAAAATTCTACAGTATATGAATTAGCCTACAAGCAAAGGCCTTTCGATGATTATTTTCCTAAGTCAAGTCTTCCTACAATTCACATTAGGTTAATGAGTACAGGAGTCATTATAACAATGTGTGTGTGTGCCATGGGAAGTGTTCTTTGCCTTCTCTAACACACGCTCCATTTACTGGCTTCTTATTTCATTTGGCAAGTATGTACCAGGCACTGCGTTAAGTGGTGGGGAATTTTAGAAGGAACTCAGTGACCATTCTTAAGAACCTCATTATTTGAGAACTATGCTGTCCAGTATTGTATGCCAGTCACATGTGGCTATTTCAATGAACATTTTAAGTTTATTAAAATTAAAACTTTAGTTTCTCAGTCACACTGAGCACATGTCATGTGCATGATAGCCACGTGTAGCTGGTGGCTAACATGCTGGATGGCGCAGCTAAAGACATTTCTGTCACTGTATAAAATTGCACCAGACCATGCTGGTGGAGATATTAAGAGATTATCAAACCCGTTAATAACTAATGTCTCTGAACCTATCATATTAGATCCATCGTTCGAAACATTTTGATGACTTTCTCTTGTGGTGAATTTTTAATTATAGAAATAAATATGTAAGGAAGCTTAAAGAGAGACTTAGGGACAACGTGATGACTAGAATATGAGGGGGGGCCTAAAACAACCAGAATTATCTTCTGGAGGGCAGGCCCCTTGCAGCATGGGCTAGAACCATCCCAAGATTTACCTCTCTCTCAACTTCCTCTGACTCTCACAGTTCTCTCCAGTGGCTCTGGTCTCTTACCTGCACCTGATCTGTCATTTGATTATTCTCCCTGCCCAGATTCATCTTGGTTTATAACATCAAATCTCCTGCTCGAATGGTCTTTTGCTTTCCTGTTGATGACTGTCAGTACCAAACCTGGCCCCTGGATCTCTACTTATATTTTCTCAAAGCCCCTTAGAAGGGCAGCTGGTAGTTGTGCCTGCTTCCAATATGTATTAACCCAAAGTCTCTGGTTTTTCAGTTCTCCCTGGCTTTGATTATTACAGAAGGAAAAAGTAGACTGGCAATATTAAGCAAAGAAATATCATATTTCAGAGAATAGGAGTCATTATCACCTGTTCATTTGCTTATTACCATAAGCAAATCCTCTGAGTTTTTATAGTATAAAACACTATATACTGTAATATAGACTGATGTGAGTGAAAAGTTAGAATCAAAGAATAGTCTATACTCAATTCTACCACTTCAATTACTTTCAGTTATAAGTAACCACCCAAAGTAGGTTAAACTATTAGGTAATCTCTTATAATAAGTAGGTAAGTATTGTTTGTAAAATAAAAAAACAACAATGGAAAATATCAACAAATGATTAGATTATGTAGGTAAACTTTCCCATTATAATTTTCATATACTACACTTGCCTAAGAAATTTCTCTTATATCACTAAAATTAATTAAGTCATTTGTGAAACTCCAAATGAAAAGAATTATTGAATTACAGTAGTCCACTCTTATCTACAGAAATACATTCCAAAACCCTTAGTAGATGCTTGAAAATGTGGATGGTACCGAACCTGACATATACTATGTTTTTTTCCTATATGTACTTGTGATAAAATTTAATGTATAAATTAGGCACAGTAAGAGATGAACAACAATAACTAACAATAAGACAGAACAATTATACTGTACTACATAAAAAGTTATGTGAATGTGGTCTTTCTCTCTCAAAATATCTGATACCTAAATGAAAACCCTGTGACAAATGGGCAGGTAGCTTATGTAGTGTAGGTAACTGGACAAAGGGATGATTCATGTCCGGGTGGGATGGACAATGTGAGATTGATCTCATCATGCTACTTAGAACGAACTGTTTATTTCTGGAATTTTCCATTTAATATTTTCAGACTGCAGTTGACTGCAGATAAAGGGACCTGTAGAAAGCAAATAAGGAGGGTTACTACACTCATCTTCATTTAAAAGAAATGTGACAATAAATACAAAATTCAGTTGGAAAAGAATATTCTATACATATAGAAAATCAACTTCCTAAAATAATGGTTTTCCAAGTTAAGTCTGTTTTCTTCTGTATTATATTGCCATGAACTAGTTGAAATATTTTTAAAAATTCTTTAAAAATCCTTTCGTAAGTGTGTATGTACCTCCCCTCCCTATGAAATAAAGTATCTGGTAAACTAGGTTCTTATACTAGTTTGCTCAGCAATTGGCAGGGAAGAACAGACCTTGGCAAGTCACTTGATCTCTAGTGGGCTCTTCTTCATTTGCATGTCCAGTAAGAGCATTAGAATATATGATGTTTTTAGGTCCCTTCCAGCTCTACATTCTTGGGTTCTATAAATAGAGAAGTAATTTTAAACAATATTATTCATCTTTTTACAGAACATTATTTTTAAGCCATATGAAGATCACTTATTTTGATTTTGATTTTTGATTTTTGAATTTTATATTTTTATTGTATTTTTCCATTACCACTTAACCCCCTTACATTCTCTCCCCGCCCCCATTATCACCACACTGTTGTCCATGTCCATGAGCCCTTTTCCCTTTTGCTCAATCTCTCTACCCCCAAACCTCCCACCCACCACCCATAGCTGTCATCCTGCTTTCTATCTGAGTTTGTCTCTAAGTTGCTTAGTTCAGTTGGTTCATTAGATTCCATATATGAGTGAAATCATATGGTATTTGTCTTTCTCTGACTGGCTTGTTTCACTTAGCATCATGTTCTCCAAGTCTACTCATGCTGTCACAATTGGTGAACTTTCTTCTTTTTTACAGCCAAGTAGTATTCCATTGTGTTAAATGTCCCATTGTTGTTTTATCCACTCATCTACTGATAGACACTTGGGCTGCTTTCATATCTTGGTTATTGTAAAGAACACTGCAGTGAACATAGGGGTGCATATGTTCTTTCAAATTAGTATTTTTGGTTTCTTTGGATATATTCCTAGAAGTGGGATCACCGGGTCAAAAGGTAGATACATTTTTAACTTTTTGAGTTATCTCCATACTGCTTTCCACAGTCATCATACCAGTCTACATTCCCACCAACAGTGCAGAAGAGTTCCCTTCTCTCCATAGCCTTGCCAACACCTCTTTGTTGATTTATCAATGATGGCTATTCTGACAGGTGTGAGGTTACATCTCATTGTGGTTTTAATTTGCATTTCTCTGATGAGTAGTGACATCGAGCATTTTTCATATGTCTATTGGCCATCTGTATGTCCTCTTTGGAGAAGTATCTATTCAGGTCCTTTGCCCATTTTTTAATTGGATTGTTTGGTTTTTTGGTGTTGATTTTTATAAGTTCTTTATAAATTTTGGACATCAATCCCATTATCAGATATATTGGCGAATATGTTCTCCCATACTGTGGGTTGTCTTTTTACTTTGTTGATGGTCCCTTTTGCTGTGCAAAGATTACACATTTTTAATTGGCCAAAAAATTAAGTATGTTTCAAAAATAGAAGAAAGTCCAAACCACAAGTCTACCTCCACAAATAATAATTATAACAGAGAAGTGTGTTGGGCATAGATCCCCAATAATGTTTCTACATGGTGCTTTTAAAAGTCACACATGGATTTCTTAACTAAACGAGGTCCCAGGTTATGCTGTTATTTTTAATACTATGAGCGCAGAGGGCATACTCAGTGAATTTCCATGGTTGACTCTGCACAACACATTTCGCATATACAGCAAGCTGGATCTATTTAAAGACAAAAATCCATTCACCAAAGTCACCTTCAGAAATTTTTGCAAATGTGTAAGTATAAGCAGTGCTTACAGTATGCTAGATGGATTAGATTTTTTTAAAACACACCTTAAAATTACACTTAATTTTAAACTAAATGTGAATTTACAAAGCAATGCATGAGACTGAGCACACTCTTTCCATAATGTTCTCATTAGGTATTTCAAACAAAGCAGCAAAGGAGGTCATTAGGTCCTAAAGGAGCAATTAGGTAAAAGTGCTATAATGTACCAAATGTATAATGTAAGATGTTACTGGAAGGGCTTCACTCTATTCAAAACAGGTCAAAATAATAATAAATGTTTCTTAAAGGGACACTAACACATTTATTTCTTTCTTTCTTTCTTTCTTTCTTTCTTTCTTTCTTTCTTTCTTTCTTGTTGCTTGTAACTAAAGTTCCTTTCCTATAGGGTATTATATTGGACAATTTAGAAATTATACCTTGCTTCAAAAACACTGTATTTTGGTGTTGATAAAAACATAAACTTACATAATTTTCAGATTTTACAACCTGAATTTCTTGTATTTTCTTTTTTCCTCTAAGACAGCCTTTTCAATGCCATAGTTCTAACATATTTAACTCGTTCCACATATGAAAACATTCTTATCATCTAATGAGCATAAAGATACTTCAAGGGTACTAGTAATTTCACCAAGCCAGAAGGATAGCATTCCAGACTTTGGAAATTTCCTTCTAGAAGGACTTAAAAGTTTCTGCAATTAAGAATTAAGGAGATGACATATGGTGAAAAAATGATGGTCAAATGCTGAAAATATACTATTTATTTTAGTGTATTGGCTTTGAATTAAAAATTAAGATAACAATAGGTAGAAATTATTTTCAAAAATAGGATATACACTTGCTTCTCTCCAAAGCAGGAGAGAAGATGCCTGGGAGGAGGGAAGTATTTGCATGCTAAAGAGAGGGCAGATGTGTGAGGGAATGGCTGGGGCAATAGGTCAGCACAAGAGGCGTGACAGCCTTGTGGATGGGCTCCCCTTCCTGTGAGAGAGAATGTGAAGGGAGAAAGAAGGAATAAGAAACTGCTGTGTACTGAGCAGAACACTCTGCAGGGTACTTGGCATAAATTTTATTATTTGGTCTTTACAAACACCTTCCTAAATGTACTCCTGGTTTTACAGGTACCTTTAAACAATTCATTTTATGCTTAGATGAGTAATTTATATAGGTTTATGGCACACTGCTAATGAGTGACATATACAGCTTTTTAGGCACCAAACCCCCAAATGGGTTCATGCCCCATTTCACCATATCCCCTCCAGAATAGAAAGGCTGAGGACTTGATGCAGAGACACTGTGAGGATAGGGAAGAAATGAAGGGTGAGGCTGACGCAAGTTACTTCTGACTGGCCCAGCTATGGCTCTTGCAGCATTGAGAGGACATAGAATTCGAGGTTGAAGGGGAACATAGAAATTTTCATCTGTGATACACAGATTAGTTTCTAATGCAGCTTTTCTTTACTCTCACTGTCTAGCTGTTGCTGAATAAATCTTTGAAAAGCAAATCCTACAGATTTAAATATACCTTGCCTTTATGTCTGCATAATTTTCAATCAGTAACACTCTTGACACTGTGTTTCTGTCCCTCCATCCATCCATTAGTAGTCAAGAAAAGAACCTGAAAGGTTCTCTATAAAGGGATCCTTTGTTGATTTTTTTTTCATAAATAATGGCATTTTAAAGTCATTAACTATCACCCAATTTGTTTGTCTTAGCTCAATTCATTTTCATTGAGAGACTGAAACTTATAACAAGGCATACCACAATTTGGCAAATTGAATCAAGTCCATAGCCACAAATATTGAGCACTGATATTCTTGATGCAAGGTGGCCAGATTCACCTGGGTACGTGAAGACCATAGAATATACCAGGATGCTGATTGGTAAGTGTAAGAATCACTAAGAACAATAATGGCCTGAAAGGATCTTCTGTCCTGCCAAGACATAAACAGTTATGGGAGAGGTTTAGCTAGGAGAGTCAGGGCCAAGGGGCCAGCCAAGCAGGACAGGCCTACAGCCAGCTACGGGCAACATGAGTTTTGGACAGTGTCTCAGATAGTAGCACCAATAAGTAGAAAAGAAAGGCTTGTACCCGTAATCTGCATGCAGATGTATGAACACATGCCGGGACCTTGGTGGAAAATGCCAGTAGGCAGAAAAAGGAAACAGAAACTACAGCTGTGAAAACTGAACCAGCTACAGCTCTGACCTCCCAGAAAGCATCCAACAGACCAAATATGCAGTCAGAAGTGGATGTGGCCACATCAAGTTCGGGCCCAGCCTATGTAGATATCCAAAGAGCAGCAAAGCAATGAGCAGCAGGACTCCAGGGAATGGGGACCCAGACAATCAGGTAAAAAGCACAATTGTGGAACCAAGTGTTGTGAAAGATTTTACAGCAGGACTAAGCAAAAACGAGGCGGCAGGGCCCAGATAGCTATCTGAGCTGAGATAAAAGGAAGGGCTTCAGGGCATTGATATGGTCAACAAAAGCCCAAGGTATAAACAGAGATGTACAGAAGGAGCCACTATGGCACAGGTGGGATAGAAATCATATTTAGGTTTCTGCTTCTCTCATCTCTATCTGCAAGATGAATTCCAGACCTCATCTGCTGAGTTTGAGATGAGAGGAATGGGAGAGGTCAAACACTTCTCAGTTTTGTTCTGTCCTGGTTTGATTGGCATTGAGAGTAGGCCAGAAGGAACCTTAAGGGGAAATGCTTCTATGAGTAGAGAGGAGGGGGGCTGAGGAATGTGGGGGCAGATGGAAGGCAAACAGCTTTTGCCCAATTTCATGCTTCCTGTTAGGTGGGGGTCGGCAAGGACAACAGCCTGCAGGCAGATCCTGACCGGTACTGAGACACCCACAGAGTTACTGGTATCTGAGAGTGTGAAAGCTTCCTTACTTCCAGGGTCTAGGCAGATGTGGGAGAGGTCATGCCAGGTCAGTAACCATGGCACCTGTGTCTGAGATCACCTTTCACAGTGACCCTTCGAAGCCTGGGGTCAAGAAACCAAACTAGGGTGGAACATTGGAGATGCCAGGTCACCAGCCAGGCAGCGGCCCCTGAAGAACAGGCTAAGCACGATCATCCTGTATTCCGCATTTCAGCCCTTCCTCGGGGTTTACTGAGTACTGGTTGGCTCATTTCTCTGCCTGAATATTGCAGCTCCGAAAGCTACTTCACAATATTTCAGCCTATATTTTATCCTCACCAAAAGCTTTTTGCTAAGAAATAAACATTAAATATTTTCTGAGTGCCTACTGTGTACAGATCATTCATCTTCAGTGTGCTACCAATGAAAAGAAAAAGAAATTTGAAAAATTAACCATTTTTACCAGCCTGACAAGGAAAAAAATCAACCTGGAAAAGTTTTGGGCTTTACCAGAACAAATTTCTATTTCTAGACATCTCTTTGCCTTTATTTGCCAAAGCAGCCTCAAGACTGCCTGGATTTGGAGAGAGACCCAGGCTGTACGTACAGCAATTTCAAGGGAACCTCCCTATTTTCTGGGAAATCTCAATGGGAGGTTGCCCAGTTCAATTCCAGAGTCCTTTGGGAGTAGAAGGGCAAGAATTTTGAGGCTATATTTCAAATTCTTCCTTGGATTGAGAGAAGGTGCTGATACCACAGGCGTAAGAAGGTTTTCTCTCCAACTGCCTCTTCTTCACACTTTACCCTTCAGCCCACCACCAGCCTTCACTGCACACTCACCTGCATGCACACACAGTGTGCAAGAGCAGTTTTTTGTTCAAACTGAGGCCAAAATAACTCTGCCACTTTTATCTACTCAAACAGAATCACAGGCAAGGATATAAAAAAACAACTTAAGAAATGATGCAGTATGTCAAAATGACCTGACCAAAATAATATGAACTGGTAAAATATTGAAGGCAGACAAGTCAAAGTAGAACCTAGCTCTTCTGTCAGCCAAAGGAAATAGTTGAGCCTTTGCCTGGATTGTGGAAGGTGAATAAGTAAAAAAGAAAGGTAAATGAGCCCATATCCAGGCTAGGCTGAAAGTTAAGAAAAACAAAGAGAACCTAAGAAAGGCAGATCAACGCTGTAAACCTGTAGCAAGCACAGGGGGCAATGCTGAGATGGTGTAAATTATAATTTGCACCATCTCCATAGTCTGTACTTTTCAAAATAAAGTAATTATTGTAGAAAGGAAAGGGAGAATGTGCTAATTCTGCAATTTAAAAAGATCAGTTTTCAAATATAAAAAATTGCAATCAGGCTTGTTAGCTTATTAACATTTTGACTTCAGTTTTTCAGGATTTAGAATGTGAATACAAAGAACCCTTCAGAGGGGACATATCACAATGTCCCTGGTGCATATGTGAGCTCTGCCACTAATTAGCTGACTGGGAAGACCTTCCAGAGGGCGCTGCTGTGGGCCTTGGCACAGGCCGTACCATCAAAGGAAACAGGCTGAAACAGGGTGTTCCACCACCCAGCCTCGTGCTAATGGCACTCCCGTTGCCAATATTCTCTGAATTGGAAAGGACCAAAAATGCCCCAGTATGAAAGTAATTAATGGGGGTGTGTGGACAACTGGGAGTGGGAGGGAAAGAGAGATCTGAGCACAGGATGGGAGCCAGACAAGATCATATGTGAATGGGTTTTTTTTTTTTTGTTTGTTTGGTTCCCCTAAAGTTTCATCATAGCTGCTGTAGGTCTCACTTTGTCAACTGTTCAGCTTGATGAGGTTCTCAAGGGCACTCGACACAAGAGAGTTGTGCTCCAATCTGGGATAGCAAGATTAACCCAAGGACATCAGGTAGGAAGTAACCCGGATAATCTGAAGGTGAACAAGTATATAAAACAAAATAAACAAAACACAAACAAACAAAAACTCCCAAACAAATGAAAAAAACCTTTAGAGGAAGAAGAGAGCAGCTTGTAACCTTAGAAATTCATCTGTGCAAGAGTCTAAAATCAGTATTTCCCAAGAGTTCTTTGTGAACTCCCTGTTTTGCTCAACCCTGGCTATTGTTGTTAAAACAAACATCTCTGTGTTGTTTCATGCAGTATTTATAAAGCACCTTAGAATCATTTGCAGAATATGATCCTCAATCCAGGTAAAAAGCAAACAGTTCGACTACAATTCATGCTGAATGTGGATAACCAAAAGAGCAGTGTGTGCTAACTGCAATCCTTACAGTTGTTTTATGGCAACATGAAAACATCATGCCTACATGTTGTCCAGCAAAGTTGCCAAGTCAGTGCCAGGTTCTGTAGGAGACAATAAAGAATAAATATAATCGGATAAGAACACAGGAATTGCCACACTAGGTGGTCCAGTGTTTCAGCAGCTCAGTCATCCGTTGCCAGCACAACATCAGCAGGGAAGGGAGGGGGCGGTCCTAACTGTAGGGCCTGTTCCCAGTTCTCTTCTGCTCTTTGCTCTGCGGAGGACCTCTGTTTTGTAGGTTCCTTAAGCGGAATGCACGCTCCAAACCTTTCACTTCTCTTAGTTGCTGGGAATGGCTCTGCCATCCACAAGTTTGTTCAAATTCTTTCCAAACCCATTCATATTTTCTTCCATTACTACCTCCCAAAGTCAAGTTCTATAAAAGAAATTGCTATATGAAATCGTAAGCCAGAGAGTGATATTTTTAAGCCCATTCTCTTTAAGAATATCCCAAAGGCATTTTTACAGCCTAGTTAAATGCTATGGTTTCTTGAAAATGTTGTTTTTCAGTATTTCAAAATACTGAAAAAAACTTCTTTCAAAAACTTTTCTGTTACTGTCTTAATATGCTTTATGTTTCTTCATAGCAGCTATGACTGTCTGTATTATGCGTGAGTTTACCTGTTTGGTTTTGGTCTGTCTCCCCAAGAATGTGAGTCCATTATGGCCTTAATTTTGTCCTTTTGTTCAAACACTGCGTTTGGTGCTGGAATATTACCTGGTATGTAGTGTGCACTCAGCAAGCACTTGTTGACTGGTGAGGGAATGAATTCTTTTCCACACATTATCACCAACCCAGTATTTTCAATCAGAGAAAGGGCCAGAAGGCCAGGCAAAGGGACATAGAATCCAGTCAGGCCCAGGAAGTCACTGGCCAGCCACCAGCATTCACAGATGGCAACTGTGCCCTGAAACCTAGCTCACTTTGTTAGTGTCTCCTTGCTCAACTTCCTTTTGAAATGTGGTTCTTATTACTAAACCTGTATTCCCCATCATTCCAGAGCATTAAAATATTGATTAAAAATTGGTTTAAACAACAAAATAATAATTATTAAAGTGCTCTATTTCTTTCTGTTCAGTAAGTAATCAGGCTGGCCAGAGACACTCTGGTTTTCATACTGAATCTGTTGCCATAGTAACAATAACCAGGTTGCATTCTTAGGGAAGGCAAAAAAACTATTTTCAGTTGATCTATTGAGGGACCAGTTTCTTGTTTTTAGTGTTTGTATTTATTTGTGTGCAGAAGAAAAAGAGACTCCCTTATACTTAAAAAACTTAATGGTCACTCACTACATTTGCCTTGAAGTTTAATTTTCCCACAAAGACTTGTTTTAAGAAAAGGTACTTCTTGTCAGCAAGTGGAGGAAAGCATCACCTTCACTCTGTAGTTCTTTTAAGAAGAGAGGAATCCACTTCATTTCATTTTGCAGTTGAGTAAAGAGCTAAATCACCACATTATGGGTGATCCATCCCAGCTCAAAATGAAAATGACTGAGTCAAGTGATAAGAATTGTAATCAAAGCAGATCCAGTTAGAACCCAAAAATGATTTCTAAAGCTTTGCCAATGTGGCCCCTTTCTCTGTTTTACCCGGTTTGGTTTTCCACTGACGTGATACACTGGGGATATTCAACACGGTGAGGTGAGTAGCCAATGGAAAGCCTGGCCAGGACTGAAGGTAGGGCAGACAGTTACAAACAGTTGGAGCCAACTGGGTTATTTTAGACCAAATGCTGTTTTGGGAACCCAGGCACAAAGCTTTTGGGGGGAGGAATTTTCTGGAATATATTTTGTACTGTAAGATACAGGCAAATTCTAATAAGTGACTTTTTTCAATGTAGGTATGAAGTAGTGTATGGCACAAAAGAATATTAAAATTACTACTTTGAATTAATAAACTTGAATGGCAATGGCCTTTATATTCACAAAATCAATAACACTGACTTTTATAACTACAAGCTAATATTTATGATTTGGGTGGTTTTAATCTGGCTTTGCCGATATATTTCATACTTTCTGAGGGAATGGATCATGCCACCTTCTTTATTTGTACCCAAGAAATGCTTATTTATCACTTTCTTTAATAGATATGAAAGTAATCACTGATTTATATTTCTTGATGAAGAATGTGATATTCTTCATCAAGAAATATAATAATTTATTGATAAAATATATTATTTCTAAAAAAGAATGCACATTTATTTTAGAGAAATGAGAAATAATAAAATTTTATTATTTTCCAACTTGACAATGATATGCACTAATAATATTCAGTAAATTTGATTTACTCTTTTTGTTGGTATGTATAAAATATGCTTTTTTAAAAAATCAGAAACATAATTTTTATCTTGCTTTGTATCTAGCTCCTTTCATTTGACAAAGTTAATCATTTTCCATTTAGGTACAGTTAGCACAATAAAAAAGGAATTGAAAATAGAACACCTTGAATTTTAAATTAAAATGAATCACAACATGTGCACTGTTCCTTCTAAGATGTATTTTTAAAACCATTCAGCTATTA
>PVKU01001298.1:0-16162 GCA_004027475.1 Anoura caudifer
TTTTTTTTTTTTTTTTTTTTTTTTTTTTTTTTTTTTTTTTTTTTTTTTTTTTTTTTTTTTTTTTTTTTTTTTTTTTTTTTTTTTTTTTTTTTTTTTTTTTTTTTTTTTTTTTTTTTTTTTTTTTTTTTTTTTTTTTTTTTTTTTTTTTTTTTTTTTTTTTTTTTTTTTTTTTTTTTTTTTTTTTTTTTTTTTGGTATTTATTCTGCTTGGTGCTCTTTGAGTTTCCTGGATCTGTGGTTTGATGTCATCATTAATTTTGGAAAAAAATCAGTCATTATTACTTCAAATATTTCTTTTTCCTTTCTTTCTTCTCCTTCTGATAGTCCCATTGCATGTACATTACACCTTTTGTAACTGTTCTGCAGTTCTTGGGTGTTCAGTTCTGTCTTTTTACATTTTTTTTCTCTTTGTGAGTTTGGGAAGTTTCAGTTGTAGCATTTCCTTTTGATTCTTTGCTAGTTTCCTCTGATTACATTCTTATCTGTTCTTGCATGTTGTTCACTTTTTCCATTAGAACCCTTAGCATAATAATTATAGTTATTCAAAATTATTCCTGGTTTGATGTTCTCTAAATTTGTGTCTGCTGTTATCTCTCCAGATTTTGAAGGTGTGTTTTTGTTTTGTTTTTGCCTTTTAGCATGCCTTGTAATTCTTTTTTTTGATCTTGAAAGCCAGAGATGATATATCTAGTAAAGGAACTGATATAATCAGCCTTTCAGTGTGAAGTTGAAAGGCACACATGATGTACTGGGTGAAAGATAAATAGGTCTCTAGTGTGAGGTTCATGTTTATCTGGCTAGGAGTTAGGTTGTATTAACAGTTTGCTGTAGCTGTAGGTGTCTGTGACTAAAATGTTCTTTGGTGTCCTTGTTTTTGTCTTCCCTCTTACCTTTGGGTTTCCCTAGAGATTCCTTAAGCCGGAGCAGGAGCCTCACAGGTCTGTCAGCAACAGTCCTCTGTTATCATCCAGAAGCCCTGATGGTGTGGAAGGAGAAGGGTTTCGGGCTGTCATGATTAGTCTTCAGTGTTTAGTGGGCCCGTGCCCCCGTGCTGTGACCTGAACAAGTGCTTCTCAGGTTTTTCTTACCCTCTGTAGGTGCGACAGGAAGTCCAGAGGGGACTGGAGTTGGGTATTTCCTTTCCCCCATGTCAGGTGGGCCCTGGTAAAACTCACTCTGATTAGACTCAGGCACACAATTTATTTTGAGGGTGGGCCTTTATTGACTAGAACAGAACCCTCTGGGTGTATTTCAGAATCGCTCCTTTTCCCCTCCTGGTGCTGGAACCACAAGGAGATTTCTCTTCCGTCTTAACTCTGAGGAACTGGTGAGGCTCCTGGAGGAAAAACTCATGAAGGGTTGAGCCGCCAGGAGTTTTCTCTCTTGAGCTAGTCCATGCCCAGTCTCCAAGTGTGGTGACTCCTCCCAGTTACTGGCTGCCGTGGCAGCTTCAGCCATGTGGTAAGTGTTGATTCTTTTCATCTGCCCATCTCCCCACTTTGGAGGCCAGTGGTTTGCCCTGTGACCTCAGTTCTCTGCTGGATCTAAGAAAAGTTGTCAATTTTCAGTTTGTTCAGCTTTTGTGTTGCGGGGTACCAGAGTGATGACTTCTAGGCTCTTTCTATGTTGACGTGGAAGCCAGAAGTCCACATCAGCTCATTCTTCTTTCTCTGTGGGTGTTTCCTTTTGGGTAGTTTCTGTTGGCCTACCTTCCAGCTCAGCGATTCTTCAGCAGTGTCTGGTCTGCTGAGGAGCCCATCCAAAGTGTTCTTCGTTTTTGGTGCTGTGTCTTTGATATATAGCATTTCCTTCTTTTTCTTAGAGTTTTCATCTCTCTGCTTATGGTACCCATCTGTTCTTGCATATGATCTAATTTTTCCATTAGAGGCCTTAACATATTAACCATAGTTCCATTAAATTGTATTCCAAAATCTGCATCATAGCCGAGTGTGGTTCTGATGTTTGCTCTGTGCCTCCAGACTGTGCTTTTTCCTTGCCTTTTAGCATGCCGTGTAAGTTTTGTTCAAAGCCAGACCTGATGTATGTAGTAAGAGGAGCTGAGAGCCTGAGGATTTTAGTGCGAAGCTTTATGTTCATGTGGCTGTGCAGTGCTGTGGGGCTGCGTTTAAGGCTTGCAGCTGCTGTAGGTTTCTGAGGCCTCAGTTTCCTCCTTGTTTGTCCCCCGCTTGCCTGTTGCCTTTGGGTTTCCCTAAGAGCTCCTCCTTAAATAGAATCTGTGTCTTGCAGCTCTCAGTTGTAATCCACTGTAGTTATTCTCTAACCTTTCCTTAAAATCCTTACCCAAGCATGTTTATTGACTTTAGAGAGAGAGGAAGGGGGTGGGGAGGGAGTTGGGGGGAGAGAAAGAGGGGGGGGGGAACATTGATCAGTTGCCTCCTGTAAGTACCCTATTGGGAATCAAACCCGCAACCTAGGTATGTGCCCTGATCGGGAATCGAACACATAGCCTTCTGGTATACAGGATGACACTCTAACCAACTGAACTGCCCAGCTGGGGCTCTCATCTTTTTGATGTAGTGGTAAGGTATTAGAGGGAGGAACTGGTCTGTATTCTTATGGTTAAATCTCAGGCTATTTTAGTCGGTCTGAGGCCCCTGGGCTGTATTCTGAGCCTTTGGAAGTGTTTCTGAGCCTTTTCTTTTTGTCCCTTTACGTGTGACATAAAGGCTAGGGGGCTGGCATGGTCCAACTGCCCTTCCCCTATGACAGACAAGTCTAGGATAAAGTCGTTTTTCTTGAGGACAGGCTGTGTTCTGCTCTCAGAATTTCAATGGTTACTGCCCCCCTCCTCCCCACCTTTCCCACTGGAGCAGGAACCTGTTGAGGCTCCTGGGGTTAAAGCCCAAAGGTGTGGTGGCTCCTCTAAGACTGGGTCCCCGGGATGTTTACCTCTCAGGCTGGTTGACACTCCGCTTCTAGCAATTAGGAAATTATAGTAGGTGTTCCTACCAGTCACCGCTCCACCTTCGGCTCCAGTTCCCAGTAAGCTGTATTTCTCTGCATTTGCCTCTCTCTCCAGTTTTCAGGGTAGTGGTATGTTCTATGACCCCAATTCTCCAAAGAAAGTTGTTGGTTTTCAGCGTGCGCAGTGTTTTTCTTGTCGTGAGAACAGCAGTGATGATGTCCGTGATTTTTCCATGGGAGAGCTGCAACTGGAAGTCCCCACCTGGTGGATTTTGATGTCTCCTTATTCCATGATTGTGCTGGAGGGCTTGGTGTCCTTAAGTTTACCTGGAGATGGATGGCAACACAGCCAGGGCCTGGGCGTAGAGTGATTCCTGCTGCCTTCCTTCCCCTTTCCCTCTTAGTCCTGCTTGGCCTGGCCAGACGGGCTGCGGCCTGGGCTTTGTAGTCCTCCTGCCTCTCCTTTGGGGGACGAAGCCTGGCCCGGCTGTTCAGGGCCGGCCTGTGCGCTCTGGGCCTCCGTTGGCCCAGTATGCAGTAGAGAGACCGTGGGAACCCTTCCAGCACTCTGGGCTCTTAGGAAACTAGCACAGCTCTTGCTTGGTGCTTCACCAGAGATGAGGGAATGATTTTACAAGTTTGTTTTTACGGAAGTATTTTCTGATGTCAGTTTTGTGTTTGTCGTTGCTGTTAAATACAGGCATACCTTGGAGATATTACTGGTTTGGTTCCAGACCACGGCAATAAAGCAAATATAGTATAGTGAGTCACAAGAATGTTTTGGTTTCCAAGTGCATGTAAAAGCTGTGTTTATGCTATATTGTATGTAGTCCTTTAAATGTGCAGTGGCATTATGTCTGAAAAGTGTACATACCTTAATTTAAAAATGCTTTATTGCTAAAAAGTGCTATCCATCATCTGAGCCTTCGGCGAGTAATCTTTCAGCTGGTGGAGGGTCGGGCCTCGATATTGATGAAAACGCAGTATCGGTGAAGCACAGTGGAGTCAAGTGCAATAAAACGAGG
Source organism: Anoura caudifer (assembly GCA_004027475.1). Taxonomy (NCBI): domain Eukaryota; kingdom Metazoa; phylum Chordata; class Mammalia; order Chiroptera; family Phyllostomidae; genus Anoura; species Anoura caudifer. Next base: position 3,950 of record PVKU01001298.1, read on the forward strand.
CATGCCTGCAATAAAACGGCTTCCTCATAGGAACAGTAGGGATGGCGTCACAGGGGGGCGAGTGAATAACCAGTAACTCAGCGTGTTTATCCTGGACTTCCGTTCTTGCGAGGAGTGCCTTTCTAAAGAGCGAGCATTTCCTCTGATAATGGGCCTGGCTTGCGGGGCTTCCCTGTGTCGTGAGGGGAGGTGGGTGCTCCCGGGTGTGATAAGCCAGTGGTTCCTTCACTCGTCCTTGTGCGCAGAGGGCACCCAGTGCCAGACAGTCTCTGTAGGTTCTGAATCCAAAACTCGGAGTTGCCTTCCTTCTGGAAAACTGAAATTTTGGGGGAAGTTGAAATATGTCTGGGTTATCTTCTGTTTATTTTCTTAGATATGGTGTCACTGAAGTCATTTAATGGCAGGAAGAGTACTGCCTATGTTTTGATTGCTTATAAAAAGGTTTCTATGTTTAAACCTGCAGTTAGTTTACATTATTATCCTAATTCTTCTATGCTGGAAGTTTTTTTGGAAATTTATTAAATTTTAGACATGCATTGAATTTCATGGTAGTGAATTTGTAGGTTCAGGAGTCTCCTGTTTTTTTTTTTTTTAACCTTCTAAAAAGATGCAGGTTGGTCTTTGCATGGACAGGAAGTTATTGTCATTGTAGTTCAGTGTACTTTTTTTTTTCTTTAGAGGTGTAATTTCCAGCTTATATCCCAGCACCTGGCCGGGTACCTGCAAAGGAGCACTCGTTAACATGTTGATTGAATTAGTAAGTGCAGCCGCATGCCTGCATTTCTGTCCATCAAAGCTCGACGATGAGAAGGTCCCCAGAAGCAGAAAAGGCCCTAATTCTTAGCCTTCCTTGCTCCGATCTCTCATCTGTGTGTTGCGACGGTGGCGGTGCCCCATTGGGGCAGCATTGGTGGCTGCTGGTGCCGGTGGTGTTGGTATGGAGGTGTCACTTTCCTGGGCTGAGGTCTGGCCATGACTCAATAGGATCAGTTTTCATGTAAAATTATTCCTCCTGCCTGGATTTTAGCCTTGTTTGGGGTAGAAAAGGGAAGTAAAGGCCAGATTAGTACAGGCATGTATTTTACATGAAAATGTGTGTTCACCATTCTACCCAAATCGGAATCCTGGGGGGATATGGAATTTTGCTTTCTTAGGATAAAATTTGAGGACTGTGAAGGACTGGGGAAGGCGTGGAGTAGGAGCCTGCCTGCGGCTCTATGTTCAGGTGGTGAGTGAGGGCAGGGGGTGCCAAGAGGTGGAGTGAGTAGAGGAGGGGATGGGATGTGCCTCATTGCAAGGCAGCCTTGCTCAGTCATTATCACGGAGCACCCACTGGGTGCTCAGCACAGGTTCTGGGTGCTCAGCACAGGTGAACAAGATGGCCCCTTCCCTTGACAAGCACACACAGTTCAGGAAGATGGGCCATTTGGGAGCACAGAGAAGGGATACCTCCGCGGAGGTTAGGGTGTCAGTGAAAGGTTCCTGGGTGAAGGGATGTTGCAGACTGAATGAGCGGTGTTCAGATGGATAGGAAAGCAGCCATCAAGGTGGAAGGGACAGTGTGTGCCAAGGCTCAGAGGCACATGAGCAGACGGCATATTCAGAAACTGAGTGATGGTGTGTTTGGAACAGGGGAGTGTTGAGGGGCGAGGCTGGAGAGCCCAGAGGGGCAGGTCGTAAGACATTTTTCATGCCTGGTGGGGGAGTTGGGGCGTCATCCCGAGAGTGGTGAGGTGTCAGGGAGGGATTCAGGAGTGACTTGATCAGGTTCTTGTTCTAGAGCTGTGCTGTCTGGTGCAATTGCCACTTGCCGAGTGTGGATGCTGAGTCCTTGAAACGTGGCTAGTCCAAATGAAGACATGCTGTAAGTATCAAATACACACCCTCAGACTTCTGGGAGGGAAAGAATGGAAGCAAGAAGACTGGGAAGGTTAGAGGTAGCCCGGGTTAGAGGTGATGCTGGGTGAAGGAGAGATGATGTGGAGGGGTCAGATGTGGGAGGGACCTCAATGTCAGAGCCAATGGGACTTACCAGTGGGTTGGACGTGGAGCGTGAGGGAAAGTGGATGACTCAGCTCGACTGCAGCCTAGACATTTGCAGAGCACAGGTGATTGGTAGTGCTGTTGCCAGGCACGGGTGAGATGTGGGGAGGAGCAGGTGCTGGGGGGGTGGGGGTGGGAAATGGGAACCTTCAGACATGCGAACGGAGTTTTAGATGCCTCTGAGGGGAGCTGAGTATGAAATCACTGACTCCTCAGCATACAGATGGCACTGGACTCTATGGGACTTGATGAGGTCACCCAAGAAGTGTGGGTACAGAGGAAGTGGGGGAGGAACCAGCCAACGAGGTGGGAGGAGAACCAGGAGGTGAGGGTTTCTCACAACCAATAAATGAGAGTGTCAGGAAGGAGGGAGAGATCACCCATGTTAGCCAAGATGAGGACCAAGGAATGCCCTTTGGGTTTGGCAGCGGGAGAGTCGGTTCACTGGTGACACTGGGGAGAGTGATTTCATTGGGGGACTGGCAGCGGAGTTGGCTGCTTAGAATGGAATGGAATTAAAAGAATGAGAGAGAAAAGGTGGAGCCAGTGAGCCACGGACATGTGTTGGAGTTTGCTGTAAATGGGAGGCTTAGGTAGAGGGGCGCATGGCCCTGGTGCTGATGCTGGGGCCTGGTCTGCGCTGTGGGGTCTGGTGGAGAAGGGAAAAATCCATGTTGCTGGAGAGAAGGGGAAATTGCTGGAGCAGTGGTCTGATGTGGGGGAGAGGGGATGGGACCAGTGCCCAAGTGAGGGAATGGATCGGATGGGAGGCGCACGTTTGGGCCAGTGTGTCCCTGGCCCGTGATGGAAAGAAGAGTCATTTTCTTCTGATTGCTTTTGTTTTCTCAGGAAAGTAGCCATCCTCAGGTGAAGGGATGCAGGTTGTTTGAGGAGAAAGGGGAGAGTCTCAAATACTCTTGCAGGAAGATGAATTGAGGGGGTAAATGGCTGGGTTACTAAGGGCCCACTGGGGAATGGTGGTCATAAATTTAAAGCAGGCAGTCTATGTGGTTGTGCGTGTTCCTCCAGGACAGGGCGGGCGAGGCGCTGACTTGGGGTTTTGCTAGGGGGTAAAAGATTATGCCGGCGGGGGGGTTACCATGATGGGCCTGGTCTTAGCTGGGGAGGATGGTAGTGGGCGGGGTGGGGCAGGGGGAGGGGAGATGGGCTGGGAGGTCCTGTTGGAGTGAGGGCTGGTGGAGGAGTCTGGGAGTCTGAGGACAGGGTGCCTGAGACTGAGATTGCAGGCATGGTGGTGTCCTTGGTGGGGACCAGGTCTAAATGTGGGCGTGGGTAGTTGAGCTCCTGGAGGGGGTGGGAAAGGAAGGCCACTGGAAGAAGGGAGGTTAAGGAGCTGATTGGCCAGTCACAGGAGCTGTTCATATTGTTGAAAGTGAAGACAGGAGTGTGATGGAATGAGAGAGCTGGGGTGCTGGGGGCCACACCCCTCGGCATACGTTGTCTATAAGTGCGCTGCCCCTTGGGGCTGGGGGGAGGGGTTCAGCATTGCAGCTGCTTCTGAGGAGGCAGAAGACACGCTCTGCAGGTGGCACAGAGTAGTGAGGAGGGCACCACAGACGGAGACAGCCCACCCCAGACCGAGCATTGGATCTGCCCCCAGTGTTTCCTGTTGGTCCAGTGACTCTCACTCATCTGAAAAGTGGGGGTACTAATTGAGCCAGCCTCATCCATCGAGTGTGAGGATTAAGTGGACAAAATGCACAGAGCAAGCCTAAGCCCGATGCTTGGTTTATCGTAAGCGCCCAAAGTCTGGTAGCTCTTTTCACTGAAGCAGAACTGTCCTTAAATGAGGAAGATCTGTTACCAGAGAGGGATTCGCACATGTGTTCCCCAAATTGGGATTGTGGGAACAGGAGTGCAGCCTTCCCGGGGCAGTTTGAGGGAGACACCCTTTCGGTCCTGTGTATTCTGGCCTGTTGGTTTAAGCATCAGTCTCTGGGCTCCAAGTGAGGAAGCAGATAATGGTAGAAGCTGGATTAAATTAATGCCCGAGCTGTGTGTGGCTCGGAGCAGATGTGAGGTGTGATGGAGACTTTGGGTGTGAGGATGTGCTGGGCCTTGGCCTGAGCATGGAGAGGCTGGGGGCTGCTGGGCATTCCTTGTACAGCCCTTAATGCTTTATAAGCTCGTTTGCTGCAGCAACTCCATGAAGGAGCCATGCTGGGATCAAGAGGAGAATGGGACCCAAAAGGGTTGAGTCATGCTCTCACGCTCAGGAGCCCAGCCAGGCCCCTCCCCAAGTGCAGGCCTGAGCAGCCGCAGACCCAGCGCTAGCTTTATGAATGGCCACATGGCTAGTTGGCTGGCCCAGGGATAAGGGAAAGTACATCCCTGTATCCCTGGATACAGGGATAAGGTGGCCTGGCTGGAGCCCCTGTGGCAGGTGTGGGGCCGAGTCCAGGGTCCCCTGCCTGGTGGGAAGTGCCACTTTGTGGCCCAGGCCCTGTGATGGTGAGACTCACCATGGCCACTCTTACCTTTCCAGCTAGTGCCTCTGTGGAGGAAGCAGATGGACCTTTCCTCCCAGGTGATGCCATGGACAATCGCAGCAGGTGCACAAAGGGGAGCATTTCACCAAGGTCAAGTGTGTCATTTTAGGAGCTAAAGTGGGAGCCGCCAGTCCAGGGGCAGATCTGGGAGAGGACACGGCTACTGCCCTCTGGCCAGCCTCCCCTGACGCTGTGTTAGGATGAGAGTTACTCTCAGGGACAGAAGCTCAACCTGTTCTATGTCTTGCCCTGGAAACCCCTAGCACTGTGCCCTGAGCATGTCTTTGTCCCTTTGCCCCAGGCAAGGAGTACTGCCCTGGGACTGGAGTTGGAAACCTTGAATTTGTCTCCCTTCTGCTGGCTGCCTGACCTTTGTACAAACCAGTTCTTTCTGGGCTCTCGGTGTTGTTTGTGGAAAAAGAAGGCACCTCTCTAAAGCCCCCTTAACCTCCTCCTTTGTCCCCCTACCCAAGTCAGTCTTGATTGGTTTCATCCCTCATTGTGCCTGGATATTCAGTTGTCTGGACTGCAAGCTTGTTGAGGATTGGGTGAAGTCACTCTGATTCCCCACTGTGTCCCCAGGACCTGGCACACAATAGCTGCTCAGGTGTTTGCTACATGGATCACAGTCACACTTACTTGCAGCTCTGAGCACTCTCACTTGGAGGCTCAGCAGAAGCAGATTGGGCCTGTTCTTCTTAACATCCCAGGGGAGGGTGTGGTTGGCTTGAGTCCATAGGCTGTAATTTCTTTCTCCTCCTCCAGGGGAATCCTCTCACACGGACCGTGGTGCATGGAATGCTCAATAGGAAAGGTGATGGATGCCGCCTAGTGGACAAGGGACAGGCTCCAGAGGCAGACAGACCTGGTTCAGATCCCGGCTCTGCCTGACCTACTGTGACCTTGAACAACTGACTCCCAGAGTCTGAGTCCCTGTTATCTCTGCTTGAAAACAGGAGTAAAAAAAGTTAGCCCATGGTGGTGGTATGAGGATTAAAATAAAATAAGTGAACTGCTTACTATGGTAACAATAAATTGACGTAATTTAATAAATGTGTGGTAAATATTTGTTGAAAGAGTGAATGGGAATCTTCTAGATTCCTACTGCTCCTGGATTTATTTTGTTCAGTTTGTTATATTGGAATTGCAAAAACTGGGGCCTTTCTGCCATGAGTAGCTTAGAAGGATGAGAAGTGGTGCAGAACTCGGGGTCTGGGAGGAGGCTTGGGCCCATGACCGAAGGTCTCTCTGAGCCTCCTCTACGTTCTGGGAATAATAGAACGTACAGCATCGGGTTGTTTCTCAGGATCAGTTGAGATACAATGCGTTCAAAATGTTTAGAACAGAACCTAGCATACTGGTATTACTTTTTGTTGTTGTTTTGTTTTGTTTTCTGAAGATGCTTAGAAATACCTTTTCCAATATTATTTTTAATTTAAATTTTTTAGTGTCTTTCTTTCCTGTTTAGCTATCTAATCCATCTGGCATTTATTTTTATGTATTTTTCCAGGTGTCTCACTCTTACCTATTTATAAATTTTATTTATTTGTTCTTGCCACATTTGATTGAATTTCATAAAACTTTACATAGAGAGTTGGAACCCCCTTCCCCAATCTCAATTCCCTTCTTCTCCAGAGGTAACAACAGTCTAGAATTTGGTGTTTACAATTCCCAGACACGTTTTATAATAATTCTTCATCTGGACAAAACCACAACTTTCCCAAGAGATCTTGCAAGTTACATTTTTCCTTTTAAAAACTTACTTTGTCATAATTTCAGGCTTACAGAAAAGTTGTAAGACTAGTGTGGGTAATTCCCGTATTACTTTCACTCAGATTCCCCAAATGTCAGCATTTCCTACATTCGCTCTCCCTGCCTCTCTTCCTCTCCCCTCCCTGCCCCTCCCCCCTCAGCTCTCTCTGTATGTAATTTTTCCCTTAAACCATTTGAGTCACAATTGTAGGCATGATACCCCTTTACCCTTAAATACGTCAGGATGCATTTCCTGAAAACAAGAACATTTACTTATATAACCACAATGATCAAATTAGAAAAGTAACACTTTTAGCAGCGTCTATAGACCTTACTCCACTCTCACCATCTGTTCCAGGAATTCTTTTGCAGGGAAAGAAAACCCTGGATCACAGGCCGTATTCAGGTGTTCTGTCCCTTTAGTCTCTTTCCATCTGGATCAGTTCCTCAGTCTTTCTTTTGTCTTTTATGACCTTCGGTGTGTTTTTTCTTTTTCCTTGAGTATGGGCCTGTTATTTTGTAGAATGTCCTTTAATTTGGGTGTGTCTAACGTTTTCATATTATTAGATTCAGGTTAAGCAGTTTTTGCTTGCGTGCCCAGAAGAGATGCCGTGGCCTCCTCAGTGCATCATGTGAGGACACGTTATCACTATTGAATGCCATTGAATGTGCTCTTCTTTGCCAGTAGATTCAAAGGGACACATTTGCAGTTTTCTGAATTCTCAAAGATACGTGGGTCTGCCTCTGGACGTTGTCTTCTTTTAAACTGGTCAATTTACCTAATTCTGTGCCATTTTTTTCAGCTGTTTTAATGACTGTACCTTCAGTCTATCCTAGGTTTTCCTCTTGGTCTTTTATAACTTGTGTTACTCGTGGGAGTGGTGTTTTTCTTCCCATTATATATTTTAATTGATGATTGTTGATGTGCAGGAAAGCCACTGACTTGTAAATGTTTATCCTGTGTCTGGTTGCTGAATTCTAATCTAATAGTTTTTCAGTTGACTCTTTTGGATTTATTTTTTTTTAATGTAGGCAGTTGTATCTACAAAAAATAGCAGGGTTGTCTTATCCTTTCCAGGGTTTATATTCTTGTTTCTTCTTTCTCGTTCTTTTACATTGGCTAGGATCTGCAGAACAATTTAAAAAATTTTATTTGGAAGGTTTTATTTATTTTTTAGAGAGAGGGAAAGGGAGGGAAAAAGACAGGGAGAGAGACATCAGTGTACAAGAGAAACATTGATTGTTGCCTCTCTCATGCCCACAACCCAGGCATGTGCTGTGACCAGGAATCAAACCTGCAACTTTTTAGTTTGCATGCTGGCTCTCAACCCATTCAGCCACACCAGCCAGGGCTTCAGAATAATTTTGAATAATATGGTAGCGATAGTGGGCGTTTGTGGTTATTCCTGACTTTAACGGGAGTAGCTCTGTCATTATATTAAGTGTCTGAGGCATGTTCTGGAGAGGCAATCTTCATATGCAGGCTTTAAAAAATTCCTAGTGAATTACATTGATCTTCCTTTTAAATCTCAGTCTATCCAAGATGACCTAGGTTGAAGTTTATTTTTTAGAGTTGTATTACTTAATTTAGTGCCGTGTCTGGTTTGCTAACATTTAAGGAGGAATCTTGGATCTGTGTTTATGTAAGATTTATCTACAATTTTTCTCCCTTTTAAATGATCCTTACCCAGGTTTAATAGGAATACACTGGCTTTGTAGCAAAAAATCAGGCTGCTCCCCTCTCCTCAGCAATTTAGAAGATGTAGATATAATCTGTGTATTGAGGATTTGGTAGAATTTGCCAGTAAAATTATTTGAACATTCCCAGTAATTTGTAATTCAAATTTCTTCCTCTGATTATTGGTCTTTTAAGGTTTTCTATTTGCTCTTGAGTCAATTTTGGGTAATTTTTATTATTTAGAAACTTGATCTATTTAAGATGCATTTAAAATATATGTAAGTATCAATTTTAAAATTGATGTCATCTTTTTTCCTTTCTCCTTCCCTCTGTCCCTCCTTCTGATTCTTTGGTTACAGCCACCTTCTCATTTCTTAATATTTTAAATTTTATTTTCTGGGGGTGGAGGGGCATTAGCTATTTTATTGGTAATTTCAAAGAACTTGCTGCCCTTGCTTTTATTATCAGATTTTTGTTTTCTATTTCTTTAACTTTGGATTATTTTTTGTTCATTTTCTGCTTTCTTTTGGTTTATTTTCTTTTCTTTCTTCACTTCTTTGCATGACTGCTTTGGAAGCATCCTGTGGCTTTTGCTGGATAGTACTCTCATTGTCCGTGTTCTCTCATTGTCCATTTTAAAGGTCTGCTGTTTGTTTTCATTTCTTTAAAAATAAACTTCTCTAAATAACCTTTGGGCTACTTTTCTGTTTCTTTGTGGTTCTCTTTTTGTTTAATTTTTAGTATTATTGTTTTGTGGTCAGAGACTATGGCCCATGTAATTTCTAATTTAAAATAATACTGAAATTTTCTTGGTGGCCTATCTCATATCTATCAGTTTGTAATTGTTCTAGGGTTTTTTGAAAAGATGTTTATTGTTTTATAATTACATATAAAATATATGAAACTAGCTAATTGTTTTTCAAGTTCTTTATTGCCTCTTTTTAAATTTTTTCATCCTCTTGATCTGTGCATTTTTGGGAAGCATGTTGCATTCTCTGTCCTATTATAACTGATTGTTTTTTCCATTTCTCCTTGTGCTTTCAACAAGTTTTGCTCCAGGTAGTTTATGGATTGTAAAAGTTCATTATTGCAGGTTCTTTTGGTGGTTGAATTTTAGATCAATTAAAAAAATCTTCTGTTCTGTATAATTCTTTTTCTTTTTTTGCCATGGAGTCTCTTACCATTTCTGCTTTTTGACATTTTGTTAATTTTTCAAAAAAGCTTTTTGTTTTAAAGTAATTTAAGACTTCACAAGGAGTAGTAGATACAGTGTACCCTCTGCCCCTCCCCCATCTAACGTTGCTGTAAGCCTTTCTGTTGTAGCCTTTGTGTCTTTTGTTTTAGCTGCTGACTTGCCTACAACCGCCCCCTCCAATTTGTTATACCACGTTTTTTTTTTTTTTTTTTTTTTACATTGTTTTCATTTCACAGTTTACATTTGACATTCTTTTGTGTTAGTGTCAGTGTGCAACCCAGTGGCTGGACAACCATGCACTTTACCAAGTGCCCCCTGGTATTTCCAGCACCCAGCTCCCACCGTATAATTACTACAAAATTATTGACTGTATGTCCTGTGTATACTGTGTTTTTAAGGGGGGATTTATATGCCATTCATTTTTATTGTGATTGCTTCTCTAAGTTTCAGCTTCTTTTTTTAAGGCCACCTTATTTTGCTTTTGGTCATCTGTGATGCTTTCTCCTGTTTTGGTTGGCTTGCTAAGGTTTTCTTTAGTTTCCCTTTTTCCTTTTTATTATTTATTTTTCTTTCTACTCCTGATGCTTGCCCCACCCCAGCCCCATTGCTTTGGAAGTCATAATCCTATTTCTCATTTCCCGCTGTGGTTAAATTTTTAACAAACATATTTGAACTTAAACGAGACTAAATTAGTATCTCAAATTACTCTCACCTTCCACACAGATACTTGAGTCACACTTATAATTCTCTTATCCTTTCTAATCAATCAGTTCTTGGTTAATGTGATGGGGAATTTTATTTACAGCTTTTAACAAAATCTGCATTATGGTTTTTGGGAATTAGGTAAGAGTTGCGTTGAGACTGAATTTCCAGTCACTGTTTAGCATTAACTCTGTTTCATTGGTTTCCTTTTCTTCCTTTTAAAGTTCTGTTTTCTTTCTTGGATTCATTTTCCTTAGTGTGTTTCAGAAAAGGTGCTGGGGTGGCCCCAGAATCTTTGTGTATCTGAAGAAGTCATTATTTTTCCTCACACTGGAGTGACGGGTTGGTCTGTGATTGTGTTCCAGCTTCAAAGTCCTTTTTCTCAGACCCGTGTAGTAGCTATTACGCTCATGTCTTCCGGCCCTTGATCTTGCAGATGAGAAGTCTAACGCTAGACGGAGTCTTGTTTCTCTATAGGTTTTTTTTTTTAAAACCTCTATGGAAACATTTAGAATTCTTTGTTCTTGGAGTTGGGAAGTTGTATCAGGGTGTGTCTGGGTGTTTTGTTTCATTTCTTCTCCTCAGTCGGCACTTGATTTTTTTGCTCTGAAAACTCCAGCCTTTACTTCTGTCCTGTGCTGTGGAGAGATGAGTCAATATTGGGTGAATATCAGGTCTCTAGGGTGGAGAGACAGTGAGGCCTCAGCAGCCACAGGCAGCCAGATTGCTTGGGGCGCAAGTGCTGCTGGACCTGGACAGCTGGTCGACCCAACCCTCCATGCCTCACGTTTCCCATCAGGAGAAGGCAGACAAGAACAGCTCCTACCACATAGGTTGTTGGGAGACGAAGTGGGACCCACCAGCAAAGCACGTAGGACAGTGTCGGGCCTGGAGTAGGTCGTCAGGAGTGGGAGCTGCTCTCTCTGGTTCCTTGGAGGCATCAAAAGAGGAGGACGATGGAGTGGGCATTTGAGCTGGACTTTGAAGGATGGACAAGATAGGACCTTCTCTGAGCCTTAATCTCCTTACTCAAAATCTCAAAGTGATGGAACTCGATAAATTGATTGGTATAGTTCTCCTTTTTTTAGAATTTCACACAGAGGAACGGCTTGATGGGAGGTAATTTCTCACTCCTGAATCTTAAATTGGGTCTCTTCTCCCCTTTTCTCCTTTCCCTTCCCCACCCCTCTGGTCTCTTTCTCGCTCCCTCTTTGTCTCTTGAAGGGCTGCAGACTTGCCTGCCTGAGCCTGGTTTGACGGAATAAACGAAAGGTTAGATGTCCTTGCGCGTGATCTGTATCTGGCGTGTCTCCTGATGTCTCCTCTGAATCGTTGCTACTTCCTGGGCCATACGCTCACCTCTTTGTCTCATCTCCAGCGAGTGCTCGTTACATGCTAATGGAGCCGTTGATGAACCAGGGCTCCATGTTTGCTGCACGGAGAGGTGATTGCGTCTCACTCTGCTGAGCAGGTCCCCTTGCCTTTGCTGTTTTATAAAAGATTTTATTTGTATTGAATGACAGTCAGTTCTTTCAGGAAAACTAGAAGAACTGGTTTAGGGCCATTGTGAAACTTCATTTTAATAGCAACAAGACAGGGCTCTGGCAACTTCAAAAAGGGCAAGCAAGATTTTCTTGTTTGCTCAACAGAAAAAGTGACTTAGGGTGGTTTTATGGGTTCAAAGTCACTCCAAATTCCATATAATTTTCAACTTCTAATGATTTTTTTAGGCTCTCTCAGGTTATTGGTGAAAGTGTAGTTTATTTAGAGGGGTGTTCTAGGTTGGCTTTGCTAAGGCAATGCCAGTCCCCGGTGCCTCTTCAACAGTCACCAGAAGAAATTGCACTGGGGAGGAGACAGGAGTAAGGTGTGATTCCAGCATGTTCTCTTTCCTCTTGGCACGGTTCACCAAGCAAACGCTTTTGAGCATCTTTTCTGCCAGTCACTGATGAGACAGGAAAGAAGAGCAGGGCGCAATCCTTGCCCTCTCGTGGCTCAGTGTCCGGTGGAGGAAGCAGGCGGGGAATGAGTGATTGCAGGAGAGTGTGGTAAGTGCAGACTGCACCCAGCCCAGGGGAGCTGGAGGGGCCAAGGCAGCCTGAGGGTGGGTGAGCAGTGTTGGATGGGAGCAGGAAGGGCATTCTGGGCAGTGGTTACCGCACATATGGAGGCTCCAAAGCATGTAGGAAATGCCCGGCAGCTTGAGTGCGCTAGAGGGCAGGCGGGGCGCAGACCCACATGCGGTGGATGGGGAGCCTCCCTGTTCCGCCTCAGAGAAGCCATTGCCACTCAGCTGCAGCCGAGCATGACCATGTCAGAACGTAGGCACAGTG